>ML663560.1:7879822-8211764 GCA_007570785.1 Antilocapra americana | reverse complement strand
GTTTCAGTTTCAAAATCAGTCCTTCCAATGAACACCCAGGACTGATCGATCTCCATTAGGATGGACTGGTTGGATCTTCTTGCAGTCCAAGGGACTCTCAAGAGTCTTCTCCAACACCACAGTTCAAAAGCATCAATTCTTTGGTGCTCAGCTTTCTTCACCGTCCAACTCTCACATCCATACATGACTCCTGGAAAAACCATAGCCTTGACTAGATGGACCTTTGCTGGCAAAGTATTGTCTCAGCTTTTCAATATGCTATCTAGGTTGGACATAACCTTCCTTCCAAGGAGCAAGCGTCTTAATTTCATGGCTGCAATCACCATCTGCAGTGATTTTGGAGCCCCCCAAAAATAAAGTCTGACATTGTTTCCACTATTTCCCCATCTATTTCGCATGAAGTGATGGGACCAGATGCCATGATCTTAGTTTTCTGAATGTTGAGCTTTAAGCCAGGTTTTTCACTCTCTTCTTTCACTTTCATTAAGAGGCTTTTTAGTCCTCTTCATTTTCTGCCATAAGCATGGTGTCATCTGCATATCTGAGGTTACTGATATTTCTTCCGGCAATCTTGATTCCAGCTTTTGCTTCTTCCAGCCCAGCGTTTCTCATGATGTACTCTGCATATAAGTTAAATAAGCAGGGTGATAATATACAGCCTTGACGTACTCCTTTTCCTATTTGGAACCAGTCTGTTGTTCCATGTCCAGTTCTAACTGTTGCTTCCTGACCTGCATACAGGTTTCTCAAGAGACAGGTCAGATGCTCTGGTATTCCCATCTCTTTCAGAATTTTCCACAGTTTATTGTGATCCACACAGTCAAAGGCTTCTGCATAGTCAATAAAGCAGAAATAGATGTTTTTCTAAAACTCTCTTGCTTTTTCAATGATCCAGTAGATGATGGCCACTTGATCTCTGGTTCCTCTGCCTTTTCTAAAACCAGCTTGAACATCTGGAAGTTCACGGTTCACGTATTGTTGAAGTCTGGCTTGGAGAATTTTGAGCATCATGTTACTAGCATGTGAAATGAGTGCAATTGTGCAGTAGCTTGAGCATTCTTTGGCATTGCTTTTCTTTGGGATTGGAATGAAAACTGACCTTTTCCAGTTCTGTGGCCATTGCTGAGTTTTCCAAATTTGCTGACGTATTGAGTGCAGCACTTTCACAGCATCATCTTTTAGGATTTGAAATAGCTCAACTGGAATTTCATCACCTCCACTAACTTTGTAGTGATGCTTCCTAAGGCCCACTTGACTTCACATTACAAGATGTCTGGCTCTAGGTGAGTCATCACACCATTGTGATTATCTGGGTCGTGAAGATCTTTTTTGTACAGTTCTGTGTATTCTTGCCACCTCTTCTTAATATCTTCTGCTTCTGTTAGGTCCATACCATTTCTGTCCTTTATCGAGCCCATCTTTGCATGAAATGTTCCCTTGGTATCTCTAATTTTCTTGAAGAGATCTTTAGTCTTTCCCATTCTGTTGTTTTCCTCTATTTCTTTGCATTGATCACTGAGGAAGGCTTTCTTATCTTTCCTTACTATTCTTTGGAACTCTGCATTCAGATGGGAATATCTTTCCTTTTCTCCTTTGCTTTTCACTTCTCTTCTTTTCACAGCTATTTGTAAGGCCTCTTCAGATAGCCATTTTGCTTTTTTGCATTTCTTTTCCATGGGGATCGTCTTAATCCCTGTCTCCTGTACAATGTCACGAACCTCCGTATATAGTTCATCAGGCACTCTGTCTATCAGATCTAGTCCCTTAAATCTATTTCTCACTTCCACTGTATAATCATAAGGGATTTGATTTAGGTCATACTTGTATGGTCTAGTGGTTTTCCCTACTTTCTTCAATTTAAGTCTGAATTTGGCAATAAGGAGTTAATGATCTGAGCCACAGTCACCTCTCGGTCTTGTTTTTGCTGACTGTATAGAGCTTCTCCATCTTTGGCTGCAAAGAATATAATCAATCTGATTTCGGTGTTGACCATCTGGTGATGTCCATGTGTAGGGTCGTCTCTTCTGTTGTTGGAAGAGGGTGTTTGCTCTGACCAGTTTGTTCCTTGGCCAAACTCTATTAGCCTTTGCCCAGCTTCATTCTGTACTCCAAGGCCAAATTTGCCTGTTACTCCAGGTTACCGATTAGTTTGGGGTAAAAATTAAAAAACATTTTTTTTGTTTGGAGACTCCTGCCAATATAAAATACAAATGAAACCCGAACCAAGGAAATAGCACATCAGACAGGCCCGCCGAACCTCCGGGCCAGTTCCGCACCCTCCGTGACGCTCGTGAGCCTCCCCAGCTTCCTTCTAACCCTTTCCGCGCACTCTCCGGCCCCAACAACAGCCGGCGTCTCCCGGGGATGGACCGTGAGGAACCCCAGGGCCGGCGTGGGTCGCGGCGCAGGACCGGAGGCTGCAGGTCGGGAAGGAGCCCTGGGCTGAGGCTCCGCGGGGCGATGCTGACCCCTGGCGGCCGCTTGCAGCGCCTCGCGTTCCTCCTGGGACAGAAGAAGAAGGCAGAGGCCAGGGCTCAGCAAACTTCCTATAAATGGGCACAGAGTAGATCTTCTAGGCTTCCGGGACATGGGGCGTCGGTCACGACCGCAACCGCTGCAGTGGTAAAGCCTGAAAGCACTGTGATTGCGAGTGGGGTGGCTGTTCCAATGAAGCTTTGTCGACCATGAAATGTGAATTTTGTATCATTTTTGCCTGCCACAGTATTACCCATCTTTTCATTTTCCCACCCACTTTTTAAAAAATGTAAAAATCATTCTCAGCTCAAGAGTTGTGCAGAAATAGGCAGCGGCTGGATTTGGCCTGCAAGCCAGGTGGACCTCTGGCCAGGGCCACTTTCCTCCCACTTCCCAGCTCTAATTCCCAGCTGTCACCTCTGTGATCCTTCACTGCTTTGCCACTGTTCCGCCAGGAGGACTCCCCCAGCCCACACCCCCAACAAGATTGCTGCCACAAGGCCCCCTTCCTAACAAAAATTCTGGGGTTGTTGGTTTTCACCCATTTCATAAGTTGGCATAAATGTCCTTACATTTACATAAGGTGCCCAGCCCTGTGCTGAGGGACATAATAACCAACATGCATTTAACATTTCCTTGTATTCAAACAAACTTACTGAGAAATTACCATGGCCCAGGCACTGTAATAAGAGAGACTTGGTCTCTGCCCTCAAGGTGTTGATAATCATGTTTAGAAGATGGACACAAAAGGCAAGCATGGTGATGGAGAAGCAAAGGGGGTGTAGCAGCCCAAAGGAGGCACTTAACTCAACCTGGGGGTAGAGGTCAGGAAAGGCTTCCTGGAGGAGGAGGTGATCTCTGAACCAACACCTGAAGAGTGAATGGGAGAGGGGAGAAGGAGGCAAGACATTCCAGGAAAATGTCCAGAGCCTAGAAAGAACTCTTCCAAGAGAGTTTTAAACACCAAAGAATCTTCTCTATGTCTTCAGTTATAATATCTGCCCTCAAGTCCTCCCCAGTCTGGTGGGGGAGACACGCTCTATCACAAGCGGTTGTAAGGTTGTGGGGAGAGATGTAAAGACGTTTTCTCTCCAGCCTCGTAGGATCAGTGATCCTCAAGAAAGTAAGTGAGGGTTAAGTAAGGGCTCTGAAGCTATGAACAGTCCCTATGGCCAGGCCTGGGCTGGGTCTGACTCTACATACAGGGAACTGAGAGAATCTAGGGAAAGGAGATGTGGGCCTGGCTGCTCTGCTCCAGAAGCCCCTAAGAGGAACAGGGGCTGGCGTTGAGCCTTGAAGGAAGTGTACACCTTGGAACTGGGGGAGGAAAGGGGAACTGAGGCAGCAGCAGCCGCATAGACAAACTCACGGAGGAAAGAATGGGTGTGGCCCCGCTGAGAGGCCACCAGGAAGTCCTCCTGTAGGAGGGAACCACCCTTCGAGTGTGGATCTCACAACCACCTCAATGAACAGGTGTAAGTTTCCTCAGCCCTACCAATTAAAAACAGTGACCTTGGACAGTTACTTAACCTCTCTCTGCCTTGGTTTCCTCATCTTTACTGACCTCATAAGATTGCTATGGGGACTGAATAAGTTAATACCTATATAATTACACAGCAGTACCTGGTACTGGGGCCAGCTTCATGGGCATGCAACTTGAAGGCTCCCATGGGTCCTGCACCCAGAAGGCAGAGGGTCCCACATTTGATGTAATTCTCCGCTGTTGCTGTCTTGAAATTCTTCATAATTCTGCAACAAGGAGCCCCTTGCTTTCATTTTGCATGGCCAGTCCTGCCTAGCATAGCATGTGCTTACAAACTTGGGGTCTTATTATCTTTAGAAATGAGGAAGCTGAAGTTCCGACAGTTTATATGACTGGCACAAGATCACACAGCAAGAGGCCTGCAGAATGAAGGCTGGGGATGGAGAGATGAAATTGTAATCTCTGAGGTGGAGGGAGGACAATGACCCTGCTGTCCACTCCCACCACCACCCCCCCAGGCCCCTGGAAAGCAACATAAGGAGACAAGAGAGACAGACTCCTTAGAAGGAGCTGAGAGAAAGAGGGGGTATGAAAAAGAGCATGAACAGTTGTAGAGGTAGGAGGGGAGCTGGCTATTTTGAGGAACCAAGAGAAGATTCTCAGAGTAAAACATAGTGGTGAAGCCATGGAAACAAGGACTGAGAACATCTCTTGGATCTTGGCCACAAAGAGGTCATAGATGAGCTTAGAGAAATGAGTTTCAGTAGAGAGTGAGAGCTAGAAGCCGGAATATGGCAAGAGTGGTGGTGGAGATGGTCACAGGGCATTATTCAAGAAGCCAAGGAAAGGAAAAAGAGGGGGAAAGGGTAGGCAGGCAGGAAGGAAGGCTATTTTGAAGGCGATGGAAGAGGAGCCAGGTCCCAGCTGGATGCAGAGGAAGGACCATCAGAGGCAGTAATTTTTCTTCTTCTTTTTTTTTTTTTATGTATAGCTGGTCTTTGCTTTTCTTTCTTAAATTTTATTTAATTTGTATTTGGCTGTGCTGGGTCTTTGTTGCTGCTGTGGGCTTTCTCTAGTTGCGATGAGCATTGCAGCGTTTGGGCTTCTCAGGCTGCGGCTGCTCTCGCTGCGGGGCAGAGGCTCCAGGCGCCAGACTCAGCAGTTGCGGCTTGCGGGCTCAGCCGTTGTGATGCATGAGCTTAGCTGCTCCACAGCATGTGGAATCTTCCTGGACCGGAGATCGAACCCATGTCCACTGGCAGGCAGATTCTTTACAGCTGGATCACCAGAGAAATCCTTTTAAAATATATTTATTTATTTATTTATTTTTGGCTACATCAGGTCTCAGTTGAGGTGCGCAGGCTTAGTTTCTCTGCAGCATGTGGGATCTTAGTTCCCCGACCAGGGATCAGACTTGTGTTCCCTGCATTGGAAGGCAGATTCTTAATCACTGGACCATCAGGGAAGTCCCAAAGGCAGTAACTGAGCCAGGAAGGTGTGCAATCCTGAGTCTGTACGGGGTTGAGCTAATAAAGGCTCTGAGGATGACTGTTCATGGGCGCTGCTTGTCTCTCCAGCTGCACTGTGGCAGTTCCAAGGTAGACATCTCAGGACTACATGGCAGCAGGAAAAGGAACTGACTCATTGGAGTCAGAGGGCCTGGGTTCAGCTGTGAGGTTATTAACTGTGGTGATCTGGTGCAAGTTAGACACCCTTCAGAGCCTCAGTTTCCCTACCTGGAAAATGGGGACAACCATGGTTATTGTGAAGATTAACTGCTGCCGTGATCCACATAAAACCCTCAGTACATACAGTGTCTGACACACAGCGAGTGTTCACCAAAGGGTAGCTGTTATTCACAGCACATCTGGTGCTCCTATGAACCTCCCTGGGGGTCACGCTTTGGCCAGAGCGGGTTGAGGGGAGTGGGGTGTCCAGGGCTTCCCTACTAGCTTTTCAGGAAGTGTGGTTGTAAGAAATGAGATGTGATGTAGAAGCAGCATAGCTTCTGTCACAAGGGCTTTGTTACACAATAAACGCTACCAAATGTGTAATAGATGCTTACGAGCAATGTCCTCTATAATCAGCACTCTCTAGAAACTTCCCCTCCCCCCAGTGCTCTTGGCCTTGGCTGTGGCCACACCCACTGCTCAAGTGAGCCCTATCGGCTGTCAGCTGTCCTCTTGTCTTTTGAATTCAGTTCTTTTTACAGGGACTCTTCCCAGGATTATAAGTTTGAGAACAGGAGACCGCTTTACAGACACTTCCCAATGTCTCAAAGCAATGAAAGGCCAGTGCAAAGGGTAAAGGGAGTTCTCCCGAGCCACGGAAATCAGAGTTGGAGCCGATCCAGCTGGCTCTGTCACCCCGAGCTTGTGGGTCATCACAGAATTGTTTGCAGAAATTCCCGTTGCATTGGATTTTGTCCAGGCCAAAGCAATGTGTTTCAGGGATCACAGAACAACCTCTCAAGGGAAAGAAGGGAGGCCTGTTGCTTGGAATGACTTAGAGAACTGTTGGTAGCCATCCAAGGCAGCCATCACTCATTAAATTTGCCTTCCCTTCCAGCAAAAAGCCAAATGTATAGAACACCACATATAGAGCTCTAAGAATAGTATAGCGCTCCAAGAACATACTGAACTTGGCCTGCATGCAAGTGTGCAGGGCTTGGCAGGTCTTTTTACTCTCATAACTGGGTAGGTTGGAAGAAACACCCCAAATATTTTCTCCAAGTAGCACGCAGAGAAGAAATGAGAAAGAGCAAAAGAGAGCACCCTAGCATGTCATTCTCTGACCTGGGCTGCCTTTTCAGGGCATGGATTGACCCTACAGCCACCAAAGCAGCTTGTAAGCCCTCGGGCAGTGAGCACAGCAGAGCCCCCTTCCTACCCACCATTCCCTGATTCCACACTAGGCTGAGCAAGCCCCAAAGTCCTGTAACAGGTGGAAATTTGTCATCTGCTGCGACAGGAATTTGAAACCGTCATCCTCCACATAGGATTTATTGGCATCCTTCCCATAAGTATAGAAAGTGAGAACAGGTTCCATCCATAGCTGAGTTCTGAGCAATGAGAGCTCCCAAAGTACTGACAAGACCCTGAGCCACACCCCACTGTTTGTTGGAAGAAATCCATGCATGGGTCTATTCATAAAAGAGTCTGGGAAGATAGACTCCTTACTGGCGCTTGGCTCTAGTAGTGGGATTTGGGAGAGCTTTTCTTTTCTCCTTTAAAACTTTCTGTAAGGTCTGGAATCTCTACTCAGTGATCCAGAAAACAGCCATCGTATTTGGAAATTGTTTTCCTATTCTCAGGCGGCAAACACAATAGGGTTTCTTGCTTCCTGCTTTCTTCTGGGAAGGGAAAGTAGAACAAGCTGGAATGGACAGACCCTTGAAGGCCCTCAAAGACAAAAATTATAGGAAGAACAGGCTTTAGCCATTCCTGGATATTCCTATCATGCTCCTTGCCCCCAAGAACGAGTGTTACAGGTCGCCATGCCTCCTCAGCCTCTTGAATAGCTAATCATTCATTCTTTAGTTCTCCTTGTAGATGTCACTTCTTCAGGGTGACCATCTCTGTCTCCTCAAGACTGAACCCCAGGACTCCCCTGGTGGTCCAGTGGTTAAGACTCCAAGCTTCAAATGCAGGGGGCCCAGGTTTGACCCCTGATCAGGGAACTAGATCCTGTGTGCTGTAACTAAAGACCTGGCACAACAAAACAGAAAACAAAAAGATTGCGTCCCATATCCCTCCCTTGTTCTTCCAAGCCATCTGTGCTGTGATTACATGTTTACCTGTTGGCCACCCCCACCAACTGAGGTCCCTGAATGCAGACATGTTTTATTCATCTGTGCAGCCTCTGTACCTTGGGAAAGTGCCCACAAGTTCTATAAATATTTACTGAATAATTATTTATAGGGGAACCTTTTATAACCAGGGCAATTTAAGACATACAAAGATGAATAAGAAACCATTTGTTTTCAAGGAACTTAAAGCTGAGTTGTTATTTAGTCGCTAAGTTGTGTCTGACTCTTTTTCAACCCCATAGACTGTAGCACACCAGGCTCCTCTGTTCATGGGATTTCCCAGGCAAGAATATTGGCATGGGTTGCCATTTCCTTCTCTAGAGGATCCTTCTGACCCAGGAATCAAACCCACATCTCCAACAACAGCAGGAGGATTCTTTACCACTGAGCCACCAGGGAGCCATGAAATTAAAAGATGCTTGCTCCTTGGAAGGAAAGCTATGGCAAAACTAGACAGTGTGTTACAAAGCAGAGACATCACTTTGCCAACAAAGGTCTGCATAGTCATAACTATGGGTTTTCCAGTAGTTATGTATGGATGTGAGAGTTGGACCACAAAGAAGGTTGAGTGCCAAAGAATCGATGCCTTCGAATTGTGGTGCTGGAGAAGATTCTTGGGAGTCCCTTGGACAACAAGGAGATCAAACCAGTCAATCCTAAAGAAAATCAACCCCAAATATTCACTGGAAGGACTGATGCTAAAGCTCCAATACTTTGGCCACCTGATGCAGAGAGCCGACTTGGAAAAGACCCTGATGCTGGGAAAGATTGCTGGCAAAAGGAGAAGGGGGTGGCAGAGGATGAGATGGTTAGATAGCATATCAATTCAATGGATATAAATTTGACCAAACTCTGGGAGATAGTGGAGGACAGAGGAGCCTGGCATGCTGAAGTATACAGGGTCTCAGAGTTGGACTTGACTTAGCGACTGAACAACAACAAAAAAGCTGAGCTGGGGAGACAGATGTGTCTAAGAATTAACTATAAAATCAAGCACTAGTTTAAGGGTTAAAATAAGAGTTTCAACAACCAACTATGAAGATAAGGAAGGTTTTGGACCCTGACCATTTCTCACTCAATTTTGTTTTGTGGTTCAGAATTATTCTTATATTTTGGAATGCTAGTGTGGGGGTATGTGCATATAGTTTTAAGGATTCAGGTTCCTAGGACCTTTCCTAGATCTTGACTCATGGTTTTTCTTCTGTCCTTCTGCTGGCAGTTGCCCTGGGAATACCTGCCATTTAATCTTAATTGATGTTTGTGAAACACTTATCTTCCTCTGCTGAAAGGCTGTAAGTGTTGAGCACTATTTCTGTGTTACAGTAGTTGTTTTATTATTAAAGCAGTGCCAGTGAGGTTACACAACAGCTTGGATCAGGAGGCGAAACAAGGGCAGTGATCCTACTGAAGCTACAGGGGATGGGGATTTGGGATGGTAAAATGTTAATTACCCGAGACAGAATGTGGGCCCGAGTCCAGCACTGTGCTCCTGGAGATCATTTCAGTACCAGAGCCTGGGGCTGCTTCTCTGGCAGTGGGTCCTAAGCATTCTGCCCTCCCCTGGCTGGAATGTTGGATTCATTTTGCTGAAAGCTGCCACAGGAAAGAATTCAATGGCCATGAGCCAGGAACACACGTCTTGCACAGCATCAGGGGCTACTCTGGAAGCTTTCCAGAAAGGGCTGTTCCATCCGCATACAGCACATTATTTCTAAACCGATTTATTCTCTTTCCCTCTTTGGACTTTCTCCTCGTTTCTGGCTCTTCAGGACTCTCTCAGAAAAGAGTGAGCTGGAGATGGATGGGTGGGAGTTGGGAAGGTAGGCTTGAAACAGAAGGCTGGTAGAAGTATTCACTTATTTATAAAGTGGAGAAAATGGACATAAAGGTAAATGGGCTTCCGGTCAGGAAACACCAAGACGGTTTCATTTAGGGTGGGAGGAATGGGTGCTGGAGGAGAAGATACAGTGGAGGCAATGACAACCTATCCATAGCTTTAGACCCAAGTGTCACCTCCAGAAATTGAGTACCTTAGGCTCTGAATGAAACCTTTTGAAGTTGTAGGGTTGGCTGACAGGTAGGATTCTAGGCTAAGGGAGACGCTAAAGTACAGTGAAAAGAGCTTAGGCTTTGGAGTCAGATCGGGGACCAAACGTTGGTCTACCAACTATTTTCTATCTAGGTGACCTTGGGCAAATGTCCTAACCTCTCTGGAGCCTTGGTGTCTTAAGTGTAAAATTTAGAGAACCTATAACTCACAGGTTTAATCGATAGTCCTTGTAAAGAACTCTGCACAGTTGGCACAAAGCGGGCACGCAAGCGGTACGCAAGCGGGAAGTCGTTATTACCAACTACAGGCCAAATGAACAATCATCCAAACTGCCTAGCGAACAATTAACAGGGCGAATCTGACCTACGCGCCTATCTGCCCAATAAGGTACCAGGAAAGAACTCGGTGGAGACAAACCAATGGCATTAGCCCTTGTTGCTGGACGGGCTCTCTTGCCGTTCCACCAATAGGTTGAAGATTTGACTAACGAGTGACATGCTGACAGTCCAATGACTCACAACCAGCCCACACTCAGCACTTCTGAGGGGATAAATCAAGGAGCCAGGACGTATAGATTCCGTTATTAGGCAGTACTGGATGGAGAGAAGAGCTTAGGGGAAACAGCGCGAGGGCGAGGCACTAATGAACTAATAAAAGGAAAAGGACGATGGTTGCGCCAACTGAGCTCGGCGGCCATCATGCTCTAGTTTCCCCTTCGCCTCACCGCGTCCGCGACCGAGGAAGCGGCCTCTGGGATGCTGAGGGGGTGTGTCCCCGAATGATTGGCGCAGGTGGCTCAGCCAATCTTAGCTCGTCAAACGGAACGCATTTGACCAATGAGGGGCGACGGCTGCGGCGAGGCACTGGAGGGGCGGAACGGCAGCTTGACGGGCACAAAAGCCAGCCAGTGAGGGCCGGCAGCATCCTCCTTGCGGCCAATGGAGTGGGGCTCTGGGCGGGGCCCCGAGTGTTTGTGTTGTGGTTTTGGGGGAGGGAGGCGGAGGGGAAAGTTTGTTTATTTTGTTTTTAGTTTCTGGGGTCCCCGTGTTTCTCGGAGGTGAAGCGGGAGGGAGTGACCCCCTCCCCCGAGCCCCTCAGTTCCCCTACTGCGTCGCCTCCATAGCCTGCGAAGGAGCGGGGACCGCGCGCATCGCAGCGCATCGCCTCACAGCGGAACGCCGCGCACTCGGAGCCGGCACGGCTCGGCGGTGAGTGAGGACCGACGGCCACCGCCGCCCTTCCCCTCCCCCCGCTCAGCGCCCAGTCGGAGCCGGGCGGCCGGGTGGGCGAGGACGTCCGCGGGAGCGCGCGGCGCGGGGCCGGCCTGTCAAGCTGAGGCGCAGCGTGTGCGTGTCCTCGCGAGTGAGCGCGCGCGGCGGGGAGAGGGCCGGGAGGGGCGTGAGCGCGCGCGGGGCCGGCGGGGGCGGCGGCGTTGGGCGCGCGCTCCGCGGGGCGGGCGTCGGGTGGGTTTGACCCCGGGGCGGGGAGGGACGCGGGCGACGTCCGCGCGCGGGGCTGGGGCCCCCGGAATGGCCGGGCCGGGGCCGGCGGGCGGGCGCGCGCGCGGCGGTGGCGGCGGCGGCGGCGGCGGGCGTCACGCGCCGGCAGGTGTGAGCTGGGGGAGGGCTTCCGGGTGGGCCGGTGGAGTGGGGTTCGCTTCCCGTCCCCGGGGCACCTCGGGGCCGGGAGGGATCCCCGTCGCGGCGGAGAGCCGAGGGCCCCGGGGGCGCGTCGGGGCCCCTTGCCTGGCGGTGGTAGGGGGAGGTGTCAGGCCTCGGAGCCTCCCGGTCCCCACCTGTGTGCGGGACCTGCGTGACAGACTGAATGCGCTCCCCTTCCCAGCCCGGGCTGGGGGTCCCAACTCTCCTCAGCCCGGAGCCCTGCCTGTGTGGCCACCTAAGAGTCGATGAACTCTTCCCCGTGGAAAGGAGGGCTAGGGGACTATCAGCGGAAGACCAGCCAGAAGTGTTTTCTGCCATCCCCTGGTCCTGCGCCCTTGGTTTCAAACTAGTGGGTTTCCACGGTGGGCTTAAATGCACTTTGTAGTGGCTGAAGACACCCAATAAGGGTAGCCTCTTGTCGATGACCTTAAGGCCCAGCCCATCCTCGGTTATTTGAACACCAGGAATTAGTATGGGTCCTTTCAGGCTCCCTGCTTTTGCACGTATCTGCCGGCTGAACTATTACTTTTTTTAGCCTCTGTGCTAAAGGTTGAAGCAAGGCATAAGGTGAATTCAAGTTGGCCATTTGCTTACAATATAGGCAACATATAGAACAAAATTGGCCAGAGATGTTTCTCCGTAGTCAGTGAATAAAACGTTGTTAATTACTGTTCCCCTCCCCCAACAGTTAAGCAAAGAGAAATAAGATGTTTAGAAATCTTACATTTTAGCATTTTGTGCAAGTTTAACATTAGCGGCTGTTTTCTTCCTGAGTGAGTGAAGTCGCTCAGTCGTGTCCGACTCTGCGACCCCTTGGACTGTAGCCCACCAGGCTCCTTCGTCCATGGAATTTTCTAGGCAAGAGTACCGGAGTGGGTTGCCATTTCCTTCTCCAGGGGATCTTCCCGACCCAGGGATCGAACCAGGGTGTCCCGCATGGCGGGCAGACGCTTTACCAAGTTTTCTTCCTAGTTGTGGGGAATTTCAATAGGATGATAGTTTCCTGTTTATTCGGATGGCTTTGGAACTATGTTTAGCTTTTGGTAGTGTTATGTAAATACCTCTTAAAAAGCAGAACTTTTAACACATTGTGGGGTGTCTCACTAGGTAGGTAGTAGGAGAGATGTGAATGTAGAAGGTCCGTACACTAAGGCAAGTATCCAGAACACGAATCAGACTGGCTTGTTCCGTTTAGAATGCCTTTAAAACAATTTTTTAGTTCTTGACTATTTTTAAGTGCTTGTCCCAAACATTTGAGCAGAAAAGTTTCTGATGGTACTTAAGGAGAAGAAATTCCCAAGCGGCTTTTCTAAGGTAGCACAGAAATGTCATGCCCTTTGGGAGGTAGGTCAGGAAATATTTTTGTCCTCATTCAAATGGAAGCACTTAAAAATGTTTTAAATCAGAACAGTGCCATTTGTTCAAATGGTATTGATAATGTTAACTTTTTTTTTTTTTTGGCGTGCTTTGCCTATGCCAACCTGTTTATATTTTTTACTTAATCCTTACCTCAAGCCTGTGAGGTTGGTATCATTACTGTTTTATGGATGGGAAAAACAGCTTCCAAAAGCCACAGAGCTAGGACGTTAAAGCGCATCGGTATAGTCTTCAGTCTGGTTTCAAACCCTATGCGTGTTCCATTTTGCTCCCCCCTCCCAATTATCCAGAGGAAGAAATGCAGAAAGGACACTGAGAAGCAGAAAGGGATGGAAAAGGGAACTGTGACTGATGATTAGGTTCTCCATACCTAACTTAAGAATTAGTGAAACTCATTCTTAATTTTTAGAGATTAGCATTTTTGCTGGTGTTACATCTAAGCTTTGTTTTGATTTCTTCCCTATTTAATTTGTATAGAGATAAATTAAAGTGCCTTTAATTCAGGGGTCAAGGCTTTCAGAGCTTTTTGCGCAGGTCTACACTCTGGTACCTTGCTGTTGTTGGTTAATCCTTCCAGGGACCAGGCATCATTTAGTTTTGTATCAGCAGGGTGCTTGATACATATAATAGGAGCACAGTAAATGTCAGTTGACCAAGAAACAGTTTAGAATATCATGATTTAAGGTTCATTTTAGTGGTTTTAGTTTAATGGGACAGTAAAGAGAATAGTTCATGTTCTAAAGGCATGTTCTGGAAGAATACTTAAATGGAGCAGTTCATGGAGCCTGGGAAGTAATTTTTTTTAATTTTGAAAATTTCTGTTATTAATATAGTAACATTCTGAACGTTAACACATGTACAGATTCATGTAACCAGCGCTACAATCAGGGTACAGAATGGTTCCATCACCCTCCAAAGACTCCCTCATGCTCTGTCCCTTTTGAGAGCCCTGAATTCCACCCCAAAGAGAAATACTGAGGATCAGACTCTGGCTCATTTCGCTTTTTTTTCCCCCTCTTCTTTTCAACTACTTGAAAATGGTATTTACTTTTAGGATTTAAACTGTCACTTCTCTGTGTGTTAACCTCAGTATCCATGTCTGATCTCTCTTCCATTCTCTAAAACAACATCCATATTTACCTGCTGGAATTCTTCCCTAGTTCTTCATACTCAGTATGTTTTAAAGAGTTGTGCCTCCTAGCCAGTGCCTCCCAAATCAACTCTTCCATCAGATTTTTGTATATTTTTTGGTGATGCCATCCTTCTCCCAACCTTGCAATGCTGAAAAACTTGAAAGTGAAAGTTGCTGTCTTGTTCGACTCTTGGTGACCCCATGAACTATACAGTCCATGGAATTCTCCAGGCCAGAATACTGGTGTGGGTAGCTATTCCCTTCTCCAGGGGATCTTCCCAACCCAGGGATCGAACACAAGTCTTCTGCATTGTAGGCAGATTCTTTACTGTCTGAGTCACAAGGGAAGCCCCAGGGAAAACTTCAAGGGCCTTATCATTACTTTTTGGCATACCACGCCACGTGGCATGTAGGTGTTGGTTTCCTGACCAGGGATAAAGCCCATGCTGCCTGCACTGGCATCGTGGAGTCCTAACCGCGGGACCACCAGGGGAGTCCCTCGAAGGGCCTTATGTTACACTCTGTTACCCCAGACCAGGTATGTTGCTACTCAGCTACAAATGCTGGCTCCTGCCCCTTTGCTCCCAAGCCAGCTTCTGTTTAAGGGGCTGAGCAGACAGAGCATAGGTGGTTGAACACTTGGAACCCATCAGGATTGGACCACTTCACTGATCAGAACCCCTCACCGCTTCCCATTGCTCTTGTACCCATTCGGGATTTTATTTTCCATCCCGTGAGGCTGCGCAAGATCTGGCCTTCACCTGCCTTTCCAGCCTTCTCACACCTTTTTTATGACCCACCTGCCTTCTTGACATTCTGACTACATAGCCATTCTTTGAGTTGTCTGAATTACCCAAGCCTTTTCTAACCTTAAGGTTTTTGTACATACCACTCTCCTGGCGGAGGCCGTTACTCCCCCAGTCTTCACCCACCTGACTTCAGGGTTCACATGAAATTGTCACTTCTTCAGAGAGTCTTTCCTTTAGGACCTCATCCCCCTACTCCTGTCCTCCCTCAGATCTCTCAGAGCTTCGTGGTGTTTTTTTCATAGCTCTCACCACAATTTTTGATTCAAGACCATGTCTGTTTTATTTCCCATACCTCCAGAGCTGAGCCAAGGACCAGGCATACAGCAGACTCCCAGTATTAAATATTTGTGGGCTGTATTGTGAGTCTGGGTGTTTGCTTTTATAATTTATTGCTATCTTGTAGTTTTTGGTAGCCTTCCTTTCTGCCTCCTACCTACTCCAAACTTGATCCCACTGGCAGAGGTCTTGCCACAGAGAGAGAGATCTGAAATCGCTAAAGAGGACACTGATTTTGTTCTCCTGAATGGCACCTCTGACTGGGAGCCGTTCCCAGTGAGCCAGATGCGAGCTAACCTAACTCTAAACCGGGGTTGGGCTCGCTAGTCCGCTGAGCAGTGCACCTTGGTCATCCAGGCTCACGTCAGTGCTTGCAGCTGTTCCTCTTCCCTCACCTCACCCTGCTCTTGGTTTTTTCCTCCTCTCTCCACCCAGCGTGGGACTTCTAAAGACCTTGTACACTTTCCAGCTGAGCCCGCTTACCCTTTGACATTTGCCGGCCTTTTGACATTGACAACCGCCTCTAATGTCTTGACCCCACGGATGGCCCCCACACTCCTGAAACAGCGCTTCGTTTATGTTCCCTGCCCCCTCCCCAAATCTACCACAAGCACTTAGGTTTAAAAACATTCAATAATGTTTCATAGCCTCAAGGGATTAAACTCTGTAGCTTGTTATTTAAAGCTCTCTGGACCAGCACTGTGCAGTAGAAATAGAATGCAAGCCGCAGATGTGAACCACACATGTAATTTTACATTTTCTAGTAGCCACATTAAAAAGGTAGAAAGAAAGAGTGAAATTGATTTTCATAACACTTTATTTACATCGAGATATCCAAGATATTATGTAAACATGTAATCGGTTAAAAAAACATTGAGGTGCTTTACATGCTTTTTTTCATGTGAAACTGAAATCCGGAGTGTACTTTTCACTTAATACATCTCAGTTGAGACTCACCACATTTCCAGTAATCAGTAGCTACATGTGGCAAGTGGCTACCATGCCGGCCAGCACAGTTCTGAACCATGTCCTTAGCATAGTTGGAGGGCTATACCTGGCTAATTGGCCACCACTGGCCTTTTGGTAACTGTCTTCTTGAAACCAGGTCCTTATTCAAATATGCTAACCGTCCTTGCTGCAAAACCCAGAAAATTCAGTTCTCACCATCTCCTCTGAGCCATTTTAACATTAATTTTTTCATGTAACAGTTACTTACAATATTTATCAGTTTGTATTATAATCAGGGTAGTGTTAAAATATTCAGAACTGATAAGGCATGGGAATAGGTGCTGAAGAATTAGAACCTGTGGTAGCTGTGATCTCATCTGTGTGTACCTGCTGAATTATAGCTCTGATTGTCCTGGGTTGTGTATTATTGGCTGAGTTCCTTGAAGGCAGGCTGTAAGACAGTTCCCTGAAGGCAGGCTTTTGTCCTACTCAACTTTGCCTCCCAAAGAGGACTCCTTACCTGGCTCATAGAAGATCAGTTCAATTAAGTTGCTTAGTTGTGTCCAACTCTTTGCGAACCCATGGACAGCAGCACGCCAGGCTTCCCTGTCCATCACCAACTCCCAGACTTTCTCAGACTCATGTCCATCAAGTTGATGATGCCATCCAACCATCTCATCCTCTGTCATCCCCTTCTCCTCCTGCCTTCCATCTTTCCCAGTATCAGGATCTTTTCCAGTGAGTCAGTTCTTTGCATCAGGTGGCCAAAGTACTGGAGTTTCCACATCTGTCGTTCCAAATGAATATTCAGGACTGATCTCCTTTAGGATTGACTGATTGGCTCTTCTTGCAGTCCAGAGGACTCTCAAGAGTGTTCTCCAACACCACAGTTCAGAAGCATCAGTTCTTCAGCACTCAGCTTTCTTTATGATTCAACTCTCACATCCACACATGACTACTGGAAAAAACCATAGTTTTGACTATATGAATCTTTTCGGTAAAGTAATATTCCTGCTTTTTAATATGCTATTTAGGTTTGTCAGAGCTTGCTCATAGTAGGTAGTCTATAAATATTTTAAATCACTGAACAAATGCTACCTTGTATTTTGTTTTATTCTTTCTATGTGCTACATTTTATCTTTTCAATTAGAAACCAAAATACAAGTGCTTGGAGGACAGAGATCATGAATTATGAAGGACTAGAGAGCAGTTTCTTGATTGTCTTCATAGGGGAATTTCTTCTGAATGAAAATTCACTTTAAAAAAATAACTGTTTAGAAATTGTTATGGGTTTTCAGGCTGGTCAAATAATGAAATGTTGACTTTAATTTAATGAAACTTACTTTCTTTTGTGGCTTTGTAGGCTGGCTGTGAAAGCAGCTTCAAAAGAAGAGCTCCTTGGAATTAATGCAAACTCTTCCAGTTAGGGGCATATTTGGTTCCTGGAAAGGACCTGAACTAGAAGTGAAAAATCTTAGGTTGGTTTGTGTTGCAGACATATACTTGAGTACCAGCTATGTTCCAAGCACAAGAATGATTGAAAATTCAAGAACATAGTATGAAAAGTACAGCTTTAACAAAAAGATGATATGATTAATTCTTTCTAGGAATATTGAATTTCTCTTTGCTTCTTTATATTTTCCTCATTTCTGGCATGGACTACACTGTATAGTGCTTCTAGATCTGTCTCTTGAATCAGATTGTGAGTTTCTTAAGAGCAAGATTTGCATTCATCTCTGTATGAATGCACACACTGTACTGCGCCTGCCATATTGTAGGCACTCAAATGTTTGTTGACTAAGTATCTTCACATAAATTACGTAGTTTGCAGAACTTAATTTTTTCACTTGTAAGTAAGGAATTCTCTGCCTCAGAAAATTGTAGAAACTGCTGAAGGAATAATCGCTTAAGAATATGTGTCTCTTCTGTATGTGTTATTCCTCAAATAGAAATATTTAACTAAGAAACAAGTGTAACTCTAATCACATGTCCTCCCTACTTAAAAGTGTTAACCTGTCCCCCAAATGCTGCCATCCACCCTCTGGAGTATAAACTTCTCAAGAATAAGCATCTGATCTGTCTTGTTCACTAAATGCCCAGGGAAGACCTTGCCTCATTTCCTGTCCTTCTCCCCTTTGCTGCCTATACTCTTGTCACACTGACCTTCTGGTTCCTGAAATGCAGATCCCTCCTGCTCAAGGTCTCTTCCTTGAACTTGCCATTCCCATGGTCTGGCAGCTTCATACCCCAAGCCTAGTTGTTGCCTCTTCAATCCTTGGAGCCCTGTTTATGTGTTATTTCTTTAGCACACACCCCTTCCCTCCGCCCCCAGTAGAAGTGCTCCTTTTAAAAACTCAGCACTTAATTTAATTGTAATTAAGTAATCATTTAATTTGTATATTGTTTCCCTGCTAGAAAATAGCTACGTGAATAAAAATGCCTTGTCTGTTTTGCTCACATTTTTATCACCAGTATCTGGCACCCACTGCAGTATTCTTGCCTAGAGAATCCCCATGGACAGAGGAGCTTGGCAGGCCTCTGTCCACGGGGTCGCAAAGAGTCGGACATAACTGAGCAGCTAAGCATAGCACAGCACAGCATTTCCCACTGTAAATTACACATAGTAGGTCCTGAATGAAAATTTTTCAAATAAATTAGGAAAGAAAACTAAAACAGAAAAGTATCTTATTCTGATGGTTTAAATAAATACATGGGGGCAGGGAGGGGCTTTCCATTTTAGGTTGTCTCTAGGGTCTATTTTTCTTAATTTCTACCTGTAATAGGTAAACATTTCATTATTATATAAAGAATATTATAATAAAAAAATTTTAATTTGTATTAAAATTTTATCTAGTCATTGTAGAATTGGGGTTTTCTTTTTCTTTTCTTTTTTTTTTTTTTGGCCATTAATGGGATCCCAGTTCCTTGACCAGGGACTGAACCCAGGCCATGGCAGTGAAAACCTGAAATCTTAATCACTAGACCACAGGGAACTCCCCATTGCAGAGTTTAATGAGTATCTTTTTAATCCTTTATTAGTAGAAATGATAGAATTGTTATTCCTTTAAACACTTTTTTATGTGGTCTGTACTTACTTGACTACAGTTTACACTGAATGTTTGCGTGCACACTGTGTCCTGAATGCTGGGTTAGGAGCTAGGACTACAGGGATGGGATAAGAAGAGATCTTTGTTCCCGAGGCATGCACAGCCAGGTGGGCAAGGCAGACACTAAACAGATGAGTGCCGTTTGGTGTAGTAAGTGTTACAGTAGACATTCGGGGAGGGGGCAGGGTGAAAAGGGAAGTCGTCCACACAACTAGAGGTCAGGAAAGCCTTTCCAGGGAAGGTAACATTTCCACTCAGTCATGGAGGAAGAGGGCATTTCAGGCAGGGCAAATGGCCTACTCAGAGGCCTGAAGGAGCATATTTAGTATAAGCAGAAGATGGCACAGTGGTGTGCTTTCGTGAAGCTAGTGTCAGGGTACAGGGCCAACAGCTGACTTACAGACCTGTAAGTGACGTGTCAGACTCGGAGTACACTACATTTCAGAACTGGAAATAGTCTTAGAAATCATCGTTGTTGTGATTACATACATTTGAATTCATAACGACATCATAAAATACCATTCAAAGAAGCTAATCGTAAACCAGAATGATGCTTGTCACTTCTAATTAATATACGTGCTTGAATATAGCACCTATAACTAGGCAAATGATTTCAGGTGGAGTTAGAAAGTGGTGACTCACTTAAGCTTATCTAGGAGCAGAGAAGCACAAGTTGAAACCAAGATTGCCAAGAGAAATATCAATAACCTCAGATATGCAGATGACACCACCCTTATGGCAGAAAGCAAAGAGGAACTGAAGAACCTCTTGATGAAAGTGAAAGAGGAGAGTGAAAAAGCTGGCTTAAAACTCAACATTCAAAAAACTAAGATCATGGCATCTGGTCCCATCACTTCATGGCAAATAGATGGGGAAACAATAGAAACAGTGACAGACTTTATTTTCTTGAGCTCCAAAATCACATGGTGAGTGCAGCCATGAAATTAAAAGACTCCTGCTCCTTGGAAGAAAAACTATGACTAACCTAGACAGCATATTAAAAACAGAGACATTACTTTGCCAACAAAGATCTGTCTGGTCAAAGCTATGGTTTTTCCAGTAGTCATGTATGGATGTGAAAGTTGGACCATAAAGAAAGCTGAGCACCAAAGAATGGATGCTTTTGAACTGTGGTGTTGAAGAAGACTCTTGAGAGTCCCTTGGACTGCAAGGAGATCAAACCAGTCAATCCTAAAGGAGATAAGTCCTGAATATTCATTGGAAGGACTGATGCTGAAACTCTAATACTTTGGTCACCTGATGCAAAGAACTGACTCACTGGAAAAGATTCTGATGCTGGGACAGATTGAAGGTGGGAAGAGAAGGGGACGACAGAGGATGAGATGGTTGGATGACATCATTGACTCAATGGACATAATTCTGAGCAAGTCTGGGAGTTGGTGATGGACAGGGAAGCCTGGCATGCTGCAGTCTAAGGGGTCACAAAGAGTTGGACACGACTGAGCAACTGAACTGAACTGAGGAGCAGAGAGTAAAGGAGGTCACCTCCAGATTGCTTGAGAGAAGTGCTGATCCACCTCACAGGACCAGATACTGAACCAGTCAAAGGGATGATGTCAGAAGGGTTTACCTAGAAGGGCCTCCAGGTGCAGACTGAGAAAGACGATTTCTACAGCTTGAAATTCTAGTTCTACTTAACCTGTAAGTCTAGTCAGAGCTATGATTTTTCCAGTAATCATGTACAGACGTGAGACTTGGACCATAAAAAAGGCTGAGCACTGAAGAAGCACCAAAAAATCAATCCTTTCCAACTGTGGTGCTGGAGAAGACTCTTGAGAGTCCCTTGGACTGTAAGGAGATCAAACCAGTCAATCCTAAAGGAAATCAACCCTGAATATTCATTAGAAGGACTGTTGCTGAAGCTAAAGCTCCAATACTTTGGCCACTGATGCAGAGAGCCAGGTCATTGGAAAAGACCTTGATGCTGGGAAAGATTGAAGGCAGGAGGAGAAGAGGGAAGCAGAGGATTAGATGGTTAGATAGCCTCACCAACTCAGTGGACATGAATTTGAGCGAATTCCAGGAGGTCGTGGAGAACAGAGGAGCCTGGTGTGCTACAATCCATGGGGGTTGCAAAGAATGGCTCACAACTTAGCGAATGAACAATAAAAATAACAGCATAAATTTTTAAGTGGTTCACTGAACCAGCCTTAGTTTAATTTGATTTTCAACTAAAAGTGGGGAAAGGAAGATTCATTGAATGGAAATTTAGCCCATTTTCCTTCAGTTTATACCTCTTTAGTAGCTCCTCTTTTTCAGCCCTGTTATTCTTAAGTAGTGCCTCCTTTTCCCCAGTTCACCCCAACTCTTTCATCCTGTTGTCATTATTAAGTGCAATTATGAGATGTCTGGACTTTGTTGGCTAACCAGTGTTTTTCAGATTTTCATATTCAGAACTCGATAGTTTTCAGAAAGAGAGGAGATTAAGCTGTAGTAGTCCTGATCCCATTCAGAAGATGATAAGTAATCTGTTACAAAGTCGATTGCTACAAATTTCTGTGTGTTCGTTTATTGACCTACATTACAAGGAGCTACGGAGGTAATGGATAGTAGGAAAAATGACACCAGTGAATGTAGTTTATTTTAAGATGTTTGGAGTGAAAAGGAAGGAGAAAATGGAAGCAGGGTGAGGCTGAGAAGGCTACAACATCTTGAGGTAAGATAGAAAATCTATTTAAAGGTGTAGAAATGAGACAGGTGGAAAGGAGACAGGGCAGAACCTTTAAAAGAATGACTTAGCTGTTAGGGATATGGCATAAACTGATTAGAACTGATTAGGCCCACGATGGCATCAAGATTCAACTTCCAGTAGACCCTGAACCTCATTATACACTCATGGTAATATACCAGCATGTGATAAATGACACACCCGCAGGCACCATGACAGTTCTGACGCTGACCATAAAAGGGCAAAAAGTAGGCGGTGGCCCGATTCCTGGAAGTCCCTGCCCCTTCCCCCTGAAATAGTTGGAATAATCCTCCCACCCGTTAGCTTACCCAGCCCATAAACACTGAGCACCCCATATTTTGTGACTGCTCTTGACTTTTGAGGCAGCCCACACTCTGTGTGCAGAGTGTGTTTCTACCATGGTTGGTCACATTCTGAGATGGACTACATTCTATAATTGGAATGTGTATCACCTTCAGTAAACCTGCTTTTTATTTACTATGGCTCACTCTTGAATTCTTTTCTGCGCTAAGCCAAGGACCATCACTTGGTGGGCCATCCCAGGAGCCTGCCTGTGACCTGGATCATGACCATCTTCTCATGCCCCATTTTCCTGCAACCTCTTTACAAAGGATATTGATAAATCATTTTAGTTATCACTTTGCCTCTTGCTGAGTTCCTTCAGTGCTGAGACATAAAGAACCTGAACTTCATTAAGTCCTGAGATGAGTTATGCAGTTTCAGTTGGAAGATTGTGGGTTTGAGTCCCAAGTGAGGTGAAATTTCAGGAAGCACCCAGGAAAGTAGAGAAATAACTGGGACACATTCCTGGTAGTTCCTCCACTAAAGAAGAGGGATAAGTCAGGAGTTCATTCTTGGATACCTAGGGCCTAAAACAAGTTTATACCACTGTTGTTTTCTGTGGCACTCACAGAATGGTTTGCGTACAGTAAGCAGTACTAAGAGATAAATCCGCAAGATTGGAAGGAGTTATTGATTGTAGCTTTAAACTTGTTCCAGTTACTGTATCATACTCTCTGTGATTAATAACAGATAAACATGTTTATTATTCCTCTCTTTTGTGAGTAGTAGTTATATTGTTTTCTTCACCTTGAAGTGTTAATTACATGTATACATTTAAAATGTACCACAGACTTTTTTAATTTATATATTTTTTTGTTTATTTATTTGGCTGTGCCAGGTCTTAGTTTCTTTCTTAGTTGTGGCACAAAGGATCTTTGAGTTGTGGCATGTGGGATCTAGTTCCCTGACCAAGGACCTGGGCCCTTTGCATTGGGAATGTGGATCTTCGCCACTGAGCCACCAGGGAAATCCCTGGCATGTCTTCATTTTTCAAACCTAGGAAGAGCCTCCAAAAGTGAGAGAGGTCCAAGCTCCCTGACTTAGGCCCAGGTCAGTACGTTGCAGGAAAATGGGGCACAAGAGGCTGGTTATGTTCCAGGTCTCGGATGAATTCCTGGGATCAGCTGCCAAGGTGAGAGTCCTTGGCTTCGTACAGTAGAATTCAAGAGTGAGCCATGGTGAAGTGAAAGCAGATTTACTTAAGATTTGCACTCCATAGACACAGGGTGTTTGGTCTCAGAAGGCAAAAAGCTGCTCCCAGATATGGGATGGTCAGTTTTTATGGGCTGGGTAATTTCACAGGGTTCCAACGTGAAGGAAGGAGTGAGAGATGAAGCCCAGGTCCCCCTAGGAGCTAGGTGTTTCTCTTTCAGTGAAGATCTTGCTAGTGGTGTATCGTGCTCAGTAATATCCTTTCAGTGAGATATTTTACCCAAATGTGCATCTCTTTGAGACTTTTGTTAGTAAGTAAACAGCTCTACTTAGATGTACCATGGACAACAGATTTTAAAATAGTTTCACCAACTACTCTTGTCAACCTTTCTTTATAAAAGTTGTATAGTTTTATACAAGGTGTTTAACATTTATGATGTTTTTATTTTACAGTGTGGCTCTGTACCCGTAAACAAAAGGACACAGTGACTATAGATTCCCGCTTAAACCATGCAGGAGATCTCTGCCCCCGCATTCCTAATGTATGGCCAAAACAAGGGCCCACAGGGGAAAGCATTACTTTTAAAGCACCAAGAGAATTGGTGAAAGGGCTCTTTGTGGAAATAACAAAAACAAAACAAGAGAATGAAAATGCAAAAGGCATCACAATTCAAGCCAGTAAGGGCTGGTTTGAACACTTGAAAAAGGGGACCCTGGTGCCCCACACTGGGCTTGTGAGGCGGCCTCAGCACATTGTGACGTCACCCGATGCTTCCCGAACCTGCCAGAGCCAGGGCTCCACACCGAGGCAGCGTGTTTGCTTCGGAAACAAGAGGCCTGCCAAGCCTGTATTCACTGCCCTTAGACATGCGTATTGCATGTCATTTTCTCTCGTTTGCCTTTCATTTGGGGTGCCATTCAAAAAGGTAACTCTGGAGGCCGGAGATGGGTCTCTGCTTCACCTCCCTAAATGATTTGCTCACTTGATTTCCGTCCCCTCGTTGGTAACCATCCTCCCAACACCTGCATCTTGAAATATTGCCATATCTTGTAGCTCTTTTCTCTATAGCTTTGAACTTGGAGCTGCTAATTTTTTGTTTTCATGCCACCATCTTGCTTCTGAGTCATCCTCAGGCTATGTCTGGATTATTAAAACAGCTTCCTGTGCCTGGTCCTACTCCTAGTTTCCCTCCAGAAAACATTTCCTACATACTATTTTCTTTTCCCTTCTCCATCAACCTTTCTTATTCTGTGAAGTCCAAACCTCTGTGTCTGACCCAGATCCTTTAGTGCTTCCATCTGTCAGCTCTTGTTCCCTAGAGCTCTTTGCTCTTTCCCCCCGACAATCTTTTCTCTGTATTTCATATGATTTTCTCCCTTTTTGTGTCTGTACTTTATAAGGGCTATGCATTATGTAAAATAATGTTTCTGGATTCTAAACCATTTTCCTTCTTACTCTTAAAAAACATTCTCTAAACTGTCTCCCTGGAAGTATGTCATTATTAAAGACCTCTTTATTTAGATACAGTTTATTTTTATTGATATGATTGTGACACTAAGGAATCAGATAAAGTTTGCTAATTTCATTCATTACTTCTAGTGACTTTTTTGTAATCATTTTGTTTTTCTTCTATACACAATTACAGCATTTACCAAGAATGACAATTTTACTTTCTAATCTTTGAGTTCTAATTCCTTGTTTTTAAGTTATTTATTTTTTTATTTGGCTGCATTGGATCTTAGTTGTGGCATGCTGGATCTTTGGTTGTGGTGCGTGGATTCTCTAGTTGTGGCACACAGGCTCAGTAGTTGTGGTATGAGAGCTCCAGAGTGCATGGGCTTCCGTAGTTGTAGCGCCACAGACTCTCTAATTGTGGCGTGAGGGCTTTTTAGTTGCTGTGAGACATGTGGGATCTTAGTTCACCAACCAGGGATTGAACCCACATCCCTTGCATTGCAAGGTGTATTCTTAACCACTGGTGGTGGTTGTTCAGTTCCTAAATCATGTCCAGCTCTTTGCAACCCAACAGATTGCAGCACGCCAGGCCTCCCTGTTCTCTCCCAGAGTTTACTCAAACTCATGTTCATTGAGTCGCTGATGCCATCCAACTGTCCCATCCTCAGTTACCCTCTTCTTTTCCTGCTCTCAATCTTTCCCAGCATCAGGGTCTAATCCCTTGAATCTATTTTTCACTTCCACTCTATAATCATAAGGGTTTTAATTTAGATCATACCTGAATGGTCTAGGGGTTTTCCCTACTTTCTTCGATTTAAGTCTGAATTTTTCAGTAAGAAGCTTGTGATCTGAGCCACATTCAGCTCTATGTCTTATTTTTGCTTACTGTGTAGAGCTTCTCCACCTTTGGCTGCAAAGAGTATAATCAATCTGATTTTGTATTGACCATCTGGTGATGTCCATGTGTAGAGCCATCTCTTGTTTGTTGGGAGAGAGTGTTTGCTATAACCAGTGCATTCTCTTGGCAGAACTCTGTTAGCCTTTGCCCTGCTTCATTTTGTACTCCAAGGCCAAACTTGACTGTTACTCCAGGTAACAGTCACTTGACTTCCTACTTTTGCATTCCAATCCCTTATGATGAAAAGGGCATCTTTCTTTTGTATTAGTTCTAGAAGGTCTTGGAGATTGTCATAGAACTGTTCAACTTCAGCTTCTTTGGCATTAGTGGTTGGGACCACCAGGGAAGGTCCGTGAGTTCTTTCTTGTCTTGTACTGGCTAAGACCTCAAGTACTATGTGCTAAGTCACTTTCAGTCATGTCCTACTCTTTGCAGCCCCATAGACTGTAGCCCACCAGGCTCCTCTGTCCATGGGCTTCTCCAGGCAAGAATTCTGGAGTGGCTTGCCATTTCCTTCTCCAGGGGATCTTCCCAACCCAGGACTCGAACGTGTGTCTCTTATGTCTGCTGCATTGGCAGGTGGGTTCTCTACTGCTGGGCTTCCCTTGGGGCTCAGCTGGCAAACAATCCACCTGCAATGTGGGAGACCTGGGTTCGATCCCTGGGTTGGAAAGATCCCCTGGAGAAGGGAAAGGCTACCCACTCCAGTATTCTGGCCTGGAGAGTTCCATGGACTTATAGTCCACGGGATCGCAAAGAGTTGGACAGGACACAACTGAGCGACTTTCACTTTCACTTTTCTTTTCCGCTCTTGCCACCTGGGAAGCTTTCAAGTACTATAATGGAAGTCACGTAAGCAAGTGACAAATGTTGGAGCAGATGTTGAGAAAAGGGACCTCTCGTACACTGTTGGTGGGCATGTAGATTGGTGTACCTACTGTGGAATACAGTATGGAAGTTTCTCAAAAAACTAGAAATAGAACCATTATATGACCCAGCAGTTCTGCACCTGGGATATATGAAACAAACAAAGAAAAAAAGAAAACGCTACTTTGAAAAGATATATATAAATCCCAATGTCCATAATAGCATTTTTTACGATAGCCAAGATATGGAAGCACCCTTAGTGTTCATCTGCAGATGAATAAAAAAAGAAGACGTGGTATATACAATGAAATACTACTCAGGGATTAAAAAAAATTATGAAATTTTTCTGTTTGCAACAACATGGATGGACTTAGAGGATATTATGCTTAGTGACTGATAAGGCAGTGGCACCCCACTCCAGTACTCTTGCCTGGAAAATCCCACGGATGGAGGAGCCTGGTAGGCTGCAGTCCATGGGGTCACTGAGAGTCGGACACCACTGAGTGGCTTTACTTTCACTTTTCGCTTTCATGCACTGGAGAAGGAAATGGCAACCCACTCCTGTGTTCTTGTCTGGAGAATCCCAGGGACGGGGGAGCCCGGAGGGCTGCCATCTATGGGGTCGCACAGAGTCGGACACAGCTGAGTGACTTCACTTTCACTTTTCACTTTTATGCATTGAAGAAGGAAATGGCAACCCACTCCAGTGTTCTTGCCTGGAGAATCCCAAGGACAGGGGAGCCTGGTGGGCTGCCGTCTATGGGGTCGCACAGTCAGACACGACTGACGCGACTTAGCAGCATGCTTAGTGAAGTAAGTTAGAGAAAGACAAACTCTCTATAATATCAGTTATATGTGCATTTTATAAAAATAAACTAGTGAATATAACAAAAAGAAGCAGATTCACAGACACAGAACTAGTGGTTACCAGTGGAGAGAAGGAAGAGGGGAAAGACAAGATAGGGGTAGGAGATTAAGAGTTATAAACCATTATATAAAGAATAAGTAAGCTGCAAGAATATTGTGCAGCAAAGGAATTTAGCCAGTATTTTATAATAACTATAAATGGAGGATAACCTTAAAATTGTACTATGTTGTATCCCTGAAACTTACATATATTGTACCTCAACTACACCTCAAGGTTTTTTTTAAAGTGATATAAATGGGCATCTTTATTTTTTCCCCAGACTCAGAGGGAAAGCACTGTGCTATTAAATGTGATGTTAGCTGTGTTTTTCCTAGTTACTCAGCCGAATACTCGAGGGGGTCCCCTGCAGATCTCTGGAGTTCTGTGTCTGTGCAGCTCTCTTTTCTCCAGTACTCCTGTGAACTACAAACTCTAGCTGCCTTGGACTTCCCAGTATCTCAGCTCCATCTCCTCAACTAAGGGCGGTCTCCGAGTTCTACCTGGATTCCCCCTCCCTGTGCTTTGGGCTGGAGACCTTCCCTAGGTAGCAGACTTGGACAATTATAGGGTTAATTACCTTGTTTGTTTACCGTCTCTCAGGAATCACTGTTTGTCCTTCCTTGCCTGATGTCTGATGTTTTGAAAACCATTGTTTTCTATATTTTGTCCAGAATTGTAGTTGTTTCGGGTGCAGGGGTGCATCTGATCCCTGCTACTCCATCTTCTCTGGAGGTGGAAGTGCTGCCTTTTCCGAAAACATTTGAGGAATTATTTCGGAGTTGCTTCCAGAGTATGAGATTGTTTGGAATTTCTGAAAGGGAAAATGTTCATTCTTTCAGGGTGGATTTGATTTTAGGTAGCAACCAAGAGTCATTTTTAAGGTCTGATTAAATGATTTGTCTGAGTAATACTATTTGGGGTCCAAAATGATTTTGAGGTAATGAGGCAAATTTCCTTGTGCAGTTTGTAAATTGTTTTGGAAGCAAAATAGGAGTTGCAAAATATTTTCAGTGATGGCAACCGATTGAGATAAATATAAACCTTTTCAGGATATATACCTTGAAAAGTAACTTTCAGTTGACTGTTTCTATAGATTGATTGGTATATATTTAATATCAGTCTATGTTTACAACTGATGCTTAACTGCTTACTAAAGCTTTCTCACATTGTTTTTATGTGATAATCTCTCTCCAACTTGATTATAAACTCAAGGATACCTGGGTGCTTTTGTACATTCCTGCAGTACACTGCACTCTTAGCTGTGGAAGCTTGTTAAATCATAAGAGTAAACTAATTTCTGTGTAGGGAAACCAAGATCACCCTGTCAAAATACATTGCATGATATAAAAGGATGTAAAATTCGGTTTTGATTCTGGTACAGCATTATTACATTAATACGTCATGATTTAAATTTGAAGTAACTTGTATCAGATGTTGGATTCCAGTAGGATGAGCACGTATCTCTATCTTTCTTACACTGTGGGAATTATGTGAATGACCTAGTTCAAAAAGATGTCTTGAATCTGGATCTGTTATGTAATTAACCAAGGGATATTCTTAGATCCTAGTAGATTGGTATACGCACTACATTATATGCAACCTTAATCACTAGGCATAATTCTTTGGGGGTGGAGATAAAATTCTTTTCTCACAGTCTTTGTTTTCTAGCATCTAAAAGCCTCATTATTCCCAACTTAACCCCTCCATTAGGAAATAAGGACTTTTTAAACATATTCTTAATGGATTAAAATCTTAGATTTCTAGCTTTCAACTTTGATATTCTTTAACTTTGTGTTTTTAGTTAACTGAATTTAGAGCTTTATGTTTCTTTTATAGTAAATCTATTAATAGTGAGTTTGGAAACTCTTTTACTTACAGGATGTCCTCTTGGCTTGCTCTTTATCCTTGATGCTCCTATACCTGAATATCTTTTTGTTGTCTTCTTTTTTCCCCTCCTTTTCCTTCCATTTCTGTTTGGTTTAAATAAAAGGGAGATTACTATGGGAAATATTTCTTTTTAATTCTTATGTATAAGATGAACTTCTAAAAATCCAAATTTACTCTGACATTTTTAATTTTAATTAACTTAAAATTCCATAATCAATGATGTTCTCATATGTACTCTATTCTGATGGGCACACATTTTTCTTGGATAGTACGAACCACAGTTTAGTAAATAATACTTGTGAGAATAGCATTATCCTTTGTTTCCGGGATATAGCAATGACCATGTTTGCTACTAATACTGCTTTAAGGAGTGTTTTCAGTTATTTTTCAGTCTTTAGTTTCTTTGAGTAGTATAACTTTGTAAGTGCTTCCTTTGGATAGAAGCCCCAGATTATTTATTTGGGTCTTCCCAGGTGGAGCTAGTGGTAAAGTACCCACCTGCCAGTGCAAGAGACATAAGAGGTGCAAGTTCCATCCCTGGGCCTGGAAGATCCCCTGGAGGAGAGCATGGGAACCCGCTCCAGTATTCTTGCCTGGAGAATCCCATGGATGGAGGAGCCCGGTGGCTACAGTCCATGGGGTTGCACAGAGTCAGACTCAGCTGATGCGACTTAGCACGCCCACCACCTCATACATTTACTGAAAGGGATTTTCACTGCTTTTGCGTTTACCAGTTGTGAATGAGGTTCCTGTTTGGCTTCATTGTTTCTAGCATTTGCTAGTTCTATACCTGAGAGAGAGTTGGGGAGGAAGGAAGGATTGGTGTTTGCTTAAAAATTAACCAGTTTTCTTTCATATAGATGCCAGGGTTTAAAATATAACATTGTACTATGTGTATTAAAATGTTCATTCTATCTGTTTTCACATGAAATCTTCTAAGTTACTCCTCATTGTAACTGATTATAGGTTCTTAATAGTCTCATGTCTTAGTTCTTATTTTAATCTGGCCTTATTGTTTTCTTTCTATAATAGAGACTTTTGAGTTTTGCAAACTGTTATCATTTAGTCATATATTATAATAGAACTGATATATAACTGGGCTAAAATATACAATTTTCCTTACTTGTATTTGTTCTGTTTCTTGACTTTTGTGTTCTGTTCATCGATAACTACTTGGATTCTATGACTTTTTGATTTTGATTCTTTTAATGATTTAAATTGGCTCTTGTTAACTTTTAATATCTGTGTTCCTCTGATACATTTTAAAAAATCCTATGCTGTTTGTCTTGGGGATTTTTTAAATATAAAAAGAAAAAAGTATATTGAGATATCTCCTTTTTTAGCTTCACTGTCTTTACCCCATTCTGATTATTCTAAGGGATTCTTGCCCACAGTAGTGGATATAATAGTCATCTGAATTAAATTCACCCATTCCAATCCTTTTTAGCTCACTGATTCCTAAAGATGTCAATGTTCACCCTTGCCATTGCCTGCTGCCACCCTCCTGTCAAAGACTGATTTTAGTGTTACCTGCAGAGAGAAGTTGACTTAAAATAATATTGAAGTGGTGTAAAATATTCTAACTAATAATGCAGTTATAGAATTATAGATATTCAAAGTATATTTTAATAGTGATAAGTTTTCATTAAAATTAATTCATTCAGATTTATAGGAATATTTTTAGAAAGATAGATGTTTTGATAGAGACTGACAGGACTGTTTTAATAAAAACCCATTTTTAGGTTCATAGGCACTTACTGGAAATTCTAAGGGCCAGCTGTATTTTAGAATTCAGAATTTTTAAAAAAATGTTGGAAAGTTTATAAGGTGCATTTATGGTATGTATGTAATGCCCCTGCAGAGTGAAAGGTAGCACTTACTAGTCAAATACATTAATATTTAGGCAGCCAAAGCCATGGCTATTATTTTAGTGGATAGACTCTAAATAGTCTCATGTCAATTCAGGTCAGATTTTGCTGCCAGTTAAATTCAGATCAAGTTTTACTACCGAGGAATGATAGAAAATCTTTGATTCTCAGAAATTTTTGTGGTTTTTGGAATTGTGGCTAAGGGATTATGGACCTGTATTTTCTTTCTTAGCTCTAATATTTGGTTACTTTTGCTACCTTCAGAAAAAGAAACCCACTTTCCTTTTTTTTCCTTCTACAGGATATGAGATTAAATCTGTTCTCTCTAGGCCAGTTAATAGAAATTGGGACACCTCTTCACAAAGCTTGACACCTCAGGCAGCTGTCACTGTCAGAGGACACTTCCTACACGGTGTTGGCTTTGTGTTGAGAATCTCATAGTTCTCATCTCCAGTCTCCTTTCTGAGTGCTTTGGGGTAGTAAACAGAAAGGAAAAGACAGTTAAAATGTGCAGTACTTCATGTGATACCTAACCTGCCTCATGCACAGTAGGGTTTCAGAAGGAGCAGCTTGTTCTCTGAGGACCAACCTTTCTTAGTATCAGCTAATGGTAGCCTAAAAAATCTTTCCCAAAAAATACATGCTTATCATAAAACAAAAATTCAAATGGTACAGAAGTATAAGTAAAAAGTAGATGTTTTCTCCTGCCCTGCGGTGCCCTTCACCCAAACAGCTTTTACATACTTGTTTTGTAGCTGCTATAGGGGTTTGGATCCTTTTCAACTTTTTTTTTTTAGTTCTGACTTTCCAGGGAACAGTTTGGGAAATTCTAATTAATTATTAGAATTTTAATAGTAGATATTATAACCCAACTTGGACTGATTTTGTGTTCTTTTTTTATATTAAACTATGGGGATGACCTTTTCGGTTCTGGCTGACCTGTATAAATTTTGTTTCTAGAGCTGTTGGTTCAGACTGCATAGTTCTGAAATGTTAGGCATGTGTTTTGAATGTTAATTGTTCCAAATTGAAGATGTCTATTAACCACACATAGGAGTAAAATTTCAATTACTTACTGATTTACTTAGTGAATGTAATTTTTTTAAGGCAAAAAGCATACATAGTATTTGACAGTGCACACGTACTTTTAAAGAGCCCTGACTTCTAAGAAGGAGTATGTTGACACATTGGCCAGTCAGTGGCTCTCAAGGTAAGCATCTAAGCAGTGGGATGCAGATGGTCCCAGCAGTTATTACTGAGCACATTACTGAGATTGCTTATGTTCTTAATCCATAATAAATATAAGAACATAGTACATCTGAACATGAATGTCCTTCTGGGGAATGTGTCAATTTTTGTTTTATATGGAATCCAGATTGTTGTATTGTTTAGTTCAGCACACATTTATGAAGTACTAACCATGTCAAGAACTGGCTTCATAGTACCGAGATAGAAATTGCTGGGGCATTCCAGGGGACTGTCCAGAAACTAGAGGAAAAAAAAAAATTGAGAGCTACTTTTCCTAAGTCATAATGAGGCTGTTAGGTGTATACCCTTGTAAATGAGGGGATACCTGATAAGTATTGGCTGAAATTCAACTTAAGGTCACTCAGTTTGATATTGCTTGGTCCAGATCCATAAGTGGCACTTCCTTCATCCTAGCCATCCCACCACTGCTGCCCCATACTCATGTACACACTGGGTCTGTTTTTTTTGTTTTGTTTTGTTTTTTTTCCGATTTTTGTACCTGGCACCATATATATTGGACAGGAGAAAGAAATAGTCATTGGTGGCTTAGGTTACTTGTTTGCCAGCTTGGAGCCTCAGGCTCCCTATTTTTGTTGAGTACATATAGACTGCTTTTTCTGTTAAGGTCAAGGACTCTCTCAACCCTTGTCCTCTTTTTGTGGAACTTTGCTAGGATTTAACACTGTATTGAACAGGAACTTCTGTGACGTGACTGTAAATTGTGGGAGCAGGACTAGAGATTTCTAAGTACTTCATGGCAGGGCTTTGGCTGGTGGAGTGAAGAGACCTCTTTCCTTCTAGTGTGATTTTGCAGGGAATGAGAACTGGGGTCTATGAATTTACAGTAGTCTCTAGTCATTAATCAAAGGAAAAACTACTGATTGATAAAGGGAGATGGCTATAAAATAAAGTAGACGTAATACTATTAAGTAGCACTAATGTAAAATTCCCTTGTGGCTCAGCTGGTAAAGAATCTGCGAGCAATGCGGGAGACCTGGGTTCGATTCCCAAGTTGGGAAGATCCCCTGGAGAAGGAAATGGCAACCAACTCCAGTACTCTTGCCTGGTGAATTCCATGGACAGAGGAGTGGGACAGGCTGCAGTCCATGGAATCACAGAGATGGACATGAATGTGCGACTTTCTTTCACAATGTAAAATAATAAGTCAAAGTTTGCTATAAATCAGGCAAAGAAAATAGTCTCGAGTTGTAAAAAGCCAATTAGCAGGTTAGAGAATAAACAAATACCAAATTTTAAAATAGAGCTGATTATTTTAGGCAGGCAGATAGAGCTTAGAAGAGTAGTATGGGCTTCCCTGGTGGCTCAGTTGGTGAAGAATCCACCTGCAGTGCAAGAGACCTGAGTTCGATCCCTCGTTTGGGAAGACCCTCTGGAGAAGAAGATAGCTACCCACTCCACTATTCTTGCCTGGGAAATCCCATGGACAGAGGATCTTGGTGGGCTACAGTCCATGGGGTTGCAAAAGAGTCAGGCATGACTTAATGACTAAACAACAACAGAAGAGTAGTAGAATTAAGTCAAGCTAATAATTTAAGAGCAAATAAAGGATATAAATATGGAGAAACTTTAGAGTATATGAAACCAGTACATTTAAACATGGTGATATATTTATTATGAATTTCAAAAAAGGTATGAACATATATCGAGGGTGCTTTGTAGCTAATGCAGATTCTAAATTTTATGTGCACAGTTAAACTATTTAGATTTTCTGATTTTGTCTTGTTAGTAGTTTCAGTAATTAAGGTAAGATGGAAAAACCCAAATGAACTTTTTGGCCAACCCAATATTTCAAGGAATTGCATGTTTCATCAGAATTATTTAGGTGTTGCCATAAAGCTGTTTGTAACATTCTTTTTGTATGACTCTACTTTTATTTATGTATTTTGGTGGTGCCTGGCCTCGGTTGCTATGCAGGCTTTGTCTCTGGTTGCAGAGAGCAGGACCTCCTTTCTAGCTGTGGGGTGGGCTCCTCGTTGTGGTGACGTCTCTGGTTGTAGAGCATGTCTCCAGGGTGCTCTGGCGTTAGCAGTTGTGGTGTGTGGGCTCAGAAGTTGCAACTCACGGGCTCTAGAGCATGGGCTCAGTAGCTCAGCGGCACGTGGGATCTTCTGGGTCAAGGACTGAACCTGTGTTTTCTGCATTCTGCACGTGGGTTCTTTACCTCTGAGATACCAGGGAAGCCCCATAATATATTTTTTATTACTATTTTAATGCCTGAAGGATTTATAGTGATGTCCCCTTCTTTCATTTAAAAAAAATACATGTGTATTTATTTGGCTGCATTGGGTCTTAGCTGCTTCATGCAGGATCTTTCATAGCAGCGTATAGGACTCTAGTTGTGGCACGCAGGCTCCTTAGTCATTGCAGCCGCAGGCTCTAGTGGCGGTACGCAGGCTTAGTTGCTCTGTGACACAGGGAATCTTAGTTCCCAGACCACGAATCGAACCCATGTCCCCTGCATTGCAAGGCAGATTCTTAACCACTGGCCCACCAGGGAAGTCCCCCTTCCTTCACTTCTGACATTGTTGATTTGAGTGTTCTTTTAGTCTTTAGCTACAAGTTAAACAATTTTATCTATCTTTTCAAAGAAATAGCTTTGAATCTCATTGATTTTCTCTATTGTTTTATGGGAGCTTTGTTGCTGTTGTTACCTTTATTAGTTCATATTACTACTTTTGGATTTAATTGGCTCTTCTATCTTCTTAGGGATAGAAACATGTCATTGATTTTTAAACCTTCTGTGTTTTCTGGTGGAAGCATTTACCACCATAAATTTCCCTCCTAGCACTACTTCGGAGAAGGTAATGGCACTCCACTCCAGTACCCTTCCCTGGAAATTCCCATGGACGGAGGAGCCTGGTGGGCTATAATCCATGCAGTCACAAAGAGTCGGATATGACTGAGAGACTTCACTTTCACTTTTCATTCTCATGCATTGGAGAAGGAAATGGCAACCCACTCCAGTGTTCTTGCCTGGAGAATCCCAGGGACGGAAAAGCCTGGTGGGCTGCCGTCTATGGGGTCGCACAGAGTCGGACACGATTGAAGCGACTTAGCAGCAGCAGCAGCGCTACTTAGCTACATTCCATAATTATATCTCACACATTTTTATATGTCATTTTCAAAATATTTTCCTGTTTGCTTTGTGATACTTATTTGACCCATGTGTTACATATAAATTTGTTTCTTAATTTCACTGTATTTCTGAATTTTTTTTTGTTACTATTTTCTGATTAAAATTTTATAGTGGTTGTAGAACACATGATTTCAGTCCTTTGAGATCTATTGAGACTTGTTAAAGTCTATTTTAGTGAATGTTCTATGTGTATCTGAAAAACATGTTCTACTGTCCTTCAGGTATAGTGTGCTATTAATGACAGTTAAGTCAAGTTGGTTGAGTGTTGTTTGTTCAGACTTATATATCCTTACTGATTTTCTATTTATTGCATTGATTTCTGTGAGGAGTATAGAAATATTCACCTATAATTATGGATTTGTCTGTTTCCCCTTTCACTTCTGTTCATTTTTGCCTCATGTATTTTGAACCTGTAATTAGGTATATACACATTTAGGATTATTATGTCTTCTTGATGAATTGAGCCCTTTATAATTTAAAATGTCTCCTTTTATCTCTGGTAATATTCCTTGCTTTGGAGTCTACAGTGGGTGATGTTATCATCTTCACCCCAGGTTTCTTAAGACTAGTGTTTGCCTGGCATATCTTTTTCCATTCTTTAATTACCTATCTTTGTCCTTTTTTTACAAATGAGTTTCTTTTAGATAGCAGATAGGTCTTGTGTTTTGTTTTTAAATCCAGTCTTAACCATTTCTGCTTTTTTAAAAAGTAAGGATTTATTTGTTAGTTTGGCTGCATTGGGCCTTTTTTGCTGTTGTCAGCGGGGCTGCTCTCATTGGCAGTGCACGGGCTTCTCACCACGCTGGCTTCTCTAGTGAAGCACGGGCTCTGGGGCGTGCGGGCTCAGTAGCTGTGGCACACAGGCTTAGTGACTCCACAGCACGTGGCATCTACCCGGACCAGGGATTGAACCCCTGTCCTCCGCATTGGTGGGAAGATTCTTAACTGCTGGACACCAGGGAAGTGCCCATCTTTGCTTTTTAATTGAAGTATTTAGACCATTTACGTGTATGTCTTTTTCAAAAAGGTAGGTTATTCGTTGATGTGTAAGAACTTTATGAAGTACACTTTTATTTTCCTCTCTTATCTTTAGGCTATGATCATCCATGCCTTTTACTTCTCCATAGGTTGTTAACCCCACAGTTAATTGTTACCATTTTTGCTTTTAGTGAAATTTTTAAAAAGGGAAAAAAGAAAAAGTCTTTTACATTTACCCACATATTTGCCACTTCCAATGCCCATCATTCTTTCCTTTGTTTAGATCTGACTATCCATTTGTTACCAGTTTTCTTTAGCCTAACACACTCCAGCATTTCTTGTCGAAAAGATCTGATGACAGTGAATTCTGTCCTCTTTTTTTTGTTGCTGCTGCTGCTGCTGCTAAGTCGCTTCAGTCATGTCCGACTCTGTGCAACCCCATGGACTTCAGCCTACCAGGCTCCTCCATCCATGGGATTTTCCAGGCAAGAGTACTGGAGTAGGGTGCCATTGCCTTCTCCGTTTCTTTGTTAAAAAATCTCTATTTCGCCTTTATTTTTGAAGACTATTTTCACTGACTGTCAAATTTTAGATGGGCAGTTTCTACCTTTCTGTACATAAAGGTGTCATTCTGTTGTCATCTATCTTGTATTATTTCAAACAGGAAGTCAGGTGTCATTCTCAGCTTTGTTCACCTGTGTGTAATTTGCCGTTTGACTGCTTTATAAGATTTTCTCTCGATGGTTGTCAACAGTTTGATGATGACACTGCATTCTGGCATGCTTTTCTTACCTCCAGGTCACTGAAGCTTTCCTCATTTTTTTTTTTTTTTTTTTTTTTAGTTAATAAATTTTCTTTCCAGTTGTGTTTGTTGTGCAGCTTGGCTTAGCCAGTAAATTTTTCTTTGCAGCTCTAAAAGTTGTGTTTGATTATTTTTCATTTTTTATTTCTTCTTTTGTTCATGCTTTTAAGTTCTTGAACACATTTATGGTTATTGTTGTTCAGTTGCTAAGTAGTGTCTTGACTCTTTGCAACCCCATGAACTGTAGCACTCTCGGCTTCCCTGTCCTTCATTACCTCCCAGAGTTTGCTCCAACTCATGTCCACTGATGAGTGATGAACATCCAGCCATCTCATCCTCTGTTGTCCCCTTCTCTTCCTGCCCTCAGTCTTTCCCAGCATCAGGGTCTTTTCCAGTGAGTCCGCTCATTGCATCAGGTGGCTGGAATATTGGAACTTCAGCTTTAGCAACAGTCCTTCCAATGAATATTCAGGGTTGATTTCCTTTAGGATTGACTGGTTTGATCTTCTTGCTGTCGAAGGGACTCTCAAGAATCATCTTGAGGACCATAGTTCGAAAGCATCAGTTCTTTGGTGCTCAGCCTTCATTATGGTCCATCTCTCATATCTTGAGTGACTATTGGAAAAACCATAGCTTCAACTATATGGCCTTGGTAGGCTAAGTAATGTCTCTGCTTTTAATACACTGTCTAGATCTGTCGTAGTTTTTCTTCCAAGAAGCAAGTGACTTTTAATTTCTTGGCTGCAGTCACCATCCACAGTGATTTGGGGCCCCCCAAAAATAAAGTCTGTCACTGTTTTTACTTTTTCACTGTCTATTTGTATGAAGTGACAGGACCGGATGCCATGATCTTAGTTTTTTGAATGTTGAGTTTTAAGCCAGCTTTTTCACTCTCCTCTTTCATCCTCATTAAGAGGCTGTTTAGTTTCTGTTCACTTTCTGCCATTAAAGTAGTATCATCTACATGTGTGAGGTTATTGATATTTCTCCTGGCAATCTTGATTCCAACTTGTGGTTCATCCAATCCAGCATTTAGTGTGATGTGCTCTGTATATAAGTTAAATAAGCAGGGTGACAATATACAGCCTTGACGTACTCCTTTCCCAATTTTGAACCAGTCTGTCCAGTTCTAACTGTCGCTTCTTGACCTGCATACAGGTTTCTCAGGAGGCAGGTAAGGTGGTCTGGTATTCCCATCTCCTGAAGAATTTTCCACAGTTTCCACACAGTCAAAGGCTTTGACCTAGTCAGAGAAGCAGAAGTAGATGTTTTTCTGGAATTCCCTTGGTTTTTCTATGATCCAGTGGATGTTGGCAATTTGGTCTTTGGTTCCTCTCTCTTTCCTAAATCCAGCGTGAACATCTCAGTTCACATTTTGCTGAAGCCTAGCTTGGATTTTGAGCATTACTTTGCTAGCTTGTGAAATGAACATAGTTATATGGTAGTCTGAATATTCTTGGGCATTGCATTTCTTTGGGATTGGAATGAAAACTGACCTTTTCCAGTCCTACTGCGACTGCTGAATTTTCCAAATTTGCTGACATACTGAATGCAGCACTTTAACAGCATCATCTTTTAGGATTTTAAATAGCTCAGCTGGAATTCTGTCACCTCTTCTAGCTTTGTTCATTGTAATGCTTCCTAAGGCCCACTTGACTTCACACTCCAGGTTGTCTGGCTCTAGGTAAGTGACCACACCATTTTGGTTATCCAGGTCATTAAAGACCTTTTTCTTGTAGTTCTGTGTATTCTTGCCACCTCTTCTTAATCTATTCTGCCTCTCTTAGATCCTTGCCGTTTTTGTCCTTTATTGTGCCCATCTTTGCATGAAATGTTCCCTTAGTATCTCTAATTTTCTTGAAGAGATCTCTAGTCTTTCCCATTCTGTTGTTTTCCTCTATTTCTTTGCATTGTTCACTTAAGGCTTTTTTTTTCCCTTTTTTTAAATCTCTCTTGCTGTTCTCTGGAACTCTGCATTCAGTTGGGTGTATCTTTCCCTTTCTCCTTTGCCTTTCACTTCTCTTCTTTTCTAGGCTATTTGTAAGTCTTCATCAGACAACCACTCTGCCTTCTTGCATTTCTTTTTCTTTTGGATGGTTTTGTTCACTGCCTCCTATACAGTGTTACAACTGTTTTAAAATCCTTATCTGCTAATTCTTTGATATTGGTCATTTCTGAATCTGTTTCTGTTGACTGATATTTTTTCTGTTAGCTATGGGTCACACTTTCCTGCCTCTTTGCATTTATAGTAATTTCTTCTGATGTTGTATATTGTGAATGTTACATCACTTGCTATCTTGATTTTGTTCTTTCTTTAAAGAAGGCTAAGTTTTATTTTGGCAAGCAGTTAAATCAGTTGTGGATCAGATTGATTTTTTTCTGGATTTGATTTTAAATTCTTAGGGTAGATCTAGAGTTGCCTTTATTCTAGGTTTCAAATTTAGCCCTCTCCTAAAGGTCTCTGCTGCAAGTTTGGAGTAGTCATTGAAGTTTCTCCACTCTGGCTGATTGAAACTCAGATGTTTCCCACTCGGGTATCAATTCTGGGAATTGTTCAGTTTTAAGCTGTGTAATGTTGGGTTTCAAACCTTACAGATTGGCATTTGCCCGAAGACTCAAAGAGACCCCGTCATTTAGCCCATTGTGTTCTGCTTCCACTCTTTCTCCTGTTGCCACAGTCTGGAAGGTGCCTCCATGTGGAAAGCCAGAGCCTTCACAAGACCCACTCCCTTGGCACCCTTCATCAGATGTCACAGGGCTGACTTGTTCAAGATAGAAACAGTGGTTTCATACCTGGTTGTTGTTCATTTGTTAACTTGTGTTCAATTCTTTGTGACCCCGTGGACTGCAGCACGCCAGGCTTCCCTCATTCACTCTCTCGGAGTTTGCTCAGATTCATGTACATTGAGCCATAATGTTATCTAACCATCTCATCCTCTTGTTTCATATGTTTTGTCCAATTTTCAGGTTGTTTTTAATGGGAGGGCAAGTCTGGTACTAATTGCTTAATCATGGCCTGAAGCAGAAGTTGAGAGATACCGTTTTTTATCTTCACTTTACAGATAAGGAACTCAAAGCCCAGACATATTTAAGGAAATTCTTCCTACTGCACTCATTTAACCAGATGGACAGTCTTTAGGTTTGTCTCTTTAAAGCCATATAATTTACCAGCAGCCACATTGAGCCCTGTCTGCTCTAGACCTGAGGCTTGGCCAAGTATTTTTGTAAAGTTCAGACAGTCAATATTACAGGCTTTCTGGGTCACATAAGGTCTGTGTAGCATATTCTTCTTTGTTGTCTTCTATAACTTTTTTAAAATGGAAAAGGTTGGGGAAAAAAAAGCTAGTGAGCTGTGCAAAACCAGGCCATGGCAGTTTTGCACAGGCATGACCTATGGGTCATAGTTTATTTTCTCCACTCTAGACACTCCCTTCATACCTTGGACTTTCCTAGTCCCCCTTAGCTATCAGATCTCATGTATTCTGTATCCTATTCCTTAGGGAATAAAAACAAGATTTATTCAATTTTTGGTTTGGAGCAATCACATTCATCATTATTTCAATTTTCAAATGAAGAAGCTATAGCATAGAGAGGCTAAGTTCTGGGTGCATAGTAAGGAGCAGAATAGAGACTTAACTTAGACTTAAATCTGTCTGATTTTAAACACCCCTGCCCCCCTTCTTAGGATTTCCCTGGTGGCTCAGGCAGTAAAGAATTCTCCTGCAATGCAGGAGACCTGGATTTGATCCCTGGGTCGGAAAGATTCTCTGGAAAAGGGAATGACCACCCACTCCAGTATTCATGCCTTCCATGGACAGTGGAGCTTGGTAGGCTACAGTCCATGGGGTTGCAAAGAGTCAGACACGACTGAGCGACTAAACAACGCATCCTATACCATTTGAAGCATGTGCTCCACTGCCTCTGGGACTGACAGACTAGCAAATTTGTCTAAAAAAATGTAGACCAAGATACTGGTCGTTAATAATGACATAACACTTTTCTCATTTATGAGAATTACAGAGTCCTGGCTCTTCAGGGTGGAAGGAACACTGACAATGTCAAGTCCAGGCTCTTGCTAAAGTTAAAATCCCTTCAGCAACATCCTTGTCAGTCATGCTGCTTTCATTTCAGTACCTTATGGCCTCTGTGAACCCCTGTAAGTTTGGGTCTTGCTTTCTGGAATAACCTGGAACAAGCCTGTTCACCATATGAAAGTCCTTTGTATGCCCTTCCTTTCAGTAATAATCAGATTTTTTTCAGTCTATCCATGGGCTTATAAATATGACGTTCACACAGTAGAAAGGAATGGACTACTGCTGTGTATAACAACATGGCAGAATCTCAGAAACATGCAGAGATGAAACAAATGCATAAAATATGATTCCATTTATATGAAACTCTAAAAAAGACAGATCTATAGCACCAGAAAGGGAATCAGTGGCTCCTTTAGGGTAGATGTGGGGTGAGGGGGGTTGACTGGGATGAAGCGCAAGGAAATTTTGGGGGTGATGGAACTATTCTGTGTCTTAATGGTGGTGATAGTAACATGGATGTATAAACTCGTCAGATTTCATCAAACTGTATATAAGAGGGTACAAATTTCATTGTGGACATGTCTCAATAAAGTTAATTTAAAAAATCGAGTTCTCAGAAATAGCTGTAATTTCGCTCGTATAGAAAATGAAAGAACAAGTACTTTGCAACAAGTGCTTCTCTCCATTTGAATACCTTGCATCCCTATTAATAATTTACCTGTTTTAAGGAACTCCTTCATATGGTTGACATACATTAAGATCATATTTCACTATAGCATTTCATGTATGTTATTATCAACCCCGATAGAACTCTTCATGTCTACTTTTACAGTTGATTCTTAAAATGCATTCTCTCTACTCTCAGAGCATTTTGTTTATTTACAGCACTGTGATAATAGCTTTTACCTCATTCTGTTGTGCTTTTTCTATTTAAGAGTCTAACTGCCTCTCTGACTAGACAGTGAGCTTCCACAGCAAACCCTTAGGCTCTTTTGTATCTCTGGATGCCAGTATAGGAACTGGTGTAACAGGCACTCAGTAAATGTTGTTTGTTTGGATTCTAATAAATGAAGGAAAACAGCCTTCAGGACCCATCTTTCAGAAAAATCTCCTCCAACAAGTAGTTTCTTTTCCTCAAAGCTAGGTTAGATGTTTCTCCTGGCTACATCACCAATACCCTGTGCTGATCCATCACAGTATGTATTACTGTGTTCTTCATATTTCAAGGATATTCACTGTACTTTATTTATAGTAGTAAAAAATGGGAGATAACTTACCTACCCAACAACAAGGAAATGATTATGTTGGAATCTATTTTGTCATTAAAAATAATATTTTTAAACACATGAGAAAATGTTCGTGATAAAATGGTAAGAGAAAAGAAGATGCAAAAGGCTATATAGATTCCTGTGTGGAAGAAATATAAAATTATGTGTATATACACATAGAAAAAAGACCAGTAAGTTATAGATGTTAGGAGTGTTTATCATTTTATAAGGGAATTATTAGGTATTTTATTCTTTGTTTTTATTTCTCATTCTTTTACTTTTCAGAAAATATGTGTTACTGGTAATATAACCAGGAAAAAGACTTAAAAAATATAATTTAGAGAAGGCGACAAGACAACTGAGTGTAATGAGAGACAGAAAAAGGACATTGTTGCAAAAACTGGGGAAATCAAATTGAAATCTGTAGTTAGTGTAGCAATGTGAATCTCCTAGTTTCTCTGATTGTACCATGATTATATAAAGTGTTAATGTTAGGGAAAGCTACATGAAGATGATATGAGAACTCTGTACTATCTTTGCAACTCTTCTACAAGTCTGAAATTGTATCAAAATAGACAATAAAAATGCAATTGAATGTCAGTAAGATAACTCCTTGAGACTAGAGAACTGGGTCTTGTTCATCATGGCATACTTTGGGCTATATCAAGCACAAGTAGATGCTTATTAAATGTTTACTAGATGAACAGATTGAGTTGAAATTGTTTATTTTCTTAGTATTTGCTATTCCAATTATTTTGGCTCTAGTTTCAACCTCTTAGGGTGACATTGCATTACTTCATCATCACCCATTCATGCACTAAATTTTTGTTGACTATTTATGATATATATAGTATGTAATGTACTAAGCCCCTCAAGCACTTAGATAGTCCCCTGGCACTTGTGAGGTAATGAGGAGGTCAGATGTATGCAGATACTTATAACAAAGGGTGGCTGTGATAAGTACTACATGAAGGGTGCCAGACAGAATATTATGGAGGTGGAGAGAACCTCGGGAGCATATCCACTTGGGAGGTTAAAGGATACTTACTAAAGAAAAGCTTATTTGATGGAGTGAAATTTTGAATTGATGGTGGTGAAATTCTACCACCACGTGTCAAGAAGAGAGGTGAATACCTTTATCTTCAAATGTGGCTTTTTGGTGCTTGGAAAGAGGAGACTCTTTCATTGACTTGAGTCATACTGAGAGAACCAGCCCTTCCCTTTTTACTAGGTCCTGATTGCCAAGGGTGAGTGGAAAGGAGAGGTAGAAGAAACCAAAGGGATGGAACAGCCTTCTCCCCAGGACTCCATTACATCCTCGATGTGTATTTAGGAGCATGGAGGGTTGAGGACTCTAGATTTTTATATATGATTCTGTATTGTGTAGTTATCGGGGCTTTTGTAACAAAGATTGGTGGTATATTTTGTCACATTCATATCGATTTATAGATGGGTGGCACACTTACTGTTTATGGTATCTTCATGCATCATTTCATAAGCGTTCATTGGGTGGTTTACACAGGAAGATGATCTCATTCAGTTCCCAAGGCAGGCTCCCTGTGGGAGAGGATTCTAGGAGTATGTATAATCACGGTCAGTCTCCAGGTGATCAGGTTGCATTTCAGAGAAGTTAAATAACTAAGTGAACAGCTTGGCATCACACAACTTGTTGTTGTTCAGTGGCTAAGTAGTGTCCAGCTCTTTTGCAACCCCATGAGCTAAAGCAGACCAGGCTGGGTTTTCTCAGGCAGGAATGCTGAAGCAGGTTGCCATATCCTTCTCCAGGGGATCTTCCCAACCCAAGGATGGCAGCCCTGCCTCCTTCATGGACAGGTGGTGGTTGTTTATCACCTCTACCACTGAGCCATCACACAGCTACTATGTGGTCATTTCTAGAACCTATGTCTTCCTCTTCCAAATTAAGTGCTCTTCCTCCTTTGCCTACTACTCAACCATTTTGCTAAACATTTATACTTTTTGAGTTAAGTGAAATACTAAACAGTTTTACCTGCTGACTTTGTTGAACCTAGTCAAGAGGTTAGATCAAGGAAATAAATTCCTTTCTAACAGGAAGTGAGAGTGCTCCTTTTTTTTTTTTCTTTTTTTTAATCCTGGAGACTTTCTATTCCAGTCTAAGAAAGTAGCAGTCTGCTGCCCTTTACCCTTTTCTTAGAATAGCCATTAGAAATTTTCATTTTTTAAAATACTGTGATTCAGTACTTGGTATTTGCCAGGCTGCAAGAGGTCTTCATTGCTTTTACTTTGTATGATGGGAATTGAACACAGACAACCAAAAAAATGAAAAGGAATGTTTTTATTAAGTAAACATTTACTGTGGACAAAGCTAGAAAATACACATTGCCTATAATCACTATAATCCCGCTACACTGAGGTAGCCACTATTTACATTTTGGTGATGAATTTCATATTTTTTTTCCACAGAAATGAGCAACACAATATGTACTGTATTGAGACCTGCTCTGTCCAGTCAGTACATTTTGAACATCTTTCCATGTAAATAAGGAGACTTCATTTTCAATGGCTATATTGTATTCCACTTTATGGTTATATGAAAATTTCCCAGACTGAGTCTAGCTTATTTTCAATTTATTATTATTGTAGACACCATTGTAAATATGGTTGTACATCTACCTTTGCACACATCTGTAATTAGCTAAATTTCTAAGAAGAATTGCTGAATCACAGGGTATAAGTGGGCTTTCTTTTAATGCTTTAAGAAGACAGTTTGTGGGGCTTTCCTGGTGGCTCAGTGGTAAAAGAATCTTGCCAGTGCAGGAGATACAGGTTTGATCCCATATGCTGCGGAGCAACTAAACCTGTGAGCCGTAGCTGTTGAGCTTGTGCTTTAGAGGCCAAGAGCTGCAACTCCTGAGCCCAGGTGCTGCAGCTCCTGAAGCCCACGTGCTCTAGAGCCCACGCTCCACAAGGGGAGCCACTGCGGTGAGAAGCCTCCTCACTTCAGCAAAGAGTAGCCTCCGCTTGCTGCAACTAGACAGAAGCCCTCACAGCCACAAAGACTTAGCACAGCCTAAATTAAAAAAAATCAAACACCCCATGCTTAAAAGAAAGACGCTTTGTCAGGCTGAAGGTTAAGTTTAGATATACAGTTGATCTTTGAACTGCATGGTCCACTTATAAGCGGATATTTTTCAAGAATAAATATTGCAGTACTACATGATCCACAGTCAGATGAATCTGTGGATGTGGAGGGTCCACTATAAATTATATGCAGATGAACTTCCACATTGTTCAAGGGTCAGCTGTAGCAAGTGGAAATTTCTCTCATGAAGTGTCCGCACTCCTTTACTACTTGAAGACTTCTCATTAAATGACTCTTTCGGTCTCTTAATGAAATTATTTATGGTTAATCACTGATTAATTGCTATTTAAAAATAGGATATTTCTTTTAAATGAAAACTGTCGTCAAAGGAAGATCTCTCTTTTAAGGCTGTCCCTTAGCCTAGAAGCTCTATTATATTCCTAGAGAGTTTTAACAAAGCTCCTCAGCTGTTTCTGACTGATTTGGACAGTGCTTCTAGTCTTTTCCAATAGAGTGAACTTGATAACCTTCATTGGGGTAATAAGCAAGCCACATTAGTCTGCCATCAGAACAAAATTCCTTTGAAATTTCCTGTTTTAACTGAGAAATGTCTCTAGAATTTGTTTTTGTTCCATAAAACATAATTTTGTTTTAAAAAGAATTTTATGGTTTTTATTATTTACATTTAGTCACAAATCTAAATGAATTTTATTTTCTTACATATGAAGGATGTTTACCCGATTATTTTTGCCATGTGGATAACCAGTTGTCCCCATGGCATTTATTAAATGATCTATCCTTTCTCCACTGATCTGCAATACCATCTTTATTATACACCAGATTCCAGAGTATTCATACATATACATAGGTCTGTTTCTTGGTCCTATTTGGGAATATATTCCTGTGTGTGGACAGTGCTGTTTTAGTAACTATGGCTTTGAAGCATTTTTGTTAGGCAGTTATTTAATCTTATAATAATAAACAATGATGTCAAATATCATATCTGTACTCCAGCTGCCAGCCTCACCTCTTGTCTCTTACCTGTAACATACTCCCTCTGTCTCTAGCCATGTACTTCCCCGAGTGTTCCTTGCTTTATAAAATGCCCGTGCCTCTGTGCAAGTCATTCCCTCTGCCTGCCCTCTTCTCCTAAAGTGGTTAATTTGTCTTTCAAGATCCATTATAGTTCATCTCTTGTAATTCATTACACTCAGTTTAAAAAAATAGAACAGAAGAGTCCTTTGAAGTGTCCTGGGTATTCAGTGGTCCTTTCAGTGCCTGCGTGCTTTTTCTTACCTACTGTTTCCTCAGACTGCATTACCTAGCAATTTCCTGCTTAAGCTTTCAGGCTCTGCTCAGGGGTCCTCTCTGGAGGAGCCTTTTTGCCCTTCCTCTTCATCAGAGGTCCTTGCTTGGTTTCATCTTGCCTTGTGCCTGCCTCCCTTGTAAGATTTTTCATAATGCTGTGTAAGATAGTGTATGTCTGGAACTAGTGTTATTTAATAGCTGGGCTTTAGAATTAAATAGCCTAAGTTCTAAACCTGACTTTACTACTTTCCAGCTTTGAAACCTGCCATCAGTTATTTGACCTTTATAAGCCTCAATTTCTTTAGGTGTAAGCTGGGGATAATAGTTTCTACTTTATAGGGTGGTTATAGGACTAAATGAGAGAATACCTCTGAAATGCCTACCCTGTATTCAGAACATAGGCAGCCCTGAATAAATATTACTTATTATACAACATCTCCTCTAGACATTTTATGAAACTTTCTCTTATTTATCTCTGAAACCCAATACTTAGCCCAGAACCTTGCAGGGAGTCGACTGATAAATTATTACCAGCTCAAAACTCTCCCCTCCTTGTTTCACCCTTCTCAGTGGTGCTGTCATTGTCCTTAGAGTCATCTTTAACTTTCCCTCTCACTCAAAACAAGAAACTTGTTGGGTATTTATCATAATCTAGGCACTGTGCAATGTCCTGGGTGAAAAAGAGAACAAGATGGCCTCTATCCATTGGAGCTTACATTTAATAAGGGGGGTAGTTTAGAAATAAAACTATAAGAATCTGTAAGCTCATTGTACTATTTGCTCCACCTTTATTTATGTTTGTGAATTTTCAAAATAAGTTTTAAAGTCAGTATATGAATATGTAGCTAATAAATGTTATGTGCTATGAAGAGTAAAGAGGTCTGGAGAATTTATATTTAAATTGAGACTGGAGACTGAGAAGAAGCCAGACAGAGGAGATGGGGTTTGACAGAGGCTAGCATGTACCATGCCATAGGAGAATAAGTCTTAGCATAGCCAAGAAATTGAAAGATCAGCACAGTTGTTATTAGAGTGGGAAAGGATGGGGCGAGATGATGATAGCGAATGGATAAGCAAAGTCCGGTATTCTTGCCTGGAAAATCCCAGGGACAGAGAAGCCTCGTGGGTTGCAGTTCATGGGGTTGCAAAGAATCGGACATGACTGTGCAAGAAAAAATCAACAAGCAAAGTCCATATCACTTAGAATCTTAAATATCAAGAGGAGTTCAGATTTTATTCCTGTTACAGTGTGATGCTGTTGAAGACTTCTGAGCGTGGAATAAGCTGACTTCATTGTTTTGTTAAAATGCATGTGTCAAAAAGATTGTAGGAGAAAACAAGCATACAAAATCTACAAGATGCAGCAAAAGCAGTTCTTTGAGAGAAGTTCATAGAGATACAGGCCTTTTTTCGAAACCATGAAAAATCTTAAGTAAACAACTTAACCCAAAAGAATTAGAAAAACAGAAAGTTCGGAGGGAGGCAAGGATGGGAGCAGAGATGCCAGCTGAAGCTATGGCAGTAGGCAGGAGATGGTAATAGCAAGAGAGGAGAAAAAGGAACACATTTGAGAGCTCTTTTGGAAATAGACTCAGTGGGACTTGCTGGTAGATTAGAAGTGGGAGGGGAGGGAAAGATAGGAATAAAGATTTATGGCTTGAGAGCTATATAGAGTGTTATTTACTGAAATTTGCTGAAACTGGAATGTTTGGGTAGGAAAGTTAAGAGTTAAAACTGATCATATTAAGTTTGAGATGTTTTGAGGAGTTCAAGTGGAAATGTCAAGTAAGTTATTGAATGTGGGAGAACACGAGTTCCAAAGAAAGTTCAAGGCTGCAGATAAAAATTTGAAAGTTTTTACTATAAGAATAATAAAGCTGTGGGAATGGATGATGCTATTTAAGGAGAGAAATAAATAAAAGGGGGCTTGGTGTTAAATTCTGAATTACTTAACATTTAGAGAATAGGTCAGAGAAGGATGAAGATGAGAAATAAAAGGAGTGAAATATATGGAAGGAAAACCAGGGAAGAGAGACACCACAGAAGCCCTGTATCCCCAGCCAGTGCCTAGAACAGTGTCTTCCAGGCCTGGTGTTTAGTCATCGTTGGTTGAATGAAATCAAGAGATTATTTCAAGAAGAAGGGAAAGATTAACAAAATTTAGTGCTGCTGAGAGACCTTGTGGGATGAGGGCATAAACTATTCATTGGATTGTCAGGATGGATATTGCTTGTGATGGAGGCAGAAGTCATATAGGAATGGATTTAACAGAATAAGAATGGGTGGTGAGAAAGTGTAGATAGTATTTATTTATTTAACCACTTTACCAAAATTTGGTTGTGAAGAGAGTAGACAAATGGAGTTGTACCTGAAGGGGGATTATGGGATCAAAGAATTTTTGTTTGTTTCTTAAAAGGGAACATATTAGAGCTTAATTGTATTCTATAGATGGGAGTGATCCAGGAAATAGTGGGTGACGGTTGATGGAAGAAAAAGAGGTAATTATAAGATTGGAGTTTTTGAAAATGGAGGAAGGGAAGAAGGGAAGCTATCAGGACTCTAAGCAGAGGGATTATTCTTCAGAAAGAGGAGGAAGAGGGTCATGTCTGTTGAAACAGAGGAAAGAAGGGAAAACGGGTGCTAGCTCATGTCAGTTTATGCAACTGGTCATGATAAAAGGACAGATTTCCAGTTTTAGGTTTGTTTAGGTTCTCAATGGAAAATCAAGGACATTAGCTAAAAGGAATGTAAGTACTGTAAAGGAGGGGAAAGGGGGTAAGAAAGAGCTTTCTTGGAGAGGGGAGGAATTAGAGATCCAGTTTGCTAGAGAAATATGGTAGGATTGCCAGCTGAGTGCCCATTTAGTGACTTTGAATTTATGGTAAAAATAATCTAGCTGGTTGAATGCTTTTTCATCAGTATTCTTGATATGGAGAAGACAGTTTCTTAGTTCTGAAATTATGGAGTTTGAAAAAAAAAATCTTGGGAGTGAATTGAGGGTTCTTGCAAGGGAATAATTCTAATCATTAACTATGAAATCTAAGCCAGATAAAGCGAAAAAATTGGAGGAGGGAAGAAGCGGTCAAGGAATGAAGGTCTCATTGCAATTAAAAAGTCATTTTCATGGGGCTCTTGAGCAAGTGAACTAGAAGGTCAGATAGTGGACTGAGTTTGGTGTGATAGTGGGAGGATGTGGTTGAGGCAGAGGGGAGGAGAAGGTCCTTAGAGCTAAGCAGTTTACAGAACTGGGGGCAAGGTGTTTGCCAGGGTAACCCATTTGGGTGCCGAGGTTATGTTGAATGTGATGACCAAGTGTGCTGGAGAGTTTAACATTGAGCCAGATGTGCTAAAATATCAGAGTGATAAGTATTTCTGCAAATAATTAAAACTGAACTCTCGGGTAGAAAGGGAATAGATGGCTTCTTCAGACAAGGTGGCCAGGGAAGGCCTCCCTGAGCAGGTGACATTTATGGTCAAATCTGAATGGTCAGATGATGAATGGAGAGAATACTTATGGCAGAGGGAACAGCTAGTACAGAGGCTCTAAACTGGGTATAAATGCCTCACCTTCTGAGGAAGAAAGGGAGCCCGTAAAGCTGAAGCTTTTTCCACCAAGAAAGGGTGAAATGAAGTGAGGCGAGGGGCTCCCCTAGTTGGCTCAGTGGGAAAGAATCCACCTGCTGATGCAGGAGACATGGGTTCGATCCCTGGGCCAGGAAGCCCCCACATGCCGAGGACCAACTAAGCCTGTGCGCCACCACTGTTGAGCCTGGGCTTTAGAGCCCGTGCTTTGCAACAAGAGAAGCCGCCACATGCCACTAGAGAGTAGTTCCCGCTTGCTGCAACTAGAGAAAAGCCTGTACAGCAATGAAGACCCAGCACAGCCAAAAAAAATGAGTAAAATTATTTTTAAAAGAAAGAAATGAAGCGAGGTTGGTGTGCATTAGGAGGGTGAATCGTTTTGGAAGTCACAGTCTGGAGCTTACATGGCATAATGCAGTAGCCTGCCTGCAAGATGACCTGATGATCCTCTCATGTTCCTGCCTTTGTGTAATCCTCTCTTAGGGTGAGTAAGGCTAACCTGTGTAACCAAAGAGATATTGAAGCAGTGCTGGTGTGATTTCTGGTGCTAGGTCATAAGAGGCATGACAGTTTCTGCTTTTCTTCCTTAGACCGCTCATCTGGGGGAAGGCAGGTTGCCATATTGTTCAGTTCAGTTCAGTTCAGTCGCTCAGTTGTGTCCGACTCTGTGACCCCATGGACTGCAGCATACCAGTCTTCCCTGTCCATCACCAGCTCCCGGAGCTTGCTCAGACTCATGTCCATCGAGTTGGTGATGCCATCCAGCCATCTCAGAGGGACAACCTCTGTGTCCCCTACTCCTCCTGCCTTCAATCTTTCACAGCATCAAGGTCGTTTCCAGGGAGTCAGTTCTTTGCATCAGGTGGCCAGAGTATCGGAGTTTAAGCTTCATCATCAGTCCTTCCAGTGAATATCCATTCAACCCCTGGTTGGGGAACTAAGATCCTACAGCTATGCAGCATGGTCAGAAACAAAAGGGACTTCAGAAATGTATTATCCAAATAGTACACATGTCCTTATTTGGATCCTGATGCAAATATATCAAATTTATAAAATCAGGGGAAATCCGAATCCTTATTTTGGTGTGATATTGATTTTTCAGATGTGATAAGTGCATTATGTTTATGTTAGGCTTTTTTTTTTTTGTTAACATTGTGGGGACATGCAAATAGCCTGTGGAAAGGTTCCCATGGAGAGGACCTAGCCTCCAGCTAGCAGCTACCATGTGAGGAAGTCATTGTGGAAGCAGATCCTCCGGCCTAGACAGACCTTCAGATGATTGCAGCCTCTCACATGTATTTCATTTATAAATGTCCTGGTGTATATCACTAAAAGTTAAGGACTCATTTAACATAAACATAATGCAGTTGTCACATCTGAAAAATTAATATCACACCAAAATAAGGATTCAGGTTTCCGCAGATTTTGTAAATTTGATTTATTTACATTAGGATCCAAACAAGGATGTATGTACCATTTGGATAATACATTTCTGAAGTTCTTTGTATTTTTGGCCATGCTGCACAGCTTGTAGGATCTTAGTTCCCCAACCAGGGATTGAATCCAGGGCTACAGATTCCTAGCCCTAGCCATTGGACCACCAGGAAATTCCCTCCTGAGTGTGTTTATGGTTCCCTTTTCCCCTCAATTTACCTAAAAAATAAACTTGGTCATCTGTCCAATAGTTTCTCACTTTCTGGATTTTGCTAATTGCATTTCTGTGATGTGTTTAACTTGTCCCTCTATCTTGTATTTCATGTAAACTGGTAGTTGTATCTAGAGGCTTGATCTAATTCAGGTTCTTTTCCTTGGCAAGAATACTTTATGGGAGATGGTTACTTCTCGTAGGAGATGTAATAAGCAGTTGTCTCATCTTCAGTTCAGTCGCTCAGTCGTGTGTGACTCTTTGCGACCCCATGGACTACAGCATGCCAGGCCTCCCTGTCCATCACCAACTCACGGAGTTTACCCAAACTCATGTCCATGGAGTCAGTGATGCCATCTAGCCAACTCATCCTCTGTCGTCCCCTTCTCTCCCAGATCCCAATCCTTCCCAGCATCAGGGTCTTTTCCAGTGAGTCAACCCTTCGAATGAGGTGGCCAAAGTATTGGAGTTTCAGCTTCAACATCAGTCCTTCCAGTGAACACCCAGGACTGATCTCCTTTAGGATGAACTGGTTGGATCTTCTTGTAGTCCAAGGGATTCTCAAGAGTCTTCTCCAACACCACAGTTCAAAAGCATCAATTCTTCAGCGCTCAACTTTCTTCACAGTCCAACTCTCACATCCATATATGACTACTGGAAAAACTATAGCCTTAATTAGAGAGACCTTTGTTGGCAAAGTAATGTCTCTGCTTTTTAATATGACATCTAGGTTGGTCCTGATGTTAACAGATACTGAAGATCAGTACCTCATTATTTGTGTTACTCTGTTGCAAAATGGTGATATTCTAACTCTATCATTTATCTTGGTTAATTAGAGAAACTTTCTCACATCTATTCTGTGGTTAATCTAAGGTATAATTCCTTTAGGAAAGGTTGGCTAAATGCTTGATTCTTTCCCTTTATTTGTTGTTCAGTTGCTAAGCTATGTCCAACTCTTTATGACCCCATGGATTGCAGTGCACTGGGCTTCTGTGTCCTTCACTGTCTCCTGGAATTTGCTCAGACTCACGTCCATTGAGTCAGTGATGCCATCCAACCATCTCATCCTCTGTCGCTCCCTTCTCCTGCTGCCCTCAATCTTTCCCAGCATCAAGGTCTCTTCCAGTGAGTAGGCTCTTGGCATCAGGTGGTCACAGTATTGGAGCTTCAGCTTCAGCGTCAGTCCTTCCAGTGAATATTTAGGGTTGATTTCCTTTAGGATGGACTGGTTTGATCTTGCTGTCGAAGGGACTCTCAAAGAATCTTCTCCAGCACCACAATTCAAAAGAATTAATTCTTTAGTGCTCAGCTTTCTTTATGGTCCAACTCTCACATCTGTACAAGACTACTGGAAAGATCACAGCTTTGACTATATGGACCTTTGTTGGCAAAGTGATATTTCTGCTTTTTAGTATGTTGCCTAGGTTTGTAATGACTTTCCTTCCAAGGAGCAAATGTCTTTTAATTTCATGGCTGCAGTCACTGTCCGCAGTGTTTTTAGAGCTCAAGAAAATAAAATCTGTCACTGTTTCCACTTTTTCCCCTTCTTTGTGCCATGAAATGATGAGACTACTTACCAGTTTTCAGAATATTAAGTTGGTTCCCTAGCATCATCCAAAGGAGACCAATGAGTTTTCTAAAAAAAATCGTACTATGAATTCATGGATTTTAACATATTTGATATATGTGAAGCCATTGCTATGATTATTTTTATTGATGCTTCAGATTGTCCCATTCTTAACTACTGGGAGGAGCCTCTTCAAGTTGACTTCTGAAGACGTTTTATAGCCAGCATCCTTGCTTTTTGATATGCAAGATGTCCAGTGCTTATCTTATACATTTGTTGTCCCAGTTCTGAATCAGCTATTTCTTTGAGGAGCTTTGGTTCCTATCAGTGGTAAAGGCAGTATGTGAAGTTTGGATACTTGATCATGTATAGCACACTTTTTAATAGATGCTAACCAGAATGTATGAGTAGTTCAAAAAAGACCTTCTTTCACTTTGGGTTCAAATGTATAGATATGCTATTTTTCTTAATCTAAAAATATGTATTTTTTGTTTGTTTGTTTGCAGGGAAATGGGAAAATTAAGGCCTTAGAAAAAAATAAATGAAGATTTAGCTTCTCTTTTAAATTGTGTGTCCTCCTTCTGCTGTACTTTATTCATTATGTCCAGTGAAGAGAACTTTTCATATTTCTGGCTATAAAAAATTAGATAGTTTTTAAAGATTATCATTATGACTCTTGGTTTATATACTTCCTGTCTCTTTTTATGTCTAGATTCCCCCTCCCACAGACACGTTTCTCCCACAGACACGTTTCTCCCACAGACACATGTCTTCTTGGCATTTTTAGGAGGATATAGTATTTTTATTTTGAATTCTTTTTCTTTATTATAATACTCTTGGCTTATGCTAGCTACATCACTAGTGAAAAAACCTTAGTTTTTGTGACAAGCATAAGGAAGCCTATTTCTTGATATTTTGATCTCTAAAACTCATTATATAAGGAGAGGAAATATATTCTACAAGTTGAATGATTATGTATTTAAATTATAAATCAAGTTAGAAGAGAATGAAATATTGTCCCCCCTTGAGAAGACTCTGGAATACAGATTTTTCCCCCGTATTTAACAATTTGATCCTTCTCAGTTTCTCAGTATTCAGGATCTAGTTAATCAGTTTTATATATGAAACATTAAATATTTTATTCACTCATTCATTCAACCAATACTCATTAAGCACCTTCTCTACACCAGACATGGTACTGAGAACTGTGGATAAAGGAATAAGGAAAGCATTTGCTGATCATCACGTAACTTTTTATCCAGTGGGAGAAAGACAATCAAGCAGCCACGTGATTATTAATACATATGTAATGCCAAAACTGAAATATAGGGAACTTTTAAGACTGATTAACAAGGGGATCTGACCTGGTCTGAGAGATTAGGGAATACCCCTCTGAGAAAGTCATGTTGAAGCAGAGATTGGAATGAATGGTAGGAGCTGGCTGGGTGATCATTTGGAGCAAGAGCCTTCAGGTAAAGGCACTAACGTGTAGGTACTAAGGGAGGAAAGAGCTTGAACCCTTGGAGGAACTGAGGTTTGCTGGAGATAGAGAAGGCAGGGTGGTAGGAGAGAAGCTGGAGATGTAGGCAGGCCTGGCTCTTGCAGGGCCCTGTCAGCCTCAGTCTCCCCCAGAGATCTGGAGATCCAGAAGTCCAGCCACTTAACTGTTGGTGAGCTAGTCTCTTAAGGACCAGGCTTCCACATAACACTTGCCAGGACACATTGGTCCTTCTCCTGGGAGAATGTGGGGAACTCGCTGAGTTCAACTTTTCTCCCCCTACTTCTTTTTTTAGAAAATTATTTATTTATGGCTGAAACTGGGGTCTTCGTTGCTGCATGTGGGCTTTCCCTAGTTGCAGCAAGCAGGGGCTTCTCTTCATTGCAGTGCACGGGCTTCTCGTTGAGGTGGCTTCCTTGATGTGGAGCAGATTCTAGGCACACGGGCTCCAGTTGTTGCAGTTGAGTTGGACATAACTGAGCGACTGACACTTTCAAGGCAAAATTAATTTTCTTCCAAAAAGCAGTTCTTAAAAATTGAAAATAACAAGAAGCAAAGAACCTAAAATTTGAAACTCAGTAATTTGAATTTTATATCCTTAGAGGTATATACACTAAGGACAAAAAAAGAACTACAGAAAACAGGCAACAGCAAAACAGCAAAACCCTTCAAGTGTACCATGTATTATTGGTGATGGTATCAGTATTGTCATTTGGAGATTGTTGTGTATGTATTTCAGAAAAAGCAAATGAATACTAAGGAAATGGCAACCTACTCAAGTATGCTTGCCTGGAGAATCCCATGGGCAGAGGAACCTGGCAGGCTACAGTCCATGGGGTCGCAAGAGTTGAACATGACTTAGCGACTAAAACAACCAACCAACTTATGTGGCATTTTAATCATTTCCAGTGTTGTTGACACTCAGATTCTCAACATAGATGAAATGAGATACAGATATAAAAGAAGTTAATTAAAACACTGGTAATTTGATTTTTTTAATAGGCTTATTTTTCTAGAGCAGTTTTAGGTTCATAGTAAACTGAGCACAAAGTACAGAGTTCCCATTTAACTCCTTCTCCACCCCCAACCCCCAGTTTCCCCTGCTATCAACATCCTGCCCCAGAGTGGCACACTTGTTACAGTTGAAGAACCTGCATTGACATATCATTATCCCCCAAAGTCTACAGTTTATATTAGGATTTATTCTTGGTGTTGTACATTCTGTAAGTTTTGACAGATGCTTCGTGACATGTATCTACCAGTGTAGTATCATAAAAAGAAGTTTCACTGCTCAAAAAATCCTCTGTTTTCCCTCTATTCATCCTTTCCTCCAACCAAGAGCCACTGGCAACCTCTGATCTTATTACTGCCTCCATAATTTTGCTTTTTCCAGAATGTCATATTTTTGGAATCATACGTATGTAACCTTTTCAGATTGGCTTCTTTCACTGAGTAATATCCATTTAAGTTTCCTCCATGTCTTTTCATGGCTAGATAGCTCACTTCTTTTTAGTGATGCATAATCCATTTTCAGTGTGTTTATCCATTCACCTACTGAAGAACATCTTGCTTGCTTCCAAGAGTTGGCAATTAAAGCTACTATAAACATCAGTGTTCAGGTTTTTGTGTAGATATAAGAATTTAGTTCCTTTAAAGTATCAAGGAGTGTGATTGCTGGATTGTAAGCCTGTGTTTAGTTTTGTAAGAAACTACCAAGCCATCATCTGGAGTGGTTGTGCTATACTGCATTCCTCCCAGCCATGGATGAGCATTCCTGTTGCTCCACATCCTTGTCAGCATTTGCTGTTGTCAGTGTTTCAGTTTTTGGCCATTCCAATAGATGTGTAGTGGTATCTCATTGTTTAATCCATGACTCCTTAATGACATATAATGTTGAGCATCTTTTCATACGCTTATTTGCCATCTATGTGCCGCCTTTGGTGATGTGTCTTATTCAGGTCTTTTGCCATTTTTTAATTGGGTTGTTCATTTTCTTGTTGTGTGTTAAGGGTTCTTTGTATATTTTGGGTAACAGCCATTTATCAGATGTATCTTTTACAAATATATTCTCCCATTCTGTGGCTTGTCCTCTCTTTCTCTTAATTAACTTGCTTTTGAATGGAAAGTTTTTGGAAGAACTCTTGCTGTATTTTATCTTAAAAAAAACAAACAACTACTTACTACTGTATTCCCCTGAAAAGCCCCAGAAACAGTGATCAGCCCAGTAGCAACATGCAACCCTAGTGTCCAGGTGTCCAAATTATGGTCTCAAAATACCAGTCAGCATAAAAGAAACAGGATTCCTTGGATAGCTTACCCTGTTCTGCAGCAGGAATCATACAAGATAAAGCTAAACCTAGAAATTCTTGTTATAAGGAAGTCACCAAAAATTATGGCAGATCATATCAAAAGGGCCCAAGAGACTAAATTGTTACAGCCACTATAGAGAATAGTATAGATGTTTCTTTTAAAAACTAGGAATAAAACTACCATATAACCCAGCAATCCCACTACTGGGCATATACCCTGAGAAAACCACAATTCCGAAAGACACATGTACCCCAGTGTTCATTGCAGCACTAATTATAACAGCTAGGACATGGAAGCAACATAGATGGCCATTGACAGATGAATGAATAAAGAAGTTGTGGTACATATGTACAATAGAATATTACTCATCCATAAAAAGGACTGAATTTGAGTCAGTTCTAGTGAGGTGGATGAACCTAGAGCCTATTATACAGAGTGATGTAAGTTAGAGAAAAACAAATATCATATGTTAATGCATGTATATGGAATCTAGAAAAATGGTACTGATGAACCTATTGCAGGGCAGGAACAGAGACACAGACGTAGAGAACAGACTTGTGGACACAGTGGGAGAAGAGGGTGGGGCGAACTGTGAGAGTAGCATTGAAACATACACATTATCATATGGAAAAGAGATAACCAGTGGAAATTTGTTGTATGATGCAGGAAGCTCAACCCAGTGGTCTGTGACAACCTAGAGGGATGGGATGGGGTGGGAGGTGGGACAGAGTTTCAAGAGGGAGGGGACATACGTATACCTATGGCTGATTCATGTTGACGTATGGCAGAAAGTAACACAACGTTGTAAAGAGATTATCCACCAATTAAAACTAAGTTTTTCTATAAAAGGACCCAAGAGTATACATGAAGAGATTCTCTTTGACCAATGATGAGACAGTTTGAATACCAATAAAAACATTAACTGAAATGTGTATGAGTTCATAGTAATACTTTATAGAAGCTTATTGGTTACCATTGGAGAAGGCAATGGCAGCCCAGTCCAGTACTCTTGCCTGGAAAAGCCCATGGACGGAGGAGCCTGGGGGGCTTCAGTCCATGGGGACGCTAAGAGTCAGACACTACTGAGTGACTTCACTTTCAGTTTTCACTGTCATGCATTGGAGAAGGCAATGGCAACCCACTCCAGTGTTCTTGCCTGGAGAATCCCAGGAACGGGGGAGCCTGGTGGGCTGCTGTCTATGGGGTTGCACAGAGTCGGACACGACTGAAGCGACTTAGCAGCAGCAGCAGCATTGGTTACCATTTGTTAGTGCTGCATTAAGCTTGTATCTTTCTGTTCCTATACAAATTGATCTGGCTTCTAGATCTGAGTACCAATTTATAAGAATTACAGAGGGCAGAGTAACATGTTAAATACCAACATGGGAGTCTAATTAGAAAAGTCTAGGCTATGGGAAACCCTACGGGACAAATAGCCTGGTTTCTTTGACAGATGGGTTGCAAAGGAAAAACGCATCAAAGCAAGCAAAGTAACAAAACCTTGTATATTATGAGGCATTCAGAAATTTGAATACCAACTGGTCACCTGCTAGTATTAGAATTATTATTAATATTTTTAAGTGTAATAGTGACATTGTGAATTTTTAAATAGTTTTTTTATATTAGGGATAAATACTGATGTGTTTATCCATGAAATAGGTTTGGTTTAAAACTAATGCAGAGGGAGGGAAACAGATGTGGGCTGGATACAGATGAAACAGTGTTGGCCAGAATTAACTATTTAAGCTGATAATGAGAACGTGAGGATTCATTATATTATTCTGCCTACTTTTTAAATGTAATTTTATTTATTTATTTATTTTTGGCTATGTGGGATCTTTGTTGCTGTGTGGGCTTTTCTCTAGTCACGGAGAGTCAGGGCTACCCTCTAGTTGAAACGTGCAGGCTTCTCACTGCAGTGGCTTCTCTTGTTGCGGAGCTCTAGCACACACAGGCTTCAGTGGTAGTGGCTCCTGGGCCCTAGCACACAGGCTCAGAGGTTGTGGCTCACAGGCTTAGCTGCTCCACGGCGTGTGGAGATCTTCCCAGCTCAGGAATCGAACCCATGTCTCCTGCATTGGCAGGTGGATTCTTTACCACTGAGCCACCAGGGAAGCCCCTATTCTGCCAACTTTTTGTGCTTAAACTTTTCCATAGTAAATTTTTTTGAAAATTTCCCCTAGGAATTCATAACCATGAACTGGCCCATGTGTGAAAGTGAGATTTGAATTTTTACTATCTCTGTAGCATGAGAAACTCAGACTAATTTACTTTAAACTGTTCTTGGGTTAGTAATGTCTTCAGGAACCTGACAGAACAACAAATATTCTCAGGAAAAAAAAATCCTACTCAGGACTCAAAGAAGTCTCACAAATAAAATTCCAGAGAACAGAAGCCCATGACGAAAAATCACAAATCACTTAGGAAACAAGCTACAATGAGTGAATCAGCAGAGGTAAAATCATATGTCTTTTCAAATCATATGATTTTATCTCTGCTGATTCACTCATTGTAGCTTGTAATTGGAAACTGAATAAAGTAAAAATATTCTAATATATTTAAAGAAATAAAAGCAGAAGTTAAAAGCGTAACTAGGTAACTGAGACCATCTGAAAACTGAGTTGAAAGTCCCGTATGTTGAGGCCAGGTTTGACAGTTGCTGTGCATCATTGTAGAGCTGTCTGACCAGCTTTTTTTAAGATATTAATCACCAGATATATTTGAAAAACAACGGTTGCAGAAATGAAGAACATGATTATTGAACTTAGTAGTTAATTGACAAGTTAAATAGCAGATGAGACACATGAAGAGAGAATTAATGAACTAGAAGATAGAGCTAAAGAAATTGCCCACAAGAAATCCAGAGAAACAAAGAGAAAATGTAAAAGAAAGATTAAGGCATGTGAAAGATACAATGAGGTCTAACATAACATCTAGTCAGATTTCTGGAAGGAGATAATAGAAAAATTGAGAGAGAGTCATTATTTGAAGAGATAATGACTAATGACTGAGATTTTCCAAACTTGATGAAATACTTGAATCCTCTGAATTAGGAAGTTCAAACAGGATAAAGAAAGAGAAATTTCCCCTCAATTCTTTGGCAAATATAAGAGCTTAATAGTGGCCAGAGAGAGAGAGCAGACTGTTCTCAGAATGATAGCTGACTTTTCATTAGCCAAGAGTGGCAGCCATGAGACAGAATGCTGTTGTCAAAGTGCCAAGAGAAAAATAATTAGTTTTCAAAAATGATGATGAAATCAAAACATTTTGAAATAAAGACCATTTTATGATGAATGGAGGAAATAGAAGAGTGTTTTGAGCTTTCAGCTATAACACAGTAATTAAGAAGGAGTTCAATACTCTGGAGTCAGCTTGAGTGCCTTTGCCCTTGATTGTCAGTTAATCTCTCTGCTTCAGTTTCCTTCTCTGTGAAATGGAATGACAGTAATACACTTCATGGGGCGTTTAAATAAGTAAATGAGTTCTTAATCTGAAGCATTGTGTTGGAGAAGACTCTTGAGAGTGTTGTGTTGGAGAAGTGTTGGAGAAGACTCTTGAGAGTCCCTTGGACTGCAGGGAGATCAAACCAGTCAATCCTAAAGGAGATCAGTCCTGGATATCCATTGGAAGGACTGATGGTGAAGCTGAAACTCCAGTACTTTGACCACCGATGCGAAGAACTGACTCACTGGAAAAGACCCTGATGCTGGGAAAGATTGAAGGCAGGAGAAGGGGATGACAGAGGATGAGATGGTTGGATGGCATTACCAACTCGATGGACATGAGTTTGAGTAAGCTCTGGGAGTTGGTGATGGACAGGGAAGCCTGATGTGCTACAGTTCATGGGGTTGCAAAGAGTCGCTCATGACTGAGCCGCTGAACTGAACTAAACTGATGTGACTGGTCCATAATATACATTCAGTAAATGTTAGAGATTATAGTGCTATATGGAATTTTAGATGCCATCAGTTGTAAGATATGCCATTATTTATGCTCTACTAAGGAAGGAAGAATGCTCTCAGTTAATTATAAGATATAAGATGGCATTCATTAATTATAAAACCTGTCTGGATTTCAGAGATGTTACCATGTAAAGAAAAAAATATGCACCTCAGAATTGGTGAAAGGAATATAGCTTTCCACTCTCCACTCCTATGACTAGCTGGTTATTTGAAAATCATTTATTGAATAACTCAGCTTTTCTTCACTAATTTGAGGAGTCCTTTTAATCATAATTTCCTTTGTGTGCTATGTGCTATGCTAAGTCACTTTAGTCGTATCCAAGTATTTGTGACCCTATCACCTGCTGTGACCCCATGGACTGTTACCCATCAGGCTCCTCTGTCCATGGGATTCTCCATGCGAGAATACTGGAGTGGGTTGCCCACTGGTGGGATCTTCCCCACCCAGGGATTGAACCCACATCTCTTATGTCTCCTGCATTGGCAGTCAGATTCTTTACCACTGAGCTACCAGGGAAGCCCAAATTTCCCTTTCATTGTGTATTCTTTTCTCCTTGATTGACAAGCGCTTCGACCATGGAGTCAAGGAGATTAGTATATTGGATGAGAATTAATGGGAAGGAAGGCTGAACGTAATCGATGTAGCGATTGTAGCATCACAAAGGAATGACACTTGAAGAGCAGGTTTGGAGAAGACCATTTCTTTTTGGATAGGTTAGGTTGGAGGTTGGAGGGACTTTGTGATAGAAATTCTTATTAGGTTCCCAAATTCTCTCCTCATCTTGGCCCATTCCTTCCTCTCTGCTTCTTTCCAAACCAGTAATTCTCAGACATTTAGCCTCCAACAGAATCCCATGGAGGGCTCCTTAAAGAACACAGATTGCTGGCCCTGCCTGCAGTTTCTGATCCAGTAGATCTGATTAAAGCCTTCGAAATTACATTTCTGTCAAGTCCCGGGTGATGCTGCTGCTGCTGAACTGGGGGGCTTTACTTTGAGAGCTATTGCTTAAGACCGAGCCCTCTTCCTTTCCATCTAGATTATTCTAAACTGCCTCTAGTTTGGGCTTTTTCCCAAGTTTTCTGTCCTTTAACACCTCCTGATACAAATTAGGATTATAGTGGAGAGAGCAGACATGGAGAGAAAGGAATTAACCTCAACCACATTGCAGAAGAAAGATGAATGACCTTTGGGGACTGAATAGATATGAGAGACAAAGCAGCAGGAACCACAAGAGACATCTTCTACACATTGCCACCAGATTTTCTCTTAAAAACCCTTCTTTCATCTTGTTATTTCCCTATTCAAGAATCTACAGTGCAGTACATCTAAAATGAGGTTTAAATAAAATACAACTTACACTTGACACCTAACCAGTGTGGTTGCTCCTGTTGTGTCTAAGTCAGATCTCTTTATGACAAGTGACTTTGCAAGTAAATTTCTGTATTACCAAATACTTTCAGGCCCATGCAAGTGACCTACTTTAAGCAATATCCAATTTAATGATTCCAGTTCAGCAAACTAATTTGGACAGCATCTTAGGACTTGCTGTAGAATTCAGTCTGAAGTACACGTGTATCAAGACTCGATTTCTAAGGATTAGTTTATACCCTATTTAGAAATCCAATTTATTGTATGTATACTATTATTTTTATCTCATTATACACTGTGCTTTCCATATTTACCTTTTTCTTATGCTTGCTGTTTGGCCATAAAAAAAGGAGAGGCATTATGCCAAATATTTATATTTGCAATTATAAATGCAGTTGAGGCCAGAGTGTATGTTTGTATGTATAGGTGGGATGAAATAAATAAATGACAGTGAAAGCCTGTATATTAAGATCATTCTTTGTTGATCCTGGATTTGAAAATAAGTATAGAGATGATGCTTTGGGTTTTTAAGGTATTTAATATGTGACATATTTTTATTTTTTAATTTTTAAAAGCTGATTTTTCTTGTTATTTTTGTGTTATTTCTCCCATGTGTGGGTGAGATTTTAACGATGTGGGAATTCTGTTGTTTGTTGTTCGGTTACTATGTCGTGTCTGATTCTGTGAGCCAATGGACGCAGCCCGCAAGGCTCCTCAGTCCTCACTGTCTCCCAGAATTTGCTCACATTCATGTCCATTGAGTTGGTGATGGTATCTAGCCATCATTCTCTGCCACCCTCTTCTTCTCCTTTTGCCTTCAGTCTTTCCCAACATCGGATTCTTTTCCAGTGAGTTGGCTCTTTGCATCAGGTGGCAAAAGTATTGGAGCTTCAGTTTCCACATCAGTCCTTCCAGTGAATATTCATGGTTGATTTCCTTTAGGATTGACTGGTTTGAGGACTTCAGGAATGAGGATTGGAATTCTAGCTAGCTGTAAAAGATTGTCAAATATTTGTGTGTGTTTTTTTAAATCTTTATTGTGGCATAATTTACATAACCATAAATTCTCCCATTTTAGGGATAAAATTAAGACAGTGCTTCCAGTTTGTATTGTTCATACAGAATAGAGCAGCACTGAAGGACCACTCTTACATGTGACAGAGATCCATGTTTGTAGCCTTTGTAGCTTATTCATTCCACAGATACTACATTGAGCTTCTGCTACATATTAAGCACTGTGCTAGATGTTGGGGATTCAGGCGTGAAAGACTTAGTTTCTGCTCTCAAGGAAGTAGCTAACCATAAGGGCTATATAAAGGAAAATAAGCTATAATACTGAGCCATGAGAACCCAGAGGAAGAGTAGCTAATCTGGAGGGGCTTTGGGGGATGGGGCATTATCAAAGTATATTGATTTAATAGTAATTGTTGTTGTTGTTCAGTTGCCAAGTCAAGTCTGACTCTCTGCGACCCCATGGACTGTAGCATGCCAGGCTCCCCTGTCCTTCACTGTCTCCTGGAGTTTGCTCAGATTCATGTTCACTGGGTCAGTGTTTCTATCTAACCATCTGATCCTTTGCTGCACCCTTCTCCTTTTGCCTTCAGTCTTTCCCAGCAACAGGGTCTTTTCCAACGAGTCGACTCATTCATCAGGTGGCCAAAGTATTGGAACTTCAGCTTCAGCGTCAGTGCTTCTAATGAATATTCAGGGTTGATTTCCTTTAGAATTGACTGGTTTGATCTCCTTGCAGTCCAAGGGACTCTTGTCAAGAGTCTTCTCTAGTACCACAATTCAAAAGCATTAATTTTTCAGCACTCAGCCTGCCAATACCTAGTTAATAATAATGCTTGATAATAATAGCTACTGATAGTAGCTAGATAATAATAGCTAATACCCAGTGTTTATTCTCTCCCAGGCATGTTCCAGACACTTTGCATATATTTACTCATTGAATCATTACAAAAACCTAGTGAGGCAGGTTGTATTTTTATACTCATTTTTATAGATGAAGAATCTACAAGATTATGGTTGATAAGTTGACCAAGGTCACACTGCCCAGTAAATGGCCGATCTGGAATTTGAACCAGTCACTGTGGCCCTAGAATCTGTGTCTCCTGAAAAGCTTTCTCACTGGAGACGACATCCAAGCTGTGTCTTAAATGTTTGTACTTAGTCTGACAGAATCATGACTGAGTTTTGTCTCCATCGTTTTATAGACAAAGAACATCAGGAGTAAAGGTAAAGAAAGCTCAGGGTTGAGTACGAGTGTGGCAGACTCCTTGTACTACTTGTGAAGAAGGTGGGTGGCAAAAGATGAGACTAGAAAGGCAGGACTGGTTAATGAAGGGTTGGGATGCCAGCTAAGGCATTTGAGTTCTGTCATCTAATTTTTAAAGTTATAGCAAAGATACTACTTTTTCCTTTGTATTTATTTGATCTATGTTTTGCTTTCATTCTTTTTAATTTTACCAGAGAGGTGCGTAAAATACAGATGTAAAACTTGGTTATTTTAAAATAACCAGTTCTGAGATCAAAAAAATAGGACATTACAGGAACCAGCAGTCCTTAGGGAGCTTTCTAGTGACACCCCGATTTTCACCTGCAGGTAACCCCTCTTCTGATTTCTTTTTTCCTTTCTCCTTTTATCACCCACATACCTCTAAACATTATAAGTTTAGCTGATTTTGAACAGAGTCACACACTATATATTCTTTTATTATGTGGTCATTATGTTTTTGAAATCCATCCATGTTGCTCTGTGTGGTTGTAATTTCTTGATTTTCATTGCTGTATGGTATTCTGTATGGTATTCTACTGTTGAGAATATCTGGGTTGTTCCCAGCTGAGGGCTCTTATAATAGTGCTGCTTTGAAAATTTTTGTGTATCTTTTGGTGCCCCCGTGCATGAATTCTTTGGGGTATATACCTGCAAGTGGAATTGCTGGATCATGAAGTATGCCTGTTTTCAACTTTAGAAGAATGCCAGACTATATTCCAAAGTGGATATAGCAGCGATTCATGGGGTCGCAAAGAGTAGGACACGACTGAGCGACTGAACTAAACTGAATACATTCACACAAGTAGTACATGGTTATTCCCATTGTTCCATACCCTTGGCCACACTTGTTATTTTCAGACTTTAAAATTTTTCATTGTTCTGGTATACAGTGTTATATTGCTGTGATTTTCTTTTTTTCCATTATGGTTTTCTTTTGTATTTTTCTTACTTATTATTGAGGTTTGACAGCTTTTTATTTCTTTGGTTTGTTTGTTTATTTGGTGATGTGCCTCATCTAGCCTCTTGCCCATTTTCCTCTTGTTATCTTTCGTTTCCTTGTCAGAACTCCTTTTGTTTTGAATATGAGTCCTTTATTGGTTTTATATGACCCGCTTTTTCCTTTTCCCAAGGATGTCTTTTGGTGAACAAAAACTGAATTTTGGTATAATTATATTTTATCTGTTTTTTGACCATGGGTACTCTTGTTTCCTGTTTAAGAGCTCCTTCCCCGTGCCTCGGTGATGCTAGCATCCCACATTGTTTTCCAGAAGCTTTACTACTTACCTTTCACATTTGGATTCATAGTTGACCTGAAATTGATTTTTATGCATGGTAATTCTTAATTAACTTATTAGTGCTCCTCTGCCTTGAAGAGTATTTTTAATATTTTGTCCAGATTTTCTAGGCTATTCTTAGCAGGATAGGCTTGTTGGTATGAATTATCTAGTTTAGCATTCCCAAAAGCAGAAATCTCGTTTAAAGTTTCAGTTTCACTTTGGCTTCAAAGTCACCTATCTTCTTCTGTAAAGGGGCCTTAATAAATATGTTTACTAAAAAAATAACAGAAAAAAGACTGAAAGACTATATAGATTCATGATCGCTTTTATTATATAATTTTTTAATTTAAAAGACTAAAAAAGGAGCTTCTGTTTCATCTGTGCTTCTCTCAGCTATAAAATAACTGTTAGACAACTTAAAGCTTGCTGCATGAAAAGAACAACTGTACTTATTGTAGATAATTTTAGAATGTTTCATTTTCATTTAGAATTTTGCCATAGTTATACACTATTGAACGTTGATTGATCAAACAGTTTAATGATGGTGATGGCCACCCCCTTTCTCCATCTATCCATATATTTAAGCCTCTTTTTTGGCCAGAGATGGACTGTATGCAAACCACTTCCAGCAGGCTTTTAGTTTGTGCCACAAAATATGAAGAAAATGTTTTCAGTTTGTGGCAACTAGATCCATGACATATGATGCTCTGGGAACTGTTTTTACAGTCGCAAGATGCATGAGAACGGAATAGCAAACTCCCATGATTATTGGCAAGGAAAAACTGGCTACGTGGCTGATGTTAAATGTGTTTTTTAAGACAGCCAGATCAAGAAATGTCTGAGACTGTAGCAGAGAAATGATTTTGCAGTTAGTAAACACAGCCTTGGGAAGCCCCGGCAAGGCAGTTTCTTGTGAGCCATTTACAGCTTCTGGGAGGAGAGTGCAGTGGAGGTGCCAGCGAGGAAGGGCTGACGTGGCCTCCGGGGAATGTTACAGGGGCTGCAGAGCCTCCTCTGTGGTCACAGACCACCACGGAGTTAGAGGAGGCTTCTGGTCCCCACCTTGCCCGGCCATTTCTGTCTCTGAGGCTCATGATGAAGGTGAGCCTGATTGTAGCCAAGAGTTTACGGGGAAGCATTGCGTACTTAGAAATTATGGCTCTCCAGCCACATATTTCCTTCCTGCCCAGCCCTTGCATATAGCATTTTCTTTCTCTTTTAAAATTAACGATTCCCCAAAGTGTGGTCCACAGATCTCTCACACTCCCCCACGTCTAGATCCTTCCAGGGGGTCCATGAAAACACAACTCTGTAATAACGTTAACTTGTTATACGCCTTTTAAACTCACTTGTGAGTGTACAGTGGAGTTTTACAGAGGCTACATGGCATGCAGTACTGCAAAAGATTGAATGTAAAAGCAGATACTAGGATATAGCTGTTGTCTGATACTTGCAAAATATCAAAGATATGAAAGTGTAAAAAAGTGGCACTGTTCTCTAAATTTTTAGCCTTTAAAATATTTTTAATCTAAAAATGTTAACATGTAATCATTTATTACTTATATATTTAAATATTTATGAATGAATATTTTAAATTTTTCATAGTTTTCATTTTTAATGTTTGTTGTTGTTTAGTTGTTAAGTCATATCCAACTCTTTTGTGACCCCACGGATCATAGCCTGCCAGGCTCCTCTCTCTATGGGATTTCCTAGGCAAGAACACTCTAGGGGGGTCTTCCTGACTCAGGTATTGAACCCATGTCTCCTGCATTGGCAGGCGGATTCTTTACCACTGAGCCACCTGTAAATATTGTTAACTACCGCCCACATAAACAAAAGCTTTTGGGGATCCTTAATCATTTTTAGGAATGTGAAGAGACCCTGAAATGAAAAAGTTTGAGAATCACTGCTTTCGATCCCGTCAGTTCCAGCTAGGATCTTAGTTTCTCTCTGAAGTCTGCACAGGTTGTCCAGCCCACCATTTTCTCTGCATCCTCAAAACTTCTGTGCCACACAGCTTAGTGCTTGGTTTTTGTGGAACTGCTTAGTGTGCTTATTTTCTTCTCCTTATCAATAATGTAAGACCTCTAAGGATGGGGAAAGTGTTTGTCTCTTAGTCATGTCAGACTCTTTGCAACACCATGGACTGTAGCCCACCAGGCTCCTCTGTCCATGGGATTCTCCAGGCAAGAATACTGGAGTGGGTTGCCATTCCCTTCTCCAGGGGGTCTTCCTGACCTAGAGATTGAACCTGGGTCTCCTGCATTGCAGGCAGATTCTTTACCATCTCAGCCACCAGGGAAGCTCTAAGGATAGGGATCATATCTTAAATGAGATGTCCATGATGTATACTGCTGAACACAGCTTAAATAGTTTCATATTACTATCATCTTCAGTATCAATATTAAACTTGCCCTTACTGTTTTAGTGGAGAACCAATATGCATTTGAAATTTTGTAGACAACCTTCATAGAGATAACTATTTGATTTTTTTAAACTACATAAATTTAATACACATCATGGAAAAAGAATAAAGACTTTTTGATCATAGATCATCAATATATTGGGTGCAAAAGCTGAGCATCTTAACCTGTTTAATTCTTTTCCTTCTATTTAATATTTCTTTATTTGGCTGCACGAGTCTTATTTGAAGCATGACAAATCTTCCTTCTTTGTTGTGATATGTGGGCTCTTAAGTTGTGGCAGGTGAGCTCTTACTTATGGCATGTGGGATCTAGTTCCCTGGCCAGGGATTGAACTCTCGTCCCCTGTGTTGGGAGCACAGAGTCTTAGCCACTGGACCACCAGGGAAGCCCCCTAATCTCTTTAATTCTTTGTGGCCAGTGATTGCAGTAAAACCTAGTCAGAAGCCGTTGTTCCGAAACCAGCAAGCATAGTGCTAGGCGTTTCGTAAGCCTCAGGAAAGCTGGTTGAGTTGAATCTGCTGTTCAGTAGCTGCCTCCACTGTTCTTATAGCTGGCAGTCATTATTCCCCACCGTCCTGCCCCCACCTTCATGTGACTAGCAGTTTGTGTAGGTCTTAGAGGGTAGCTTTACTTTCTGAAGCCCTTTGTGTTAAAGAATTGAGAAGTTGTCCTGGACTAAGCCAGAGGGCATTAGTTCTATTTGCCCAAACTGGATTAGTAGTTGAAGGTGAGGTACATGCCTTTTCTTCATCCCTGCTTCAGTTTGTTTATTAGGCAACTCTTCCCTGACTTAGAAGTTACAAGAATAAATTGAACATCTTTATGCTAGGGTCCTGTTCTCAGTCCCAGAGTTTCTGCACAGCTTTTCCTTGGAAATCTGTGGGTTCAGCGGGCAGCACAGTGCCCTGAGATTCTAGCATGACTTCAGCCTGGTATTTCTATAACAGACATGAAACCTGGCAGGTGGTTCATTCAGTGAGTGAATGATTGCAGTCAGTACTGCGGCCCTAGATGTACTGTCATAAGTGATGAACAGCATCCTTATTTGAGTAAACAAAAACTATTATATTGAGTTGACTTTATATTTTCCTCCTTCAAATGCACGTTTTTGTTTCAGGAGAGGTTATTGGAATATCCATTACACTGGCACTGTTTTACATGATGGTGATACAGTGATAAAAAGGCTTGGCCCTTCCTGTCTTCAGAAAACCTGCAACCTTGTAGTCTATACAACATAAACAAGCCTAGTGGAAATAAATACTGAGTATAGTTGCTAATCCAGAAGAAGGGCCCATCCAGAGCACCTATAGCAAAAGAGAAGAATCAAGACAAACTTCATAGGAAAGGTTTCTCTTTTCTTGCATCATCGAAATTGAAATTTGCTCTGTGAGAGAGGGAGTCCAGTTGACACAGCACGTACAAAGTCAGACACGTGAAACCCTGTGGTGCTTAAGAGAAACTTAAAGCAGAGTGGTTTTGTGAGATGGAGCTGAGAGCTGAATGGATCCCGGGCCTTGTATACCACACAGTGGAATTGGATTTCATCTTGAAGATGGATGAGAGGCATTGCAAAGGCCCTGTGGTTTTCCCCTTTATAACGGTGATTCTAATGGCAGTAGGGGTGGGGTGGGTCTTAGGGGTAAGAAAACCAGTTTAAAAAAACAAATGGAATAAATCAGTGGAAACTATGCCAAAACTAAGGCAGAGATGATAGGAATAGGGAAGAAAGTACCTGTTGAAATACTGGAGGATTAGAGCTGACAGAGTTTGGTGAGAGGAAGATGGAGGTGATGGTTCCAGATTTTTGAGTGGGATGCTAGTATTCCTAAGAGAGTCAGATTATATTAAGGGGAAGATTATTTTGTTTCATTATATTGTGTTTTAGGGACCTGTGGAACATGAAGTAGAGAAGCCTGTTGACATTAGGAAGTTATATAGATGGCTTTGAAGATTGTAAGAAAGGTCAGCCCTAGAGAGAGATTTGGGAGTCATCGAGATGTTGTTGTTCGGTTGCTCGGTGATATCCAACTCTTTGCCACCCAATGGACTGTAGCCTGCCAGACTCCTTTGTGGGATTCTCCAAGCAAGAATGCTGGAGTGGGTTGCCATGCCCTTCACCAGGGGATGATCTTCCTGACCCATGGATTGAACCTCGGTCTGCTGCATTGCAGGCAGATTCTTTACTGTCTGAGCCACCAGGGAAATCCCTTCTGTGGGATAAAGGAACTAAATATGTTCCATGTCAGTTTGAGCATCAGGACTATGCTTAAGGCCAGGAGTTGAGTTAAAGTTCTTCACCATGACTTTTATTCCTCAATCCTCCATGAACAGAAGCAGCTGCTTCTCACCCAGCAACCCCTGCCCATGATGGGAATCTGAAAATCAACAATATTGGCTGCAAGCCTAGGGAGACAGGGAGACCCAGGCTCAGCCGAGGACCGGAGCTAAAGCAAAGTGCCCCTGGCCTAGTGATGGCATCGCATGTCCTTGACATCAGGGTGGGGAGGGGCTTCCAAAGGACACGTGTTTCAGATCCTTCCAATGTTTAGAAGCCAAAGAAAGGTTACAGCAAATAATTCAATGATAGCCATTGTATTTGGCAACTGGGAGTGATAGGGAAAGAAGCCAAATGTTGATGATATTAAGTCCATGAGAGATTAGGACACTGAGACCACAAGTAAAACTTCTTTTTAAAGAGCTTGGGACTTGCCTGGTGGTCCAGTGGCTAAGACTCTAGGCTCCCAATGCAGGGATCCTGGGTTCGATCCCTGGTCAGAAAGCTAGATCCCACATATCATGACTAAAGATCTTGCATGCCACAACTAAGACCTGGTGCAACCAAATACATATATATATATATATATTAAGGGATATTCCCTAGTGGCTCAGACAGGACATAATCCGCCTGCAATGCAGGAGACCCAGGTTTGATCCCTCTGTAAGGAAGATCCCCTGGATATATAGCTTGACTAGAGAGGAGGAGGTCATTGGAAGGACTGATGTTGAAGCTGAAACTCCAATACTTTGGCCACCTCATGCGAAGAGTTGACTCTTTGGAAAAGACCCTAATGCTGGGAAGGATTAGGGGCAGGAGGAGAAGGGAATGACAGAGAATGAGATGGCTGGATGGCATCACCGACTCGATAGACATGGGTTTGGGTGGACTCCAGGAGTTGGTGATGGACAGGGAGCCTGGCGAGCTGCGATTCATGGGGCCGCAAAGAGTTGGACACGACTGAGTGACTGAACTGAACTGAACTGAGAGGGGAGAAAGGGCACACCATCTGGAGGAGATTTTAGGATTAAAGGGGGTGATTTTAGGAATGGGCAGACTTGAACATTTTTACAGAATTTCCAAAGTGTTGAACTGAAGTAGAAGTGACCTAAAACTGCAAATACGTTTCCAGATCTTGGAGCAATGGTGACCCTTGGGTATCGGTAGCTAAATAAACCCATCTTCCTATAGTAGTACTACCTTTATCTGCGCCTCTTAGGCTCTAACTTTATTATTGGTGTTACTTAATTCAGTAGGTTCCTTTTTGCCCTCTTGGGCTGTGTGCCCCGCTTATAGAGCTGGATTCGTAGTACCCTCCTGTCTGCCGCTAGTCTCCTGGTCTATGCTCGCCTCCTAGGAAAACCTCCTTGGCCTCATTGCTGGTGTTTTGCTCCACCCCCACATCTGCTGCTCTTCCAGACATCTTGCTTAAACTTAGGCCAGTCGCCAACAATGTGGACAGTCTGGGTTTTCAGTGTTATTTGTGACTCAAAAGTTTACAGTGTATTCTTAATAATCTGCATCTCGAGAATTATGCTGATTATCAAACATACCAGTAGTGGTGAGTCCTGGGAGGACCAGGGCAGGGAGAGAGGGTAGTGGCCAAGGACTTTATCTATATTGCTTGAAGCTTTTGAAATGAGAATTGAAATTATATTTAGAAGAATCATGCTGAACAACCAAGTTTGAAAATTAAAACTCCATCATATCAGAGGCATTATTAGTAAATATAGTTGATTGGACATGTACTTCTTTTTATATTACTTGTAAAGGATTCAGTTCTAATTCCATCTGATGAGTTTAGTTCTGTACTTGGTTATGGAGAAACTCTTTAAGCCTACTTGAAGTTTTGCAGGGCCTGGAAATTGATGTAGTCCAAGATCCACTGAACTTTCCCACCCCACTGTGTGAATTTCAAGACCAATTTCGTTACTCTGTGAGAGAATAGAGAAAACTGGAGCAGTTCAAGTAGTTTATGCCATGGCTACGCATGATCAGATGGAAGGATTATGGGGTGGTTCTGAACATTTCAGATGGTATTTTGGAGGAATTTGCCATTACTCATACCTTAGAAGGAAAACAGTGCTGTAGATAATTTCAATTAGATAATTTTCAGTGTTGTTTTAGAATTAAATTTTCTGTTTACCTTGAATAGGAATGCATCTGATACAGAGGTTCACGGCCCTGCAGAGAAAGTAATGAAGCTCTTCTGTAAAAACTGGTTTCCAGAGTACTTGGAAAACTGCCCAGTTTCCCCCGCTGGCAACTCCTCTGCTTTAACTTCTTTTCCGTCACTGACCGCCAGCAAGTGTCTGGGACCAACTGCCAAACAGGCAAAGGACCGATCTGGCCACTGTGTCTTAAGCTTGTCTGTTAGCAGGATATGTAATAATGGGCCCCAATATAAAGTTGGTATAGAATTTCGTGTTTACCCTGAGAAGGATGTTTAAGCCTGGGCAGAAACTAATCCCAATAGAGAACCGAAAATTAAGTCTTTTATCTTGCTAGTCTGTGGCTAAGAATCTCATCTTTCTCTGAGGTGCTGAGCGTCACACATAACCACAGAATTTACATCCTCTGTGAGGGCCAGGCTTATCTTGGAAACTGTGGCTGGCTTCTGCAGCCTTCCTGGGTGCCCTTTAATGGGGACGTGTTCACACTGCAGTACTGAGTTATTGGGATCACATCAAGATTCAGTTCAGTCTGTGTTTATTGAGCTCCGTCTGATACCAAGTTCAAAGGTAATGTAAGGCATAGGTAGTCCTTGTTGTTGAGGAGTTCTGTTGCATGAAGAAAACAGATCCATGGATATTACCCATAATATGGTATTTCTCAGAGGAGGAACGCTTCAGCCAAGAAGGGTACAGAAAACTGTGAGGAGCGAACACCTGAGGCAGACCTTAAGAGAAGAGTAGAAGGGAATGAGGCAGTGGGCTCCCAGAGACAAAAGTGCACCTTATATTGAGCAAGGCAGTCCCGTGCCCACCATGTGACCAGGATGTGAAGTGCTGAGAGGACTGGAGGGATTTTGAATTTTACCCGAAGGGCAGTGGTAGTTACTGACTAGATTTTGGCAGTGATGCACCCAAAGGTCAAATTGACTTTTAAAAAGGAAGATTGTTGGGGTAACGGTGTTTATAATAGGAGGGTAAAACTAATAGTTAAAATGTTACTGATACTCATCATACAGGACTTCCCAGGTGGCTTAGAGATAAGGAATCTATTGCAATGCAGGAGATACAGGTTTGATCCCTGGGTCAGGAAGATCCTCTAGAGAAGGAAATGGCAACCCACTCCAGTATCCTTGCCTGGGAAACTCCATGGACAGAGGAGCCTGGTGGGCTACAGTCTATGAGGTCACTAGAGACGGACACCACTTAGCAACTAAATGGCAACAACAAATACTCATCATAGTACCATTCCATCTGAGATTTATTTATTCAGATACTGAAAATAAGCGAAGGTAGAGATGATGGTAGATAAAAGGGCAGTAAGATACTCTGAGATTGAGTAGACCACCTCAAATGCTGTGACCTAAGGTAGGACTGAAGCTGTAATTTATAATCCGTAGCCATGGGAAGTGGAATGTGGTTTCTTGGACAAAAATGTTAACTTGATTGTGAAACTAGGTGGCCAGCTTCCAAACAGTGATGGGCTTTCTGACAGCAGTGTTGATGCTAATCACAGATAAATTTATGCTGCATTTGTCCCCAGATTGAGCAGAATATCCTTCTGGCATTTGTTTCTGCCATTGTAAAATGAAAGAAATGGCCTGGGATCTTTAAATGTCTAATAATACGTGGCTGTCACTTCATGTGTGTGTATATATATGTATTTCACATATATATAAAGAGAGAAAACATTTCTTCATGAAATAACGTTTTCACTGCACTTATTAGCAGCTTGCTCTCATTTGCTTTGATTCTGAAGAGGCCATTCCAGCAATTAATTAGAAACAGCTCAGGGAAGAGTGGGAGTAGGCCCAAGAAAACCAGCTAAGAGGCCTCCACAAGTAGGAAATGATGATAGCAATGAAAATGAAGAACTAAGGGTAGATCTGAGATACATATTTTAAAGCAGGATTGATGGGGTTTGCTGACTGGCTGTGAGAGGGCACTTATAGGCTTCCCTGGTGGCTCAGATGGTAAAGCGTCCCCCTGCAATGTGGGAGACCTGGGTTCAGTCCCTGGGTCGGGAAGATCCCCTGCAGAAGGAAATGGCAACCCACTCTAGTCTTCTTGCCTGGAGAATCCCATGGACGGAGGAGCCTGGTGGGCTACAGTCCACAGGGTCACAAAGAGTCAGACATGACTGAGCAACTTCACTTTCACTTTCTGTGAGAGGATTGGAGTGGGGTGAGAAATCCAGGATGAATCCGAGGTTCTGACCCCAGAACCTGAGTCGAGGATGACACCCTTGATTGAGACAGTGGAGAGTGGGGAATGGAGTCTGGGGGGTGGGGCAGGGTGGGGGTGGGAGATGAAAAGTGCAGTTTGGGATGTGTTAGTTCTGAAGTGATGATGAAGCATCCTCATGTCAGTTGGAGACAGAAAAGCAGTTGGATATTTTTTTGGTTAAAACAAATAAGTTTAAATAAATAATAAAGGTTTAATACCACTTGTGATGTTTTCTTCCAGAGAGTATTTCACTTCACATTCTTAATATCCATTCACCTTTATCCAGCATGTGGCTGGTGCCCTGCCCGTGCTAGAAGTGTTTTACGAGTATTTCATCTAAACTTACAGAGAACCCTATGAGGAAGACACTGTTGTTGTTCCTGGTGTTGAATGAGGAAGCTGAGGCTTGAGCCGTTAGGCCACTGGCCTAAGAGTCAATAGCTGGTAGGCAGAGAAGCCCAGGTTTATACATGACTGCTGCTCACCACGATGTCTTGCTGTGACTGTAAGGCTCATCGGGATTTTCTTCTCTTTTCAGGGTTTTGGTTTTTGCACTGAATGTAGTCTAGACTCATCCACACGGGCTTGTGTTGCCCCAGAATACTGTCAAAGGTAAGTTTTAAAAATGAATATCCACCAGGTATGGGCAATGAAATGAAAGTGTCTTCACATTAAAAAAAAGAAAAGCACATTCTTAGATTAATGCTTCTTTCCCGAGTTCTTACAGAAGGGAACTTGAAGTGGCCATCACCCTTGGTCCTTTGCATTTTCACTTCACTAGGTCCCTTTACAAACACCTGTGTTTAGTTTGATACCAACACTTGGTGTCCCCTCCTTTTACGGAACTAGATTTGTTGTTAGATTCAGCAGTTTCACAGGGTTGCATGCATGTATCCTAGCTTCTCCTCCTCCGGTGCCTCCCCACTCCAGTGTGTAGTCCACCCACTGCCTGCCTCAGTGTCTAGCCATAGATTTGCTCACATTGCCCCTTTGCCTAAACAGCTCTTATGGCTCCCAGTCACTGCAGATGTCATCGTACAAACCTCTCCAAGACCTAATTCCAAGCGACATTTCTGGCTTCTTTTTTAGTAAACCCTTATCTGACTTCCCTGGTGGCTCAGATGGTAAAGCATCTGCCTATGATGTGGGAGACCTAGGTTTGATCCCTGGGTTGGGAAGATCTCCTGGAGAAGGAAATGGCAACCCACTCCAGTACTCTGGCCTGGAAAATCCTATGGACAGAGGAGCCTGGTGGGCTACAGTCCATGGGGTCGCAAAGAGTCAGACATGACTGAGCGACTTCACTCTCACTTATCTGTAAGAGGCTTCTCTGGTGGCTCAGATGGTAAAGTATCTGCCTGCAGTGTTGGAGACACAGGTTTGACCCTGGGTTGGGAAGATCCACTGGAGAAGGGAAAGGCAACCCACTCCAGTATTCTTGCCTGGAGAATTCCATGGACAGTCCATGGGGCCGCAAATAGTTGGACACGACTGAGCGACTAACACTACAGTACACTACCTGTAAGGGCTTCCCAGGAGGCAATAGTGGCAAAGAATCCACCTGCCAATGCAGGAGACACTGTAGATGCCTAGGTTCAATCTCTGGGTTGGGAAGATCCCCTGGCATAGGAAAATGGCACCCCACTCCAGTATTCTTGCCTGGAAAATTCCCTGGGCAGAGGAGCCTGGTGGGCTACAGTCCATGGAGCCACAAAGAGTCAGACACGACTGAGTGACTGAGCACTACTGACTATCGGTAAACCTTACTAGACTATGTTCTGTTCCCCAGATGTGAACTTATTTTTCACGACTTTATGCCTTGATGGATGCTTTTTTCTTTGCTTAGATTTTGGAAGAGGGGAGAAGAATGCCACTGTTTACTTTTCCTGCTTATATCTCCCCTCTTATCCCCTCATCCCAGACTCTTCTGGCAGAATTTCCTTTTTATCTGTGTTCCAGGGGGACCTGTTGTTGATACAGCAATAAAAACAACATTATTTTATATTAAGAGTTATTTATTTTTTTCTGTCTCATTTGCTGGTCTGTAAATCCTCTGAGACTTCTTGGGAAGGAGCTAACTATTTTTGTAGTCCCTGTTGGCTGCTCCTGGACACCTTGCAGGAGTAATGCCTCCTCTTGATCAGTTTTGTAGATGAGAATAATGAAGATTATAATGTTAAGTAACTTGCTCAAGATTACACAGCTAAGAAATGACAAAGAATAATTGTTCCACTCCTTCAGAGCCAAAGCTCATTCTCCTATACTAGTCCAGCACCATCTGGCATGTGGTGGGGACCTGGTGAACTGCAGTTTAAGTAAAAAAGACTTTAGTTGGTTAATTCAGTCATTCTTACAGTGGAACTTATTGGATACTTATTAAATGCCAGGTGCACAGTTTTAAGTAATCTGGGAATGCAGATATTCCCATCTGAATGCAGAATTCCAAAGAATAGCAAGGAGAGATAAGAAAGCCTTCCTTAGCGATCAATGCAAAGAAATAGAGGAAAACAAGAGAATGGGAAAGACTAGAGATCTCTTCAAGAAAATTAGAGATACTAAGGGGATGTTTCATGCCAAGATGGGCTCGATAAAGGAAAGAAATGGTGTGGACCTAACAGAAGCAGAAGATATTAAGAAGAGGTGGCAAGAATACACAGAAGAACTGTACAAAAAAGATCTTCATGACTCAGATAATCACGATGGTGTGATCACTCATGTTCAGCTAGAGCCAGACATCCTGGAAGGTGAAGTCAAGTGGGCCTTAGAAAGCCTCACTACAAGCAAAGCTAGTGGAGGTGATGGAATTCCAGTTGAGCTGTTTCAAATCCTAAAAGATGATGCTGTGAAAGTGCTGCACTCAATATGCCAGCAAATTTTGAACAGCATACTGGTTCCAAATAGGAAAAGGAGTACGTCAAGGCTGTATATTGTCACCCCATTTATTTAACTTATATACAGAGTACATCATGAGAAACACTGGGCTGGAGGAAGCACAAGCTGGAATCAAGATTGCCGGGAGAAATATCAATAACCTCAGATATGCAGACGATACCACCCTTATGACAGAAAGTGAAGAGGAACTAAAAAGCCTCTTGGTGAAAGTGAAAGAGGAGAGTGAAAAAATTGACTTAAGGCTCAACATTAAGAAAACTAAGATCATGGCAATTAGTCCCATCACTTCATGGGTAATAGATGGGGAAACAGTGGAAAAAGTGTCAGACTTTATTTTTTTTGGCTCCAAAATCACTGCAGATGGTGACTGCAGCCATGAAATCAAAAGACACCTAGTCCTTGGAAGGAAAGTTATGGCCAACCTGGATAGCATATTGAAAAGCAGAGACATTACTTTGCCAACAAAGGTTCATCTAGCCAAGGCTATAGTTTTTCCAGTAGTCATGTATGGATGTGAGAGTTGGACAGTGAAAAGGGCTGAGTGCCAAAGAATTGATGCTTTTGAACTGTGGTGTTGGAGAAGACTCTTGAGAATCCCTTGGACTGCAAGGAGATCCAACCCGTCCATCCTAAAGGAGATCAGTCCTGGGTGTTCATTGGAAGGACTGATGTTGAAGCTGAAACTCCAATACTTTGGCCACCTCATGCGAAGAGTTGACTCATTGGAAAAGACCCTGATGCTGGGAAGGATTGGGGGCAGAAGGAGAAGGGGACGACGGAGGATGAGATGGATGAATGGCATCACTGACTCAATGGACATGGGTTTGGGTGGACTCCGTGAGTTGGTGATGGACAGGGAGGCCTGGTGTGCTGTGGTTCATGGTGTCACAAAGAGTTGGATATGACTGAGCAGCTGAACTGAACTGAACTGGGAATGCAGAGATTGAAAAACAGTGTCTGGTATCAAAGCATTGATAATCTAATAGGCGAGGCATCAGTGTAAGAAAATAAATCTAGTGCAGTGTTACAGATCCACTAATAAGTTTTTCACAAGATCCCTTGCAGACACTGGGAAAGGAGTCATCAGTTCTGCCTAGAGATGGGACAGGAATTACTTGATGAAAGCTGAATCTTGAATAAGGAGCAGGGAAGGGAAAGGCAGAGGGAGTGATATGAACAAAAGCATGGAAACTGGAAACAATCTTGTGTATTTGGGAAGCTGTAAGTAGTTCACTGTTGGAGAAGGAAATGGCAACCCACCCAAGTATCCTTGCCTGGGAAATCCCATGATCAGAGGAGTCTGGTGGACTACAGCCATGGGGTTGCAAAGAGTCGGACACAACTGAGCACTGAGCAGAAGTAGTTCACTGTGGCTAGATAGAAGGGACCAAAGAGGCCTCAGCCGATGATGCTGGGGAGACAGGTGAGGCCTGGATCCTGGAGGGCTTTGAAATATTAACATGTTGGTCAACTTTTAGAGAAGACCCAGCACAGAGCCTGGATTACATTCCTCATGTTTGCTCACTAACATCTACTGAGGCCCACAATGCACCAGGTAAAGACTGTCAGTCACGTACTTTATTCACCTGTCTTTTTGTCAAAAGGGCAGGAAAACTGACTTAGATCCTGAAGCACAGGTATGAACCATCCCTTCACATAAGAATGGCATCAAGGCTTTCTCAAAAACTTATTGAAAAACATTAAAGATAGTAAAAATTCACCGCCCTCCCCCAAATGAGGGCCAATTAAATAAAGGACATTAACCTGACATTTAGTGAGAAACCTCTCAATTTCCCTTCCCCCTTTGAATTGCCTATATAAACTTAGCAAAAAGAATTTAAACATACAACTTTACTGGTTTGATAGTGCTTGTGCTGTTTGAAATTCAGCTGTCTTGTAGCTTATGCATCGCGAATAACTGTTGCACTCACTAGATATCTACAAGGCCTGTAGGAAGAATGTCTTTTTTCCCTAAAGCCTAATCATTGCCTCAGCTATGCCTGCTTAGGAAAAGCTGTGCCTGCATAATTCAAGGTCAGGCAGCAGCCTTCTGTACTCTGGAGCTACCCAAGCCTGCTAATGCCCTCTTCCCTTTGCTGAGGCCAGCACGGCTGGCATTTGCTTGCTAGGCTAGAGCAGCAGTTGTATGCTGGGCCCACGTGCACAGCTGACACTAAGTGAGCTTTCAGTACCCACCATCACTGCCGCTGTCAGCTGTGGCTTGTCACTGCACCGAGGCCAGCAAAGCCCCCAAGCCTTGCCTCAAGCTGCTATGTGCAGTGCCTGCAACCTTGTCTCCATAGAAACAGCCACACACCTGAAGACAGAGTTGCAGTAAGGTCAAAATGCAGGGAGGCCTATGCTTTATAAGCTTCAAATTTGGCCTCAATAGTTAAAAGCTAGTTTATAACTGTAAAAATTCATGTGGCCTAATGTAAACATCAGGTCAAAGCACTTTGCCCCCTCATGAAAGAACCAAGGCCCAAAGTCCTGGCCCCAACAGAAGCCTCAGAAATTTGACATGTATCTTTCCCCCACTGTTGCTTGTTGTCTGTTAATCAAGACACTAGTCTTATACCCCAGATTTAAGTCTTTGAGAGACCTAGTAAGTAGTATTTTTTTCTCTTGACTGAGTTCTCTACCAGTTGAGAAATAAAAGACAAGGGGATTTGGGAGACAGATCTTTACATTAATAAAGCTGTGTTGGAGTGCTTCCCTGGTGGCCCAGTGGTTAAGAATCCGCCTTTTAATGCAAGGGACACTGATTCAAACTCTGGTCCAGCAAGATCCCACATGCTGCGGAGCAACTAAGCCCGAGAGTCGCAACCACTGAGCCCACAGGCCCCAAATACCGAAGCCCGAGTGCCCTAGAGCCTATGTTTTGCAGCAAAAGAAGCCACCGCGATGAGAAGCCTTTGCATTGCAGTTAGAGAGTTGCCCCCACTCTCTACAACTAGAGAAAGCCCATGCAGCAGTGAAGACCCAGCCCAGCCATAAATAAATAATTAATTTTTAAAAAAACAGCTGTATTGGAGAATGCAGCTTACATCTACAGGAGGAAACAGTCTTAACAGTGAAGCTCAGAATTCAACAGTCTTACCTGTCACAGGTAGCAGTAAGGGACCTGTACTGATGGGTCTGTTGATGGAGCTCGGCCCCTCCTGAGGGATAGGTGGCTTCCAAAAGGAAGAGACAGGAGGGGCCGAGCTCACATAGCTTGTTTCTCCTTCTGAACTCTCCATTCATATAAGAAGATCCTGTCCCTCCACTGGGGTTGAGTGTGTGGATGGAGAGGAGCCAAGCGTGAAACCTCAGAAGAGAGAACTTCGTTCAAATGGAAATGGCACAGAGATAATGGGGATGCCTTTCCTGGTCTGCTGTGGCTGTAATGTATCATCTATGAAATACAGTCTCTGTTCCAGTAAAGTAGAATGGGAACTTAAAAGATATTTGTGAAGTAGTTTGTATACCACATCTTTATAGTTATGTTATCAAATTTTTCCAGGGCTGTCAATTTAGTCTTCATAGAACGAGTAATTCTGCTTTGGCACAACTGTCACAAATAGTTGTGATGTACAAAACCACCTAGAGAAAGCCTGTTTCACTTTCTGTGTGTTTTACAGAGAGAATGGACAGTGTTGGTTCGTGTGGAGTGAGTGAATGGGGTGGGGGTGGTCAAGGGACTTCCACTGTACCAATTTCACATTTTACATTTTATATATATACACACTGGTTCTCAACAGACCTTATTAGATGAGCACAGTGGGTGTTTTGATATCATTTCCCACCTACCAGATGAAGAAACAGATTCTCAGAAATACCTTTTGGTCTCAGACTTTGTGAATGGTTATTGAGAAGCCTGTGCCAGAACCAGACTGGCACATCTCCTATCTGCTGTATTTGTAAAGATTTCTCTCACGCCAAAAGATATACTGTCAAGCATCATTTTAGCTTTCATATTTTGTAGCTTTGAGTCCTTTGAAGAATTTGAAAAAAATATTCATACCTGTATTATAATGGAGATTTGTTTTGTGGCAGTTTGAGTACTTCAGTTCAGTGGCTCAGTCATGTCCAACTCTTTGCAAACCTCATGGACTGTAGCACGCCAGGCCTCCCTGTCCATCACCAACTCCCAGACTTGCTCAAACTCATGTCCATCGAGTCGATGATGCCATCCAACCAAGTCATCCTCTGTCATCCCCTTCTCCTCCCACCTTCAATCTTTCCCAGCATCAGGGTCTTTTCCAATGAGTCAGTTCTTTGCATCAGGTGGCTGAAGTATTGGAGCTTCAGCTTCAGCATCAGTCCTTCCAATGAATATTCAGGGTTGATTTCCTTTGGAATTGACTGGTTTGATTTCCGGCAGTCCAAGGGATTATCAAGAGTCTTCTCCAACAGCACAGTTCAAAAACATCAGTTCTTCAGCACTCAGATTTCTTTATGGTTCCTATTCCTTCATAATTACATATTTAATGAATTAATATGAAGGTTGCATAAACTTTTAGTAGTTTTGTTTGGGTTCATTTTAATTCATAAAATTTTAATATACTTTTATTTGACTCATTTTATTCTTAGAAGAAAAATTGCTGTTTTTTATTGTCTTGCCCTATAGGCCTGTTATCGTATAAAAATAAATAAACTGAAATTTAGTTTATTGAGCTGATTTTCTTAAAATAGAAAGGTGGGATCAGCCATTAAAGTATACCTGAATTTAGTATACCTGAATTTTCCATAAATTTTATAATTTATGGAATTATAAAATACCATAAATACTGAACATAAATTATAAATCTAAGAAACTCAGCCACTTGCAATAGCCTAGTCTGATAGTCAGACTATATGCCCTGCTACAGCATAACAACTGGTCCCCTACTTTTCTCAGATGGGCCACTTTTCCAGCGGGTCAGTGTTTATACTGTATGAATTGCTAAAGATTTTTACTCTTAACTTCTGCCGAAAGTCAAATAAAAAGAGGAAAGAAATCTAGAACTGTTTACTACTTCAGTGTCTTCAACCTTTCCTAATTACGCTCCCATAAGGTGGGGAAAGCTCTCTCTCGGGATATGTGTGTATGTATCACACACACACACACACACATTACTCAAGGTCATTGCTTCACATTATTTTTAGTCTTGGTTACAGAATTTCAATGTAATCTGAGAAAGCAAATATGTATGATGAATTCCTTACGTATTGTTTTTTCTCTTACCTCTTTTAGGCAGTATTTGTGTGTTTCTGCAGAGTTTTGCACAGAGTCTGTTCCCATGCAGACCAATGAGGGAGAAGTATCGGAAGAAAGCAGTTCCAAGGTCAGTGAATTACTAAAGGTACAAATGGTCTGAGCAGAAATTAAACAACAGGGACAGTGAGTGAGGAGAGTGGGTGTTGTGTTTTAGGTGAATTTAGACATCTGATCGAATTAAATTAGAACCTCACCTAAGATTGAGAGGATTCTTTCCTTCTTAATATCCACTTTTGTTACACTCCATGACAAATTTAAAACAAATTTTACTAAGCTCATAGAAAAATTTATGATTCACTTGTAGACTACTAGCACTTTATATTTTAAGGTTTTATTATGCAAGTTGTATGTACTTATTTTAAAAATTAAAGCAAATCAGAAGTGTATACAGAGAAGGCAATGGCACTCCACTCCAGTATTCTTGCTTGGAAAATCCTATGGACGGAGGCGCCTGGTAGGCTGCAGTCCATGGAGTCACTAAGAGTCAGAATGACTGAGCAACTTCACTTTTCACTTTTCACTTTGATGCACTGGAGAAGGAAATGGCAACCCACTCCAGTGTTCTTGCCTGGAGAATCCCAGGGACGGGAGAGCCTGGTGGGCTGCCGTCTATGGGGTTGCACAGATTCAGACACGACTGAAGCAACTTAGCAGCAGCAGCAGAAGTGTTTAAGGTGAAGAGTAAAAAGCCTATCCCTTACTCCTGTACGCAGAGGTATCACTGATCATTTTTAGAGTTTTTTAATTATAAATTTTTAAATGGTATTTGGTTTGGTTTTTCAGGCTAAAGCTTAAATGAGTACTTCATTGTCACCTGTGTAGAAGTAGTTATGTTTGTGTTGATACCTGTCTATATCCAACGCCATGTCCTGCGTCTCCTTGGCTTTTTCTCTTCTTGGTCATATAGAACCCTCAATATCGCCTTCATGTCCCTTTTTCTCCTGTCAAAATCATTTCTAACCCTTGCTGGGAGCCCCGAGGGTATCCCACACTGTGTTCTGGACAGTTCCCCACACCTGTAGGGCTGTCTGCCCTGAACCCTCCTGAGGGATGTCCTTTGCTGTTGCCACTGCTGCTTATACTCTTATGGGAAGGTTTATTCTTTCTTTGCATCCATGGAGTTGCAAAGGGTCAGACACCACTGAGCAACTGAACAACAACAACAAATTCTTTCACCAGAGCATAAGTGGAGAGGGGTCAGATGTTAGCAGGAAACTCCAAAACATCATGCTAATTGGAAGAAGCCCAGCACAAAAGGTCACATATGATTCTACTTATATGTAATGTGTAGAGTAGATAATTTCATAGAACACAGGCTGGTGGTTGCCAGAGATTGGTTGGGGGAAGTGGAATGAGGAATGACTACTTAATGGGTACGTGGGCTAGGCTACAGAGAAGCACGGTTTGTGCCCCGAACCCCAAAGCTCCTCATGAAAGATGCTCTTCAGCTTCTTTCTGAATCTCCCCTCACTACAGTCCATGTGTTAGGTAGAAGGACAGGTGTCATCCTCTCCCCTTGTTTGTTTTTCCCTCATATCACCATATCCCTTCCTTCTCTCTGCAGCCAAAGCAGAATCCAGTAGACTTTCATCAGACTCATCTAGATCCTGGCATCCCTGGTAGCTCAGATGATAAAGAATCTGCCTGTAATGCAGGAGACATTGGGAAGATCCCTTGCAGAAGGGGATGGCAACCCACTCCGGTATTCTTGCCTGGAGAAGTCCATGGACCGAGGAGCCTGGCAGGCTACGGTTGGTCCATGGGGTTGCAAAGAGTCGAACACAACTGAGCAGTTAATGTGTTTACTTTCGTCTAGATCCTAAACCTGGTTTAAGGAGAATCAGAATAAGTGAGATACGCACACACTTTAGGAATGTCCCCCAAACACACACACACCCAGGTACACCCAAAATGTACACCCAGGTCACCAAAAGTGCACAGACCCCAGGATTTCTACAGTACACACAGACTCTTCCCCAAGACCCTAGTTAATTAGTTTATAATAAACCACAGTGTTAAGGAAGACTGGATTCTTGGATCCTCTGACAAGTACATTCTCTTCCTGGAAAGCTAGGTTGAAATTGAAAGATTGCTTGGCAAGCATATAACTAGATCAATATGGAATGCTTAGTTGTACCAGAGGCTCAGTTCCCACCTTCTTTCTGGGGGAGGAAGGAGGAATGCATTTCTTGATTTTTCAATTATTGAATATTTTATCAGCTCAGAATCAATTAGGCTAACGAGTAAAAGAATATTTTTGTGGGGGGACTTCCTTAGTGGCCCAGTGGCTAAGACTCCACACTCCCAATGCAGGGGGCTGGTGTTCAATCCCTGGTCAGGGAACTAGATCCCACATGCTGCAACTAAGAGTTTGCATGCCACAGCCAAAGATCCTGTGTGTCACAACTAAGACCTGGCACAGCCAAATACATAACAGTTTTTTTAAAAAAAGAATATGATACTTCTATTATTAAAATTAAATTCTAACTTTGTTTTCATCAGTCTTCATTTACATTACACTTTATGACTTTTTTCTTATGCTTCTGTTTGTTTAAAATCTTATAATATTTGTAATATTTGATGTTAATGCAGGAATTTATCATAGTACTATGGTAACATAATTTGTGGTTTTCTGTTAATAGAAATGTTAGGAAAGGTAAATGGTGTTGAGAAAAAGTGGGGACTTTTCTACAAAGCAATGACTTTGAATTAAATTATTTTCTTAAAAAAATAAATCTTGAGCATATGTTATTAGTGGATACACAACAATAAACAAAAAGGACATGGTTCTTACTCTAAAGGTGGTTACATTTTAGTGGTAGAAACAAACTAAGTAAAGATAATGATTCTGAATTATGATCAATACTGTGAAGAAAATAAAATAATGCAATATAGGGTGACTGGAAGGACAAGTCAAGCAAGCCTTCTCTGAACATGTGGCATTTCAGCTGAACAGCAAAGACGGAGGGAACCAACTGTGTAAAGAGCTAGAAGAACAGTATACCAGACAAAAGGAACAACTTCAGAAGTCCTTGGCCTCTTCCAAGAACTGTCAGAAGTCCCGTGCCACTGAGCGGTGATAGTAAGTTACAGAGGGAAGCCAAGACCTAGCAAGAACTTGGCAGCCCTGGCATAGAATGTGGATTCTGTCATGTAGGAAGAATTTCTATCAACTGGGGAGCTTCTGAAGGCTGTTAAGTTAGGGAGTAATATGATATGATTCCATTTTTTAAATATTTATTATTTATTTGGCTGTACCAGGTATTAGTTGGAATATGTGGGATCTATAATTTTAGCATGCAAACTCTTGGTGGCAGTATGAGGGCTCTAGTTCCCTGACCAGGGATCAAACCTGGGCCCTCTGCATTGAGTGTGCAGAGTCTTAGCCACTAGACTACCAGGAAAGTCCTTACAATTTCATTTGTAAAAGATCACTCCGGCTGCTGTGTGAAGAATGGATTGGACAGAGGCAGGGGTGGGAACAAGGAGACCAGTGAGAATGAAGACAGTCCTGGTCAGTCACTTGGGTGAGAGAGCAGGTAGACTAGCGTAGCGCCCTGAAGTGGAGGAAGACAGGCTGGAGGTGTGCGTTAGAGGTAAGGCTGGCCTGACTTGAGGACAGACTGGAATACTTTTGCTTCCTAGAAACCAAGAGGTACGTTTCAAGAAAAAAGGTAGGATCAGTACTGTCAGATGCTGCTGAGAAGCCAGGGAGGCTGGTAATTGAGAAAATGTATCTGGATTTATTTTTTGAAGAATTAATTAAAGAAAAAGTACACAAGAAAATTTTCTGGAGAGGTGGAGGTATTCTGTGTCCGAGAGGAGTGTGGGTTACACAGGTGTATATCCATTTGTCAAAATTATACTTCTAGAATTTACAATTAAATTAAAAGTACAACTTTTCAGGTACACTTCACTTGTGAAAACTGTAAAGTAATAATAATTGAATAGGGATGGAGAACGGATGGAAGTATGGATGAAACGAATGACAGGATGTTCACACCTTTTGAAGCTTGGTGATGGGTACATACGGATTCATTTGTATTTACTTTGTATGTGCTTGACATTTTCCACAATAATGCTTTTAAAAGAAATTTATTAGTGGTCTTCAGGAGGAAGAGGATGAGAAACCAATTTTCTGGGTTAAAAGGAAATGAAATGATAAAGAGAGGTGACTACAGTCTACTCTCCAGCTGTGACATTTAGAAGTAAATGAAGAGAGATGAGTGTTGAGGAGTGTGTGTGCTGTGTGCTGTCACATCCGACTCTTTATGATCCCGTGGACTGAAATCCACCAGGCTCCTCAGTCCATGGGGTTCTCCAAGCAAGAATACTGGAGTGGATTGCCATTTCCTGTTCCAGGGGGGATCTTTCCAACCCAGGGATCAAACCTGAGTGTCCTGCATCTCCTGCATTTGCAGGGAGATTCTTTACCATTGAACCACCTAAATCCCTGACCAGAAGGAGGTATTAGTTCAAGTGAAAGATGTTTTTTAACATTAAAAAAATTGTATTTATCTATTTGGCTGTGTTGGTCTTAGTTGCAGCATGCAGGATCATCATTGCATCATACAGGGTCTTTCTTTGTGGTGCACGCGTTCTCTAGCCCCTGGGCATAGTTGCTCTGCAGCCTGTAGGATCTTAGTTGCCTGACCAGGGATAAAGCCACATCTATTTCATTGCAAGATGAATTCTTAACCACTGGACCACCAGCAAAGTCCTGTGAAAGATTTTTTTTAAAGGGAGGAGGCCCAGGCATGTTTGAATAAAGAGGGAAGAAATGAGTGGAAGGCCGAGTGTGTTTATGGAAGAGGTTCACCAGGCTTGTGAGCTTGAAGGAGCCTGGGATCAGTGAGGCTGGCCCCTGCTGCTGTGGTGGTACCTGGGCTCAGGCTGGAACCTTGCTCTTCTGACTCTTGTCAGGTGGTGACTGATATTTGGAGGAGGAAAGAAATAAAGTGGGGTCCAACTTTTCTTAATGTTCCCTCTGAAATAGAAGTCATTGTTAAATTGAAGAGTTTAGCGTGCACAATTGAAATGATGAGTTTAGATTTCCTTTTAAGGAGGACAGTTTTGGAATGGCATTGGTAGAGAAGGTGCTAAGAATAGCTAATAAGTGAATGAAAGGGTCAGTGCAGTTTTTAAAAATACCCAGGTATGTATTGTACCGACAGAAATCAAGTATGCCTTGTTGTTGGACGGGATTGACAGAGGACATCTTCTTGGAGGATTTTGATGTTCCTTTTGAAGAAATATTCCCTGAAATAATGCAGTGTCTTCCATAGGCTTTTTTTTTTTTTGAGAGAGATGTTTAAATTCAGAGATGGACTGGGGATTATATATTCTTGAGAGTTAGGAGGTGTACACTTCAGTCTGTGGAGTTTAGATGACTCTGTGTCTCTGCTAGAAATATAAAAAGCAGAGGATGGCTTCTAGAAGTTGACTGTTGGGACTTTGCTGGTGGTCCAGTGGCTAGGTCGCTGTGCTCTCAATGCACGGGACTCAGCTTCGATCCCTGGTCAGGGAACTAGATCCTGTATTCCACAACTGAGTTTCCATGCTGCACCTTAAAGATCTTGCATGCCACAACTAAAGATGGCACAAGCCACAACTAAGACCTGGCACAGCCAGATAAATAAGTAAATACTAAAATTCATTGATGTCTACACTTAAGGTTTGTATATTTTTCTGTTAGTAAATGATGTTCAGTAAGGACAAAAAACAATTTAGGAATTTCTGTCTTTCTCTCTAGTTGATTAAGCTCGTTTTTGAATATTGATTCTGTTATGCAGAATATTGGCTGTCCTTCTCAGCTTTCCATTTCAGGAAATATATGTATTTCCTTTTTAAACCACTTATGGTACCTGGAATGGAGTGGGTGGTTGGAAAGGTGTAACATTTATAAAGTGGATGGAATTTAGCAATTGATGTGAGAGAAAAGGAAAAGGAGAAACCAAGAGTAGCATCAGAGTTTCAAGCAAAATGACTGAGAGGATGGGGATGCCCTTGTCAAATAGGAAACATAAGAAGGAAGTTTTGGGAGGGAATGGGATTCATTCTGTATTGAACATACAGAGTTTGAGAGGCTTGCAAACTGTCAGCCAGGTGAAAATGTAGGACTGGAGGCAGGATACGTGGAGACTGGAAATACAGGATTGGGAATCACTCAAATTTAATAGTTGAGGGACTTTACTGGTGGTACATTGGATAGGAATCCACCTGCCAACGCAAGGGACACAGGTCTGGTCCGTGGTTGAGAAGATTCCACATATTATGGTGCAGCTGAGTCCATGTGCCATGGCTGCTGAGCCCGAGTGCTGCAGCTCCCGAAGCCTGTGTGCTTGAGGGTCCGAGAGCCACAGTTGCTGAGCCATGCACTTCAGCTACTGAAGCCCGTGTCCCTAGAGCCCATGCTCCACAACAAGAGAAGCATCGCAATAAGCGCACACACTGCAGCTAGAGAGCAGGCCCCCCTCTCCAACCAGAGAAAGCCCATGCGCAGCAACAAAGACCCAGTGCAAGCAAAAAGAAAATTGATTAATTTTTTAAAATTTAATAGTTGCAACTGTGAGATTAGATGAGATTGCTGTGAAGAATGTGAAGAGAGAGGTCCAAGGACAGAAGCTGGAGAAATAAACGTTTAGAGCGTAGAAGAAGGAAAAACAGATTAGTAGATTAGAGTGTCAGCAAGTTTATGATGAATTAAGATGTTGGTTTATGATGGTTTATGATTAATAAGACTTTCAAAGTCTCTTCCTCAAGGAGTTTACATTCTTGGAGACAACCAAACACATAAATAGGTAATCCCTTCAGATAGAGACGTGCATTATGCTAGAGAGTGGCTGAGTATGGAAGCTCTTTCAGTTGGGTGGTCAGGATTCATCCATCACTTCAAAGACATAGCACTTGAGCTGATGCCTAAATGATGTGGGGGAAGCTTTCATGTAACAATATGAGAAAAGAGCTTTGTAAGTCAAGAAGAAATTCAGAGGCGAGATGGGCAAGATGGAGTATCAGAAACAGGATTTACCCTCCCACTAGAAATAACAACTTTACAAATACACAAATGTGTTTGAAGCAACAGTTTTTCAAGACACTGGACATCAGATAGTGAAGGACAGTGATCAGTGAGAAATGGAAAACAAGATGAGTCCTCTACCCCTGCGTCCTGGCTTGAGGGAGCCTTGGAGCCACAGTGCAGGAAATGGGGAGCCCAGGCAAAGCCCAGTGGACCCTCTCAGTTGAGGAAACACTGCTTAGAGTCTGGAGAGACTGAGGCAGCCGAAGTTTGTGGGACAGAATGTCGGAGAGGAGAGAGCAGCTAAGAGACAGAAGTCTGGGGATTTGTGGAGGGTTCCCCTAAGTATTCAGCAGAGTGCTTTTTGGCATATGTATGTGACTGGTCAAGGCTGAGGCAGGAGGAGGTACCCACCGTGGAGGATTGGAAGTAACAGTGTCTAGCGCTCAAACACTGTCAGTAATGGTGCCTGTTGCTGTGGACTAGAAACCTTCATAATTCATGGATCATTATCAGCATACTCAGCAGTAGTACTAGTAGAGTTCTCACCTCAGGAATAGGGAATAATTAGCCTACCTAATTAAGAAGTCTGACTTCACAGTCCTAAAAACAGAACCTGAAAGGAGCAAACTATTTCAAAGTAATGTAGCTGCATCTCAGAACGACGCTCAAAAATATTTATAGGAATTCAGAAGTATTCAGGATCCAGCAAAATTATGTGTCTGTTATTCAAAGCAGAGATTTTTCAGGCATGTAAAAACAAGAAAATACAAACATCGTGAAGAGAAAAATCAACTGAAATCAACTCAGTTGAACAAGATGTTAGAATTAGCAGACAAGGATATTAAAACACTTACTGTGTTTCAGATGTTCAAAAGGTCAAGCAGAGACATGGAAAATATATATTTTTAAAAGCCCCAAATCAAATGTCTAGAATTGAAAACTCTAATGTTTGAGATGAAAAATATACTGGATGGAATTGTGGCAGATTAGATACTGTAGAATAAAAAATTAGTTAATTTAAAGAATTAACAGTAGAAACTATCCAACATGAAACACAAAGAGAAAAAGAGTAAAAATCCAGAAGGTGAAAAGAGTATCAGTGTGTGGTAGACAAACTTCAGTTACCCTAATGTCCCTGTAATTGGTGTCTCTAAAGAAGGCATATGCTGTTCTGTGATTAGCTACTCAGTCATGTCCGGCTCTTTTCGACCCCATGGACAGTAGCCTGCCAGGCTCCTTTGTCCATGGGATTCTCCAGGCAAGAATAGTGGAGTGGGTTGCCAGGACCTCCTCCAGGGGATCTTCCCAACTCAGGGATCAAACCCAAGTCTCCTGCACTGCAGGTGGATTCTTTACAATCTGAGCCACCAGGGAAGCCCAAAGAAGGCATGATGGGACAGAAAAAAATAGCAAAGAAATAATGGCCTCAAATTTTCTAAATTTGATAAAAAGTGTAGACCCATAAATCCATAAAACTCAATGTGCTTGAAGCACAAGAAATGAAAACCATATCAGAGCCCATCCTTAAACAAATTACTCAAAGCCAGTGATCAGGAAAACCTTAAAACCAGAGGAAAGAAGACACACTACTAACAGAGGAACAAAGAATTTCTCATTGGAAGCAATGCAAGCAAGGAGACAGTGGAGCAACATCTTGACAGCACTGAAAGAGAAATCGTTAACCTTGAATTCTGCAACCAGTGAAAACTTCTTTCAAAATTGAAGGCTAAATAAAGACTGTTTCAGATATACTAATACAAAAACTGAAATAATTTATCTGTATCTTATCTTACTATATGTAATGTTAAGGGAAGAAGAAAATGATGCCAGATGGAAATATTAATCTGCACAAAGGAATGAAGAGCTCAGAAAATGAAAACTACACAGGTTAAATATGTCAGACTTTTTTCCTGTTACTCAGAGAATTGATTGATTGAACAACAATAATACAGATTCATTATGGGTTTATAACATTTGTATCTGTGAATTGTATAATAAGAGTGGCATAAAGACCTAAAGAGGGAAAATGGTAGAATACTGTTATAAGGTTCTTATATGTGAATTAGTATAACTTCACTTGAAGCAAAGAGAATACAGTTGACCCTTGAACAATGCTGGGATTAGGGTCACTGACCCTTCAGGCAGTCGAAAATCCAAACATAACTTACAGTCAGCTGTCCCTGTACTCGGTTCTCATATCTGGGGTTCTTCCACAACTTCTGATTCAGCCAACTGGAGATTGTATGAGAGTGCAATATTTACTATTGAAAAAAAATCCAAATATAAGTAGACTTGCGCAGTTGAAACCCATGTTGTTCAAGTGTCAGCTGTACTTCTCAACTCATTCTGTGAGGCCAGCATTACTCTGATAACAAAACTAGACAAAAACATTGCAAGAAAAGAAAACTACAGATCAGTATCGCTCATGAACATAAATGCAAAAATTTTAAGCCTAATTTTAGCATATTGAATCTAATGATCTGTAAAAGGATAATACCTGAACAGGTAGGGTTTACCCAGGAAGATAGGGTTGGTTTAACATTGAAAAATCAATGTAATCCACCATAGTAACAAAGTGAAAAAGAAAAATCATGATCAAGAGATGCAGACAAAGCATTTGACAGATGTCACATCTATTCCTGATGAAAATGCTTAGCAAAATAATAGAAAGGAACTATTCAACTTGATAAAGGACTTTTATGAAAATTCAGCAGTTAACATTGAGCTCAGTGTTGAATGACTGAATGCTTTACTCCTACAATGAACAGCAAAAACAACAAAAAAGAAAAGGATGTCTGCTACTACATTTCTCTTCAACGCTGTACTGGAATTTCTAGCCAGGGCAAAAAGGCAAAGAAAAGAGAGGAGAGAGAAGTGAGAGAAGAGAGGAGGAGGGAGCCAAAATAGTACATACTTGGGATTCAGTACATATGAACCCTGGAAGATACAAACTAACTTATGCTGACAGAAAGCACATTAGTGGTGGCCTGGGGAGGGAGAGCATGAGGGAAGGATTAAAACTGGGACGAGATGGGGGACTTGCCATCATGCAAGAATTCTCTGTGCAATGCAGGGGACTCAGGTTTGATCCCTGGTTGGATCACTACCAGCTCAGTAGATGAAAGAAGGACCAGACTTAGTGGTTTGCATATTTAGAAAGCTGTTACAAACCTAGACAGTGTATTAAAAAGCAGAGATATCACTTTGCCAACAAAGGTCCCAAAGCTATGGTTTTTCCACTAGTCACGTATGGATGTGAGAACTGGACCATAAAGAAGGCTGAGTGCAGAAGAACTGCTGCTTTCCAACTGTGGTTTTAGAGAAGACTCTTGAGAGTCCCTTGGACACAAGGAGATCAAACCAGGCAATCCTAAAGGAAATCAACCGTGAATATTCATTGAGAGGACTGATGTGAAGCTCCAATACTTTGGCCACTTTATGCAAAGAGCCAACTCGTTGGAAAAGACCCTGATGCTGGGAAAGATTGAAGGCAGGGGGAGAAGGGGCCAGCAGAGGATGAGATGGTTAGATAGCATCACCGACTGAATGGCCACGAATTTGAGCAAACTCCAAGAGTCAGTGGAGGAGAGAGGAGCCTTACTAAAGTCCGTGAGTTTACAAAGAGTCAGAAACAACTTAGTGGCTGAACAACAGCAACAAGTCTTTAGAAAGCTGAGGAAAAAGAAAGGCTCCTAAACGCTTCTAAAGGAGAAGCAGGTCACATCCAAAGCATTAGGATTTATAATATTATCAAATTTATATATAGCAATTCTGGGGTGCTAGAAGACAATGGAGCATGGCCTTCAAATTTTGGAAGAAAGAAGGTTTACTAACTTGAGCTTCTGTATCTGATTGTCTGTGTAGGTAAAAATATTCTATATGTTAAATATATGGATAAAATTAGGACATTTCAGTCATTCAAATTGTCAAAAAATTCACTTCCTGTATACCTCTTATTAGGAAATGATTGGCGTCTGTGCGCCAGGAATAAACCATAAAAGAGGAGGACAAAGGGTCTAGGAAACATGCTCCAGTGAAGGGGAGAGAGTGAGGAATCCCAGAGATGAAGGGAGAGAGTCATCCTTGGCGAAGTGTCAGCTATTTAGTGGTCTAGAGAGCAAACAGTCTCAGCTGGCACAGGAGAAAACCCCCAAGGGCTGTAGTCAAGACTGCAGTGAAATTGACAGATTACCTAACATGTTTGAACTTATTAAGAGGAGAGTCAACTGCTCTGTTGGAGGGTTTGAGGGTGAATTAGTGAAAAACACATAATAAATACCAAGTTATAAAAAAACTGATAGAAAGTATAAGGGGAAGTAGTAATTTTTAGTTCCAGGGAAAAGAAAAAAATATCCAAGAAAGGAAATTTAACTATTCCTTATGATTCAGCTGTATATGTTATTTACTGAGTAATAGCACTGTTAGAACTGAATATTGATTTGAAAAAAAGTTGTGACTTATATTGGGAGGATGGGAGAAGGGAGGTACATTTGTGTTGTGGGGTGGCAGCAGAAGAGCATGCTCAGTGGTGAGAACATGGAAGTAATGGGGTGTAGTTTACTGTTTTAAGAATTTGGATAGTAAAGGGAAGGGAAAAAGTAGGAGGATATCTGGAGAGGTTATAAGGCCAAAAATAATTTTTTCAGAATAGAAGAGATTGGGCTTCCCTGGTGGCTCAGTGGTAAAGAATCCATCTGCCAATGCAGGAGACATGGGTTCAATCCCTAATCTGGGGAGACCCCACATGCCAAGAGGCAGCTGAACCTGTGTGCCACAACTATTGAGCCTGTGCTCTAGAATCCAGGAATCACAACTGCCGAGCCAACGTGCTGAAACGACTGAAGCCTGTGCGCCTTGGAGCCTCTGCTGCACAGCAAGTCACCGCAATGAGAAGCCCATGTGCCTCAACTAGAGAGTAGCCCTCGCTTGCTGCAATTGGAAAAAAAGCCCCCACAGAAAAGCCCATACAGCAATGAAGACCCAACAGAGCCACAAATAAATACATAAATTAATTATAGATAGAAGAGATTATGAAATATTTTTAGGTTGAGGAGATGGATTTACTAGAAAGGGAGAAAGAAGGGTTCCTTAGATAATATCCCAGAGGAGACAGTATGGTGTAGGCCACGAGTTTAGCAACAAGTGGTGAGGTTAAGCTTGCAGAGCAGCCAAGGGAGGAAATGGGTGAAGATGCAGAGGTTTGCGGTATAATCACCAGAGAAAACATGAGGGGCTTTTGGAACTTTGTGTTGGATAGGCTTGCAAGATAATCTTAGGCATTGTTGTCTTCAGAAAGGATGGGTTAGGAAGAATGCCTAGTGGGTGGATTTGACATCCTTGAGGAAAGTAGAAAAGGTACAGGATAGATGAGTGAAGGATGTGGTACAGTAGGTCAGTCATTCGGCCCAGACCTGGCATCTAGAAGGCACTGGGTTTTGTTGAAACAACGAATGATGGACCAGAAGGGCTGTGTTAGAGTCTGTGATGGATCCACTGACAGAAGTTAGTGTTTCCCTCCTGCGCTCAACAGCGGGCAGGCAGCAGATGAGCCAAGGATCCCAGCTGCTTGCTACCCATTTCAGAGCTACTGGGAAGAAGCACAAGGAAAGGGAGGAAGAGGAAGTGCTGGGAGATAGCAGGAAACGCTTCCTAAAGCAGTAACTTTGCAACCAGGCTTTGAAGGTTAAGTGGAAGTTCACCAGAAAGATAGGATGAGGACAGGCTGTCCAGGCAGAGGTGCTGAATGTCAACACTGAGTGCAAGTTAACTGGTATAATTTATAAAAGAACCAGCTTTCTCCAGCTCTGCACTCCAGAAGCTGAAGGGGAAAGGGGGAACGGTTTGGCAAGACAGGGATGTCCTAAGGACGAGTTGGTGGTGAGTGAATTTAGGACACTGCGGAGAAAAGTCACCAAGATGCCTGTCGGCTAAAGCTCTGAATAGGCAGTGAGGAGAGAGGGAAACCACAGAACTAGACAGGACAATGAAGACTCCTTTCAGATTCAAGTGGAGGGAAGGAGTGGAAGAGGTGCTTGTGGTCAGAGGCAGATCTCAGAGTTCATGGACCTCAGTGTGGAGAGGTCCGGGTGGATGGCAAGACCCAGCCTTGGGTCCTTCCCACCTCCTCATTGCAGCAGGAAGGAGATGAAGCTGCCTAGGATGGATCTAGAGTATCTGGTGCCTGTAGACTGGCACCAGTGCCCTTTCTTCCTTAAGTTGTTTCATTGCAATCTCTGGCTGTTTTGTAATTGACTAGTTTGTCTTTCCCACCAGTCTGCAAGTTTCAAGGGGCAAAGACTGTCTTCTTCACCACAGCACCTAGCGTGTAATATGTACCCAACAAATACTTGTTAAACAAATGAATGGTAGTGAGAGAAAGGTGAGCATGTGGTGTAAGTTTTCTTTTTTTGTTTTTTTATTTATTTTTAACTGGGGCACAATTGCTTTACAATGTTGGGTTGGTTTCTGCCATATATCAGTGTGAATCAGCCATGCGTATATATATGTCCTCTCCTTCTTGTGTCTCCTTCCCACCTCCCACCCAATCCCACCCCTCTAGGTTGTCACAAAGCACAGAGTTCAAGTTCTCTGCATCATTCAGCCAATTTCCACTGCCTATTGAATTTTACATACATTAATGTATATGTTTCAATGCTACTCTCTCAATTTGTCCCACCCTTTCCTTCCCCATGGTGTAAGTTTTATGAATGGAAATATCTAAGCTCCTGAAAATGAGATTGAGGAGGAGTGGTGGAGATCATCAAATTAAGTCCAAAAGTGTTCAAGACATTTATAGAAAAGAAAGATGGGAAGAGACAGGATATGGTCTTAAGAAAAACAGAAACTGGCAATAAGGAGCAGTGATCTTTCTGGACCATTTTTGTTGCCTTCTGAGATGCTGGAGAGTGAGAAAAGGTAAGAACCCTGGTGAAGTAGATAGTGTCTTCTGAGGAAGAGCATTTTAATTGGTACTTGAAAGAATGAGCAGAAATGTGAAGTGAATGTGAGGCAGAAGACCCGGGTTTCTAGGCAGAAAGAGACATTTTATGTAAAGGCACAAAGGGCTGAGAAGTTGGTGTATGCTCCACCAGGGGTTCAGAATGGGTGAGTGAGGCAGGGACGATAAAAAAGATCACTTAGGCAAATGAACTGAACTTTTATCCCTCAAGAGAGGTAATAAGAGTGAAGAATTTCAAGGAGAGTGATGTGATCTTGTTTGCATTTTACAAAGTCCAGTTGATGGAAGTGGTTTGGAGGATGGATTGAAATGAGATGGGACCCAGAAGCACAAAGACTAGTGAGAAGGCTTTTGTAGTAGTGAGATTTAGAGAAGCTGTCTTTATCTACGGCAGTTAAAGGGGATAAAGAAGGCGTGATGAGTATGAGAGCTGTGTAAGAGATAGAAGCCACTTGTACTTAGTGATTAATAAGGAAGTTAAGGGGTTAAGGAGGGAAGATGGAGAGCCTATAACCTCGATTATAAGTTTCCTGTTTGAGGATCTTGATGAATGATAGTACCATTTACAGACATAGGGGATATAAAAAAGAGGAAATTTAAGAACAAAGATGGTGTTTGATTTTGGACCTATTGGACCATCCAGGTGGAGACTAATATGCGAAATATGGGGGCTTCCCTGCTGGCTCAGAGGGTAAAGAATCTGCCTGCAGTGCAGAAGACATGGGTTCAGTCTCTGGGTCAGAAAGATCCTTTGGAGAAGGGAATGACAACCCACTCCAGTATTCTTGCCTGGAGAATTCCAGGGATGAAGGAGCCGAGCAGGCTACAATCCCTGGGGTCGCAAAGAATCAGACACTACTGAGCAGCTTTCACTCACTTTATGGGGGCTGCATTAATTTGAAAGTCATTACACGGGAGCTTGTTGAAATTGTGGGCTTTTTGATTGTTACTTCTTGTCATTATTGTGGTTATTAGAAATTGGTTATAGATAAGCCTTTAAAAAGCATCTAAGCAGAGGCCGAGTCCACAATGTAGAGGTCTTTAACTGGAGAGGATTTTTGAAGATGAAAGATGGAGAAAATTTCACAGTATATAGAAAATAGTCATTCTTTGAGAAAATTATTCCAAGGAACTTTAAAGAATTTGTCATCTGTTTTTCCTAATTGAAGCATAACATTTATTTGTAAAGTTCAGAAAATGCACAGTTCATTGACTTTTTTTTCACATATGTGTACTTTCTTATAACCAAGACTCAGTTAGAGATCATCTCTAGCACCTCATAAAGTTCCCTTTGCAACATTGTAACTATGATTTTTTCTTCTGGAGGTTTAGATCATTGTGTAAATTTAGAATGGGAGAATCCTGTCTCTCCTTGGCAAAGCCTGGTAGGCTGCAGGATCAGGAAGTCCACAGAGAAGAATAAAAGTCGAAACCTGGTTTGAATTTCGCAGTGTGTGTGTTTATTATTCTTGCTTACAGTTCCTCCAGTTTCTCCTTTTAATGGAAAGGAGATTTTTTTCCATTAAAAATCTCAATTTTTCTGTTCTTTTTGAAACTTAGCCTCTTAATACTCTTCCATCTTCCCCAGTATTTCTGAGAAGTGAAGACTGCAGAGGAAGGGTTGCAGAGCTGGAAAGCCTTTTGTTTTATTTGGGCTTCATTATGGTGCGTGTCTGTATTACTGTTGTCTGTCTTCCAGATTACTAGTTTCTGTTAAAAGAAAGAGCAAGGGAGCTCTCCTTGATGTGACGACCTGAGTGGCAGGAAGCCCAGAGGGAGGGGATGTGAGTGCCTGTGTGGCTGAGTCACTTTGCTGTGTGGTAGAAACTAACACATTGTAAAGCACTGTGCTCCAGTAAAAGGAATTAACCCTGATGCTGGGACAACTAGGGGCAGGGGGAGAGGGGGCGACAGAGGACGAGATGGCTGGATGGCCTCACCGACTCAACCCGGCGGGAGCTTGAGCAAGCTCCAGGAGATGGTGATGGACAGCGAGGCCCAGCCTGCTGCTGTCCACAGGGTCACAGAGTCAGACTCGGCTGAGCAACAGCAACAGCAAAAAAGAAATGGGCAGTATTTTTCTAAGCAGGGAATGATCCTTGAACACATATGTTGAGATCTCTCTCCCTGAATAATTTTGTTTGACTTTTTAAAAATTATGCCTTTTGGGGAAGTTTTCATAGGACTGATCATCTCAGTTTATGGAGGTAGCTCTGTCTTTGCCACTTATTTTCATTTATTGAGCAATAAACCATCTGGAATAGTAGAATGCTTTATTTCTTCCTTTGAAAGTTGTATTCAGAAATAAACCATGCATATGAAAGAGAAAAGAAAACACAATTAAAAGAATAATTATAAAATAAACACCCATATACCTACTACATGGGCCAAGAAATAGAATCTATACCACAGAAACCATGTGCCCCTTCCTGATTGAATCCCCTCAACTCCCTAAGATACTAATTAGCCTAAATTTTGTAATAGTTATTCCCTTTTCTTTATAGTTTTATAAACTATAAATATACATTTGTGTCTTTATATATAAATATGTATGATTTTAAAATATATTTGAATTTATGTTAATAGATTTATATTGGATTTGTATTCTTCTGTGACTTGCTTCTTTCACCTAGTATTCTGTTTTTGTAACAATCCAGGTTGAGGTGTGTTGCTGTAGTTCATTCATTTTCATGCAGTATTATATTGTCTTAAAACACTAGAGCCTATTTGTCTACTTTTAGTGTTGATGAATGTTTATTTTTTTTCCTGTTAAACATTGTGCTACTAAAAATATCTTCATATACATGCAAAAGTTTCTTTAGGGTATTTATCTAGAAGTGCAGTCACTGGTTTGTACAGTAAGTACATAATTAAGTGTAGTAGATAATGGCAGACTACTTAAAAGTAGTGGTACCAGTTTTCCCTCCCACCAGAATAGATGAGAGGTGCTATTGCTCTGCACCCTTGTCAACACTTGGTATTGCCCAGCTTTTAAACTGTAGCCAGCCTGGTGGTGGTGAAATGGTATGTCTTTATGGTTTTAATTTGCATTTTCCTGATTGACAGGAGATTGAACATCTTTTCATTTATTTAGGGCCATGTATGCATCCTCTTTGGAGAAGGCAATGGCAACCCACTCCAATATTCTTGCCTGGAAAATTCCATGGATGGGGGAGCCTGGTTAGGCTGCAGTCCATGGGGTCGCAAAGAGTTAGACACAACCGAGAGACTTTACTTTCACTTTTCACTTTCATGCCTTGGAGAAGGAAATGGCAACCCACTACAGTGTTCTTGCCTGGAGAATCCCAGGGATGGGGGAGCCTGGTGGACTGCTATCTGTGGGGTCGCACAGAGTCGGACACAACTGAAGCGACTTAGCAGCAGCAACAGCAACAGCATGCATCCTCTTAAGTGAAATTCATACTCATTTTGTAGAGTTTTCTGATAGGTTGTCTTTTTCTTACTGTTTCATAGCATTTTTTTTATTCTGGATGCTGACCTTTTGTCACAGTTATGAATTGCAAATCAACATGCTTCCTTTTTTTATTCTGTAAATCTAGTCACCCAAGGAGAGATGCCATATACAAACATGGAGAGGGAAAACCATTGACTGAGGCTTCTGCCCTAGTTAAGCGTGTAGTGGAATACCATGTGGTTCTGTAAGCACAGGCCCTGCACTTGGAAGTGACTGCATCTTGGTTCTTGACTGCTGCTGACCTGTGGTGCTTGACTTTGCAGGTGGAACAGGAGGATTTTGTAATGGAAGGGCATGGCAAGACTCCACCTCCTGGTGAAGAAAGCAAACAGTGAGTCACAGTTTATTTAAAAGGGGTCTTATTACAGATCTTCAGAACTTTGGTTAAACATGCTGAGAGCATGTTTGCAAGGGATGTATACGTTGGGTACATTGTGAAACTCCTCCCCAGTTGCTTTGGTGGCTATTAATGCATTGCTTCTATTTATAGACAGACTAACTGGAGGGGCAAGAAAGTTGGCTTTGTAGTTTTTCACACTTGACTAATTAAAATTTATGTTACGCTTTAGCAAAGGCTTTAAGGCTTAGAATGTTTCAAATTGAACTGACTCAGTCTGGTTGATTTCCAAAGATAGTGTAAAATGGTATATCCTTTTCTTAGCAATGTCTTTATGAAGTGAACTGAATTAACAGACTGTTTCCCTGCATTCCAAGTGTGAATTTATTTGAATAGTCCTTCCTGAAATTCTATTCCATTTAGTTATTTATACTTCTGATCTTTGTTGAAATAACAAATTGTTTCCCCAGAGGAACAGGAATTATAAATAATATGACTTAGCCAACATTCTAAATAATTCAGGATCTCTCCTCTAACTTCTTAAGGAGTGATAAGTTCTAAATCTGAAATTGAGAGTCCTCTGGGTAGCTTTCTGGTGGCAGTGAGTAGATTTTTTCCTCCCTCTGTCACAGAACTTGAAAAATTATGTTGCAGAGCAGACTGGTGTTTCATATGCCCTTTTAAAGGAAAAACAGTTAAGACTGGCTTCAAGTACTGACATAACTACCATTTTTTATTCAGATAGTAGTCTTCTAAGTTAATGGGACAGGGACTTGTGGAATCACTGAAAATCTGTAGAGAGAAACTCTTCTATCTTTTTTTTTCCCCCTCAAAAATAGTTTTGGTCCATCCTATGAAAATTTTGTCTCTGAAACCCTTAGGAATGAATTATGCAGAATATGCTATGCTGCCACGAGGCCAGGTTCATTAAAGGAGAATGTTTGACTTGTATTTGTTGTGAATGGAAACCAGGATATTTTCACAGCTGGTTTAATTTGCTAACCAGGCAGTTTTAAAAATAGCTTACAAATAAATCCTAACTTTGCTGTATTCTGTCAAATGCACTTATATTCTGCATGGGTGGATGGAATCAATTCATCTTTAGCAAATTAGGTAGCCTAATATCTAGTCCCAGTAGAATTACAGGAACACTTCAGGTGCCCTGCCCGCTATTCACTCTCCACTGCTACACTCAGGTCAAAGGTGTTATAGTAGAAAAATCCCCGCTCCCATTTGACAAGGGTTTTCTGTGCACGAGAACTTTGCTTAGATGCTGCCTGTGTTTTTTCCACCCTTCACAGTGTCTCCACCTCAAATACTGGAGTGGGTAACTTGCCTGTGATAATGCACCTTGAAACAGAAGTTAGGATTTGAATCGAATCTTTCTGACTTTAAAGTGTTTTATAATATCTCTTGAACTCAAATTCTTTGCCAATGTTGGGAACTATGTTCCTGAAAAGTATTGTGGCCAGCAAAACTGCAGTTGTCAAGATCAAAGTCTCATGGATAAGAGTGAGTTGGGGAAACAATGAAAATGGCACAAAGCCTATTTTTAAAGCACAGGTGAAGTTTCTGTTCTCTGAAGGGTATCCATTTCCCAAACAAACCAGTCTTTATCTTTAAGAACCTGCTCCAGTAACCCCTATCCTGAATCAGCTTTAGGTATTCAGGAAACATTGCTGGGGCAGCTTCTCCCACAAGTTTTACATTATACAAACTATACTTCTTTTAGAGAGCTTCAAAGGGCTCCAGCAGACTTGAAACATCATGGGTTGTATACTTACCATTCTCCCTTGATAGTTTTGTTTTCACAAGTCTCTGCCTTTTCACAGATCAATCTTGTTTAATTTTGTTTTGTGAGGTTTTTTTTTTATTTTCTTGGGCTTGGTCAGCTATCATATATTGAAATGATAAAGCAGAAATGAATATTCTTGCTGGGTCTTCCTCCCGTACACCTGTCCACTTCTTTTGTGGGAGTTGGGAGCAAAGATGCTGTGTTCTTTTGTTTGAGGCAACAGAAATAAACAGATTGAAAAAATTTTATTTTTTGTATCTCAGAACTGCAGTTAGCAAAGAATCATTGCATCCAGATAGTAGGATCTAGGAACTGAGTACTACATTCTGGATGCTGTGAGTGACACATTGCTGAATGACTTATGAAATTCCCATCTGTTCTTTTATTTTTTTAATTATAAAAGTAATATTTGGTCATCATAAAAAATTCAGACAATAAGTGGGAATTTAGAAATATTCACTTATTCTGCCCTCCTACTCTTCCTCATATTCTGAAGCTTTTTCTGTGTATTTAGAAAAACAACTAAACAAATTTTTTTTCTAACATTCTTTGAGGCTTACTTTTTTAATTTGATATCTTTTGCAGTCTATTTCATTCCTTTAAACATCTGCAGAAGTACATTCTGTTATACTATAGTCATTCTCCAATAAATATTTTGGTGACTTTCACTTCTTTGATTATTACAAATATTAATACTTTTTAAAACATCTTATTGTTATATCTTTATACACAGATATATTTCTGTAGAATAGATTTCTAGATATGGAGCTGTTTGGCTCATGGGCATGTGTCTTTTTACAAGGAGGTAGCTGCTATCAAATTACTGTTCAAAAGAACTCTACCAATGTTCATTTCCACCAGCAGTGAAAGAGAGTGCCCATTCCTGCACACTATTAATAACAGTAAAATTATTTATCTTTGAATTTTTGCCCCTCTAATATTTTATGGCTTTAATTTTCACTTTTATTGTTACTAATAAGATGGAATTTCTTGTTAGTCTCTTGGCTGTTGATTTTTATATCTTATACCACCTGTTTACATATGATTCCCATTTTTCTTCTGGAATGTTTGTTTTGATAGCTTTGTAGGAACCCTTTACAAAGTGTATGTATTAACCTTTGTCTTTTAAGATGTTTAAATATTTTCTCCTGGGCCTTATTGTTTAACATTGGGGTATCTTTCATACTAAGAAACCATTTAAATTTTTAAATGGTGGTAAAATCAGCCTTTATGGTTTCTGTGTTTCATGTTTATCTAGAGAAGTCCCTCCTACTCTAACATGATGAAATGTCCTGAGTTTTTCTACTATATTTTTCACATTTAGACCTTTAACTGAATTGGTACTCATTTTTGTATATGAGAGGCAGAAATCTAACTTAATTTTTTTCTAAGCCACTTGGGTTTTCCAAGTGGCAGTCATTCATTGGTATTGGCTTGTATAGATAGCCTGTTTCACGTATGGAGACAGGTGGAGCACAGGGATTATATAACTCGCAGGTCACAGAGTAAATTCTAGTAAGGATTAGGTCTCAAATTATTTGTTAGCTGATCTGTGCTACTTTCCTTCTTCATCTAACATTTTTACTATAGGTTCTGGAAGTCTTGAAAAAATTTTATTTCTCTGATGTTTATTTCAATGGTATAAGTTCTGTCAACAGGCAATGTAAGGTAGCTAAGCATGTAGAAAGCTTTCTTGAAAAAATAATTGACTTCTCATACTGAAAATATTTGTACTAAATTGTTAACGTTTGGATTAGTTGTGCTGATTGCTGATGTACATGTGAATAAGATTTAGTGGAGTATACAACTTTAAACATTTGTTTATATAGTCTGAATTTATTTGCTTTTTAATGAGGTTTATTTACTATTAATATATCTATAATCATTTTTCTGAGTATATTCACTTATGAGCTCTTGGAGAAAATCAAACAAATTGAGTTTATTGCCACATAATATTGATCACATGATGTCTTTAACACTGGGGTAAATATAAAATTATTACAGCTTTTTAAAACTCAGCATGAACAGATACTTGTTCATAGATTGTGTCTGATCACCCTTATTTAAAAGCTATTTCAGATAAAATACCAGGGCTTCCCTGGTAGCTGAGAGGGTAAAGCATCTGCCTGCAATGTAGGAGACCCAGGTTCAATCCTTGGGTCGGGAAGATTCCCTGGAGAAGGAAATGGTAACCTACTCCAGTATTCTTGCCTGGAGAATCCCATGGATGGAGGAGCCTGGTAGACTAAAGTCCATGGGGTTGCAAAGAGTAGGACATGAATGAGCAACTTCACTTTCTTTCTCAGATGAAATATTTCTACACAGGCAGGATTCTGACTTGGTTTTACTTCTGATATAAGTAATGATCTAGATATCTGTGGGCATATGATTTCTTATAAATTATTTTGGAGTTAGATGTTAGTTTTGGTGTATTAATGAGTTTGGCCTCTTTTTCATTTCTTCCTTAAATTTTTAATATAACATAAACAAATCTAAGCTTTAAATCTCCATGTTGAAATTCACTCATATTCTCAAGAGATACTTGTCTTTAACCTACTAAAATAACTCAATTTTTCTAGTAAATTTTTTTGGATTGAATTTTCTTAATTATTTTGGTTCATTTTATGAAAGGTTATTGTTAAAAACAAATCTTTCAAAGAGATATTTACACACTCATTATTCATAATAGTCAAAAGGTGTAACAACCCAGATTCCATTAACAGATGCATGGATAAATAAAATGTGGTATATACATAGAGTGGCATATTATGAAGCCTTAAAAAAAGAAGGAAATCTTGTCACATGCTACAGTGTGCATGAACTTTAAGGATACTGTGCCAAGCAAAATAAGCCAGTCACAAAGGACAGTGCTGTATGCCACTCATATGGGGTATCTAATGTCATCATAGAAATAGAAGGTAGAAAGTGGTGGTTGTCAAGGCCTAGGGGGAGAAGGGAGAAAGAATTAGTATTTAATGGGTATAGAGTTAAAAATGAGAAAGTTCTAGTGATCTGTTGCAAAACAAAGCAGATATACTTAACACCACTGAACTTTACACTTAAAAATACTGAAAATGTAAAATTTAATTTTTTTAACCACAATAAAAAAAATAGCAACCAGATTGACAAGTTTAAATGTAAAATGTAGCTTGGATTTCAAAGACAGTACAAAAACAGAATGCTAAATTAATGACTTTTATATTGTTTTATTTATTCACTGCACTCAAAAACAATTAGGCCTTTTGTTGGTATTAGGAGAGCATTCCTTTAAATAAGAGAAAGGACCCTGAACAGAAAAATCTCACCCCTTTATGAAAATGTGAGACCAAACTCTCAATCATCTGTATATTGCTTAATCACGAACAAGAGCAAGAATTCGAGTTAAGTAAATTAAACCAAACAGCCTTGCTACAAAAGAAATGAAAGCTCAGGTTGCCCTTGGCTCCAAAGTCCTTGTTTTCACACTACAGGGTTTTGAGTGAAAGTGAAAAGGTGTTGAAGTTGCTCAGTTGTGTCCAACTCTTTGCTACCCCATGGACTGCAGCACAGCAGGCCTCCCTGTCCCTCACCGGCTCCTAAAGTTTGCTCAAGTTCATGTCCATTGCATCTGTGATGCCATCCAGCCTTCTCATCCTCTGACGCCCTCTTCTTCTGCCTTCAATCTTTCCCAGCATCAGGTACATTTCCAGTGAGTCAGCTATTCATATTAGGTGACCAAAATACTGGAGCTTTAGCTTCAGCATCAGCCCTTCCAATGAGTATTCAGGGTTGATTTCCCTTAAGATTGACTGGTTTGATCTTCTTGCTGCTGTCGAAGGGACTTTCAGGAGTCATCTCCAGCACCATAGTTCAAAGGCATCAATTCTTTGGTGCTCTGCCTTCTTTATGGTCTGGCTCTCACAATCGTATGTGGCCACCTGGAAGACGATAGCCTTGACTGTACAGACCTTTGTCGGCAGAGTAGTTTCTCTGTTTTTCAACACACTGTGTAGGTTTGTTATAGCTTTCCTGCCAAGAAGCAATCGTCTTCTGATTTCATGGCTGAAGTCACCATTTGCAGTGATTTTAGAGCCCAAGAAGAGGAAATCTGTCACTACTTCCACCTTTACCCCTTCTATTTGCCATGAAATAATGGAGCCAGATGCCATGGTCTTAGTTTTTTAATATTTAGTTTTAAGCTGGTTCTTTCACTCTCCTCCTTCACCCTCAAGAGACTCTTTAGTTCATCTTCACTTTCAGCCATTAGAGTGGTATCATCCGTATATCTGAGATTATTGATGTTTCTCCCACCTATCTTGATTTCTCCCACCTATCTTGCCTGGCATTTCTCATGATGTGCTCAGCCTATAGGTTAAACGAACAGGGTGACAGCAGACAGCCTTATTGTACTCCTTTCTCAATCTTGAACCAGTAGGTTGTTCTATGCAGTGTTCTAACTGTTGCTTCTTGATCCACATATATGTTTCTCAGGAGTCAGGTAAGATGGTCTGGTATTCCCATCTCTTTAAGAACTTTCCACAGTTTATTTTTGTCTACACAGTCAAATGAAACGGAGACAGATGTTTTCTGAAATTCCCTAGCTTTCTCTATGATCCAGCAAATATTGGCAATTTGATCTCTGGTTCCTCTTCCTTTTGTAAACCCAGCTTGGACATCTGGGAGTTCTTGGTTCACATAATGCTGAAGCCTAGCATGCACAATTTTATGTGTAACCTTACTAGCATGGGAGATGAGTGCAATTGTCCAATGGATAGCACATTTTTTAGTACTACCCTTCTTGGGAATTAGGATGAGGATTGACCTTTTCTAGGTTTTGAATAGTTCTCCTGGAATTCCATTACACCCACTAGCTTTATTAACAGCAGTGCTTGCTAAGGCTCATTTGACTGCACTCCAGAATGTCTGGTTCTGGGTGACTGACACCATCATAGCAATCTGGTTTATGAAAAATTTTTCGGTATAGTTTTTCTGTGTATTCTTTCCATCTCTTACCAATATCTTCAGTGTCTACTAGATCTCTACTATTTCTGTCTTATATTGTGCCCACCTTTGGGTGAAATGTTCCCTTGATATCTCCAGTTTTCCTGAAGAGATCTCTAGTCTTTCCCCTTCTGTTGTTTTCTTCTAGTTTTAGGCACTGTTCATTGAAGAAGGACTTCTTACCTCTCTCCGTGCTGTTCTTTGGAACTCTGCATTTAGTTGGATATACCTTTCCCTTTCTCTCTTGCTTTTTGCTTTCTCTTCTTTCCTTAGCTATTTATAAAGCCTCCTCAGATAACCACTCACCTTCTTGCTTTTCTTTTTCTTTGGGATGGTTTTGTTTGCTGCCTCCTGTTGTACAATATTACGGACATCTGTCCACTGTTCTTCAGGCACACTAGATCTAATCTCTTGAATCTGTTCATTACCTCCACTGCATATGCATAGGGGATTTAAGTCATACCTCATTGGGCTACTGGCTTTCCCCAATTTCTTTAGTTTTAATCTTGAATTTTGCAATGAGAACCTGATGATCTGAGCCACAGTCAGCTCCAAGTCTTGTTTTTGCTGACTTTACAGCTTCTCCATCTTTGACTACAAAAGTGAAAGTGAAAGTCGCTCAGTTGGACAGTTTTATTTTTGGTATTGGCCATTTGGTGATGTCCATGTGTAAAGTCGTCTCTTGTGTTGTTGAAAAAGGGTATTGCTATGATCAGTGAATTCTTTTGGCAGAATTCAGTTAGCCTTTGCCCAGCTGCATTTTGTTATTCAAAACCAAACTTGCCTGCTACTCCAGGTATCTCTTGACTTCCTACTTTTGCATTAAAATCCCCAGTGATGAATAGAACATCTTTTTTTGTTGTTAGTTCTAGGAGGTCTTTTAGGTCTTCATAGAACTGATCAACTTCAGCTTCTTCAGCAGCGGTGGTAGGGGCATAGACTTGGATTACTGTGATGTTGAATGGCTTGCCTTGGAAATGAACTGAGATCATTCTGTCATTCGCATTTTGGACTCTTTTTGTTTATTGTGAGGGCTACTCCATTTCTTCTATGGGATTCTTGCCCACAGTAGTCTATACAAAGATCATTTGAATTAAATTTGCCCATTCTGGTCTATTTAATCAGTCCATTTCTGGTTCACTGATTTCTAAAATGTCAGTGTTTATTCTTATAATCTCCTGCTTGACCATGTCCAATTTACCTTGATTCATGGACCTAACATTCCAGGTTCCTATGCAATACTGCTCTTTGCAGCATTGGATTTTACTTTCATCACCAGACACATCCATAACTGAGCGTCATTTACACTTTGGCCTAGACGTTTCATTCTTTCTGGGGCTATTAATAGTTCTCCTCCACTCTTCCCCAGTAGCATATTGGACACCTTCAGACCTGGGGGACTCATCTTTCAGTGTCATTTTTTTTGTCCTTTTATACAGTTTGTGAGGTTCTCATGGCAAGTACACTGGGGTGGTTTACCATCCCCACATCCAGTGGATCACATTTTGTCAGAACTCTCTGATAACCCATCTGTCTTGGGTAGCCCTGCATGGCATGGCTCAGAGCTTCATCGAGTTATTCGAGCCCCTTCACCACAACAAGGCAGTGATCTGTGAAGGGACAATGCAGGAGACCCGGGTTCAGTCCCTAGGTTGGGAAGATCCCCTCTAAGGGAGTGGCAACCCATCCCAGTATTCTTGCCTGGAGAATCCCATGGACAGAGGAGCCTGGTGAGCTATAGTCCATGGGATCACAAAGAGTTGGACATGACTGAGCAACTAACATTTTCATTTTTTTATCCCCCTTTTATGTGTTGTTGATAGGATTGATTATATCAGTTTGTGTATTTCAACTCTTCTTAGGGTACTATCTTTTTTGTCTCTTTCTAAGGGAGAATCTATTCTTGCAAGGAAGAAAGGAAATTAAATGTTGAAGACAGTTTTATGTTGATTCAGAGAGAGGAATATAATTTGGGGAGTCAACACTACCCTTTATGCCCCAGTGTGGTATAGTATCCTTTCTGCTTGAGGTTCTGTTTTTTAAATGTCTTAACTCCAGTGTTTTGATTAGAGTCTCTTCTAACTAATTACATTCTTCACAACTTAAATGTCTAGTTATAAAATGTCCTGTTAATTTTTCTGAATTATTAATTATACAGACCTTTTGTAAATTCTGATAGTAAGTCTTTACCTTTATTTCTGCTCATACTCTTAACTCCTTCTTCTACAGTTCTCTCTCCACATTCATCTTACGCTGCTGGTGCAGCTTTTAAAAGTTTAGTCTTTGCAGATCTCTACAGTTGATAGAATTTGTTTTACATTTGACTACCAACTTTAACACTAAACTCTTTGAGAACCATTTGTTTGGTGCTTATTTAAAGGCTTTAGAAGTACTTCTCTGTTGGTCCAATGGTTAAGAGTTCACCTACCAATGCAGGCAGTGCAGGTTTCATCCCTGTTTGGGGAACTGGGAAAGCCCACATACCACGCAAAGACCCAGCATAGCCGAAAATAAATCATAAAGGCTTTGGGAAGCTTTGTAACATTTCCTAAATACAGAGGAAATGAAAGTATTACCACATTACTTCGTTTATAGATAATTATCTTCAAAACACAGACCTTGGTATTTGGCCATAGGAAAGGGTTTTTTGGTTGTTTAATGTTTTATTTTCTGTTTTCCTATCATCAGTTTTCATCAGCTTTTCCCCTTCCTTTGGACCATTAAAATATGTACATGGTGAAATAAACTTACTAAGAACAAATTGAAACCCTCTGTAATTTCAGTCATTATTATACAGCAATAAATTGGGCATCAGAGAAATAGTTGTGTTTCCATATGATCTTTTCATATTGTTGGGAGAAAGGAAGTGAGTGTTATTTTCAAGTTTATTGGTATTTTGAAAATGCCACAAAGAGATTCAATAGATAGTTATTTAGGCTCGTGGAATTTTTTGCTGCTAGAAGTTTTAGTATAACCATAAACATTTTGTACTAGGTCCTTGGCAAACTTTCATTTGCTAATACATTTTCTAATTTGCATTGAAGTCACTTAATTATTTGAAAATGTCTTTAAGTTCTAAGCTTTATTTTATGAGGTTTTCCCTGTGTTTGCTAGTTGCAAATGACTGTAGACTGTGTGGATTGCTGGTCTTTATAGGCAAAGGTGCTGATTTAAACGCAGTGAACAGGGTAGCACATGTGGCTCTCAGAAAACTACAGTTCATTTACTAAAAGTCTTATTTATTTAGCTTATCTTTTACTTATGGACAGATAATATGCCTTTATGGAAAAGCATTACTTGAAAGGCAAGATGTATTTGACCAGTTCCTTGAAACTGGTGTTTTAAGGCTGCCTTTTTCAAGATGTTACTCTTATCATGTAGTTGTAAAATGTTTTGAAATACGTAGGATTATGTAAGTATAGATAAAGAAGTGCATGTTCAGTTGCAGGAATTTTCAGTGGTGTCATGAGGAGAAGGTAATGTTTATTTCCCCCAGATTTTATGTTTGCTAGAGGGTATGGACACGTTCTTCCCTGAGCACTGCACCTTTCCCCTTTCCGACGGAGCCTCTGTGAACTGAGGTTTGGGCAGAAGTACTGGGGCAGCAGTGGGTGGAGATTGAGGGATGTGGGGGAGAGAGCGCAGTAAAGAGGAGGCACAACGTGAAGGCAGGCAGTGGAAGGTGAAAGGTCAGGCTAACGGTTTATGCTCTGTCTTCAGCTCTACGAGAACAGACTTTTGCCAACATGGTCACTGCTGTTGGCACCAGAAAGCATCAATAAATGTATATCAAATAAATGAGGACATCAGTAAGTTTACACAGACTATTAAGAATCCCTGTTCTACACATTCACTTTGAAAATCTGAGGTGGAGTGACTAAAAATCCTAACTCCAGAATACTTTATTCATTATCAGCAGGAGAAAAGTAAAGGGATAACCTGCCATGTTTGACTTTATATTCAGTACTTTATTAAGTATATCCCAACAGACCCAATTTCATCACAGTTCTCTTTTAAGTGTCCCTATCTGTAAACCAGTTGATTGTTGCTTATTTTGGAAAAAACAAAAAAAAGGATCTCCTGTCCAAGCCTGAAGTCTTTCTTTGCTTCTGAGGGCCTCCATAGGATGCCTTCAGCCTACTTATGCATATTTCTTCTACTGTTTGAAAGATCCTCCTGCTCCTGCCCAATGTCTCTCCATAAGGTCTTCCATGTATATCTGGTTTCCTTCCCCCTTACATACCTTTGTTCAAGCAAAGAGACCCTTCTTTCTGACCAGGAACAAATCTAGGTTTTGTGGGAATGCTGTTTAAGAAAAAGAAAATTAGATAACCAACAGAGACCTACTGTTCGACAGAGGGAACTCTACTCAGTATTCTGTGGTAATGTGCATGAGAAAAGACTAAAAAGGAATGAATGTATGTATATGTATAACTGAATCACTTTGCTGTACACCAGAAATGAACACAACATTGTAAATCAACTATACTCCTGATAAAATTTTAAAAAAATTAATTTCATAGGGGTGCATGTGTGTTAAGTCACTTCAGTTGTGTCTGACTCTTTGTGAGCCTATGGACCGTAGCACGCTAGGCTCCTCTGTCCATGGGATTCTCTGGGCAAGAATATGGGAGTGAGTTGCCATGCCCTCCTCCGGGGATCTTCCTGACCTGGCGATTGAACCTGTGACCCAGAGATCAAACCTGCATCTCTTATGTCTCCTGCATTGGCAGGCGGATTCTTTACCACTAATGCCACCTGGGAAGTCCTAATTAGAGGTACAGAAGTGAATATTTATTTACAAAGTGGAAAGAAATCATAAAAATGGCAACTCAAGAGTTGACAAATACAATATTCAGAAAATAACATGGTTTTATATTCATTTGTATTACTATTTCCCTAACATGTTGCTGTGAAATTTTTTGGCTGCTTCCACTTTGATTACCTCTTCATATTACAACAATTCTGTGACATTTTCTAAAAAGAGATAAAGAGATAATTCAGTGTCTTCTATAACATGGTTGACCAAAGTGTGCTTTTTGTTATTGACAGATTTTAAAAGTTCCTTGCAGCTTCACAACTTCTGTTGTTGTTGTTCAGTCGCCCAGTCGTGTCCAACTCTTTGTGACCCCATGGACTGCAACACTCCAATCTTCGCTGTCCTTCACCATCTCCAGGAGTTTGCTCAAACTCATGTTTATTGAGTTGGTGATGCTATCTAACCATCTCATCCTCTGTCGCCCCCTTCTCCTCTTGCCTTCAATCTTTCCCAGCATCAAGGTCTTTTCTAATGGGTTAGCTCTTTGCATCAAGGGGCCAAAGTATCGGAGTTTCAGCATCAGTCCTTTGAATGAATAGTCAGGATTAATTTCCTCAAGTATTGACTGATTTGATCTCTTTGCAGTCCAAGGGACTCTCAAGAGTCTTCTCTAACACCACAGTTCAAAAGCATCAATTCTTCGACACTCGGCTGTCTTTATGGTCCAACTCTCACATCCATTCACGACTACTGGAAAAACCATAACTTTGACTAGACGGACCTTGGTTGGCAAAGTAAGGTTGACAAGTGCTATTGGTGACATGATATAAACTTGTAAGATTATTATCAACTTCGGGAGAACTCTAGCAAGTATCGTTCATATGTGGGCTGTAGGATTGCAAGGCATCATTTTTTCTTGTGTACCGACTACCCTGAAACACTCTTTGAATTGACCCATTTATATCATGGTATGATCTACCCTGCACATTTCTGTCAGCATGCTCAGTGGCCCAGCAACATCTTTGTACACAGGACAGTTAATTATAACTCAGCTACACATGAAAGTGACCGAGGACCACATAAATATTTACCATTAAACCTAAAATCAATACATCATCAGTTTAGCTTTCCATTTAGGAATCCCCCAAGTGCCTACAGCTACTAATTCGACTGACGGGGGGATCGTGGTGAAAAGAGGCAAAATGAAAAGGAGCTGTGGTTAACTATCTATGTTAAGGTTGTAAGGAAAACCATAGTCTTTGCAAGCTTTATAAAAATAATTGGTCATTTGTAACAGAGTTGGGGAATTCACATTTCTAGTTTCAGAATATATTACAAAGCTACAGTAATCAAAAGGAGTGTGGTACTGGCATTAAGACAGGCAGATAGACCAATGGAATAGAATAGAAAGCCCAGAAATAAACCCTTGTATATAAAGTTGAATACTCTTTGACCTGAGTGCCAAGACATTCAGTGGGGGAAACAGACAGTCTTTTCAACATATGGTGTTGGGGATTTGGGGTATCTATTTGCAAAAGAATCAAGTTAGACCCTTATCTTATACCGTATACAAAAAATTGTCAAAGTGGATTAAAGACGTTAAGACCTAAGACTTTGAAACTCCTGAAAGAAAACATGATAAATGCTTCATGACACTGGACTTGCAACGGTTTTTTTGGATAGGACACCAAAAACAGAGGCAAAAAAGCAAAAATAGACAATGGAACTACATCAAACTTTAAAAATTTTGAAAATTTTTTTCATCAAAGAACAATCACAGAGTGCAAAGGTGTCCTACAGAATGGGAAAAAATGTTTGCAAGTCGTATATCTAATAAGAGATTAATATCAAGAATATATAAACAACTAAAACTCAACAACAACAAAAATCAAATAGCGTGATTTAAAAATATCCAAAGGGCTTGACTAGACAGTTCTCCAAAGATGATAACATAAATGGCCCATAAGCATGTAAAGACACTCAGCATCACTAATCAGCAAAGAAATGTAAATCAAAACCACAATGAGGTGTCATTTCACACCCATCGGGATGACAACTATCAAAAAAAAATCAAAAACAAATAACATATTGGCAAGGATGTGGATAAATTGGAACCTTTGTGCACTATTGGTGGGATGATAAGATGGCATAACTTCTATGGAAAACAGTATTAAGTTTCTTCGAAACTATGTTTTCTACATGAAAAATTCCAGCTCATTCTTTGAGACTCAGTTTAAAATTTTACCTCCTCTATGAAACCTCTATGAAACAGCAGTTCTTTGTATTCCTAGAGTGTAACTATCTTATATCTTTATTTGTATTTTAATTATGGCACTCTCTATGCCATATCTTAATTATGAATTTTTACATCTCTGTCCTTCAGGGTGTTAAAATCCTCTTTGTACCCTCCTGGGCTTGGTTCTAGTATAGTACCTAATACATAGTAGATCCTAAAAAATGGTTCTTGACTGTAAGAATGACTGGTGAGTTCAGAGTTTGTGGAGTCTTTTTTTTTTTTTTTGTCTCTGCCATCTGGCTCACAGGGTCTTCGTTCCCCAACCAAAGACTGAATCTGATGCCATAGCAGTGAAAGCGCTGGGTCCTAACCCTGGACTGTGAGGGGAGAACCTGGAGTCTTATTTTTAAAAGGGTTGATTGGCCTTACTATACTTTGTGGTCACAGATTGCATTCTTATTAACAGCAGTAGCCAGTTACTTTATGATAGAAGCTCTTCTACTTTTTAATACATCTTGTGTTCTCTTTACCTCTACTGCCTCCATCTGATCCAGGCTATCCCCCCTCACCTAGAAGGCCACAGTCGCCTTCCAACTTGTCTCCACTTCTCTTCATGGTCCTCGGTAGCATATTTTCCATAGGGAAGCCAGGATGAGCTTTTGAATATGTAATTCTGATCCTGTCTAGAGTGGCTGTAGGACCGGCACGGGTCCTTGAATGTTTACTTTGGGAAGTTTTAGAGACTTTTGTCCCACTTTATAGGAAACATATTAAAAGGTATCCACATCCCATATTAAATATGTGGTTTTATTTATTTATGTGGCTTTATTTATTTTTCTGTCATAGATTAAAAGAATTTTAATTGTTTTGCTTCTGACCATTCTCTGGCTACAAATAACTGACTTAATTTGTAATTACCCTAAGATTCTTTTAATGATTAACATAGTATTTTTTGAAAAGTGAGAATTGTTTTCAAATGTAGTGAAAACTTAAGAAATGCTTACCTTAATGAATGGAGTTACTTGGTGCTAATAGTCTGAGGACACTTAAGCATTTATTAATTTTTATTATTATAATTTTCTTTCTGTATTTTGGACTTGTAAATATATTTTTTCAGATCCCAAACATTTGCCTAGACCCTTGAAAAGCTTGTAGATCCTAGGTATTAAGTGCCGAGTGAATAATGGATAAAATGGCACCATTCACTCTCCTTTAATATTCTTCTGTGACTTTCCATTCTTCTTACAATAAAATCCTTTCCTTTCTGTGACCTGCAAGACCCGGTTTGATCTACCTTCTCCTGCCTTCATCTCCCACCTCTCTCCCCTGGGCACCTTGCCTAGCTTCCTGATCATCCTTCTTGTTCTTTGAACACACAAGCAGTTGCTTTTCTTTTTCTAAAATTTACTATTTTTTTTTAATTTCCTTTTGGCTCTGCTTGGTCTTTGCTGTTGCACAGGCTTTTCTCTAGTTGCAGTGCATGAGCTTCTCATTGTGGTGGCTTCTTCTGTTTTGGAGCACAGGCTCTAAAGTTGTGGCTTGTGGACTCAATAGTCATGGCTCGAAGGCTCTGGAGCACAAGCTCAATAGTTGTGGTGCACAAGCTTAGTTGCCCTGCGGCATGTGGGATCTTCCCGGATCAGGGATCGAACACTTGTCTTCCGCATTGATAGCCAGATTCTTTACCACTGAGTCACTGTGGAAGCCCAAGCAGTTGCTTTTCAATTCAGCGTAAATGCCCCTTCTGAGAAAAGCCTTCCTTAGCTACCTGATCTAAAGTGAGTCTACCTCAGTTTTACCATAGTCTCCCAGGTAGCTCAAATGGTAAAGAATCCACCCACAATGCGTGAGACCTGGATTCAATCCCTGGGTTGGGACGATCCCCTGGAGAAGGGAATGGCAACCCACTCCAATATTCTTTCCTGGAGAACTTCATGGACAGAGGAGCCCAGTGGGCTACAGTTCACGGGGTTGCAAAGAGTTGGACATCACTGATCGACTTTCACTTTCACAAACTCTTTAAGTCCTTCTGAGTAAGTTTATTTCTCCCATGAGGATATCGCTCCATGGGGGAATGAACCTACCATATTTGGTACTGCTGTATCCCCAGCACCTAGCACAGAGTCAGACACATATAAGGCAGTTAGAATATACTTGCTGAACAAATAAAGGGTTATGTTAATAAATTTTGTAGTTTAACAATTCTTGCATTGTTGGTGTAAACTTTTCATGGTCATAATAAATTATGCTCTAATCTGCTGAGTTCTGTTTGCTAATATTTTACTTGGGATTTTTGTGTCCATCTTCACAAGTGAAGATTGATCTATAGTTTTATTTTTTTGTATCATGTCATAGTTCAGATGGGTATTAGGAATATGCTAGCCTCATAGAATGAATTAATAAAGATTTCTTTCTGTTCCGTAAGTTTGAGAACAGTATGGATAATGTAGAGATTATCTGTTTGGTAGAAGAAAACCACTTGTGCCTGATACTTCAGTGGCTAGTTCTTTGAATATCTTAACACATTTCTGCTATGGGTTTTTGTTATTTTCATAACTTTTCTTGAGTTGACCTTCAGTTCAGTTCAGTCACTCAGTCATGTCCGACTCTGCGACCCCGTGAACTGCAGCATGCCAGGTTTCCCTGTCCATCACCAACTCCTGGAACTTACTCAAATTCATATCCATCGAGTCAGTGATGCCATCCAGCCATCTCATCCTCTGTGGTCCCCTTCTCCTCCTGCCTTCAGTCTTTCCCAACATCAGGGTCTTTCCCAGTGAGTCAGTTCTTTGTGTCAGGTGGCCAAAGTATTGGAGCCTCAGCATCAGTCTTTCCAATGAATTTCAGGGTTGATTTCCTTTAGGATTGACTGGTTTGATCTCCTTGCAGTCCAAGGGACTCTCAGGAGTCTCTTCCAACACTACAGTTCAAAAACATCCATTCTTTGGTGCTCAGTTTTCTTTATGATTCAACTCTCCATACATGACATACAATATCGATACATGACTACTGGAAAAACCATAGCTTTAACTCTACAGACCTTTGTCGGTAGAGTAATGTCTCTGCTTTTTATTATGCTGTCTAGGTTTGTCATAGCTTTTCTTCCAAGGAATAAGCATCTTTTAATTTCATGGCTGCAGTCACCATCTGCAGTGATTTTGGAGCCCAAGAAAATAAAGTCTCTCACCATTTCCATTGTTTCCCCATCTGTTTGTATTGGAGTGATGGGACTGAATGCCATGATCTTAGTTTTCTGAATATTGAGTTTTAAGCCAACTTTTTCACTCTCCTCTTTCGCTTTCATCAAGAGGCTCTTTAGTTCTTTTTTGCTTTCTGCAATAAGGGTGGTGTCATCTGCACATATCTGAGGTTATTGATATTTCTCCCTACAGTCTTGATTCTAGCTTGTGCTTCATCCAGTCCAGCATTTCGCATGATGTACTCTGCATATAAGTTAAATAAACAAGGTGACAATATACAGCCTTAACATACTCATTTCCCAATTTGGAACCAGTCCATTGTTCCAGTTCTAACTGTTGCTTCTTCATTGTTCCAGTTCTAACTGTTGCTTCTTGACCTGCATATAGATTTCTCAGGAGGCAGGTAAAGTAGTTTGGTATTATCTGTTTAAGTGTTTTCCACAGTTTGTTGTGATCCACACAGTCAAAGGCTTCAGCATAGTCAATGAAGCAAAAGTAGATGTTTTTCTGAAATTCTCTTGCTTTTTTGTGAGCCAGTGGATGTTGGCAGTTTGATCTCTGGTTCCTCTGCCTTTTCTAAATCTAACTTGAATATCTGGAAGTTCTTGGTTCATGTACTGTTGAAGCCTCGCATGGAGAATTTTGAGCATTACTTTGCTAGCATGTGAGATGAGTGCAATTGTGAGATAGTTCAAGCATTCTTTGGCATTGCCTTTCTTTGTGATCGGAATGAAAGCTGACCTTTTCCAGTCCTGTGGTCAGGGGACCTTCCCAACCCAGGGATCAACCCCAGGTCTCTTGCGTTGCAGGTGAATTCTTTACCATCTGAGCCACCTGGAAAGCCCAAGAATACTGGAATGGGTAGCCTATCCTTCTCCAGGGGATCTTCCCAACCCAGGAATCAAATCAGTGTCTCCTGCATTGCAGATGGATTTCTTACCAGCTGAGCTATCAGGGAAGCTCCTTGAGTTGACCTTGGTAATTCCTGTTTTCTTTGACTATCATCCATTTTACTTAATCTTCGGGTTTATTGACATTAAGTTATATGTAATTCTCTCATAATTAAAAAAAAATTCTCTCCAGATCTGTAGTTACAATGTCCCTGTTCTTAGCCCTAATGTTAATTATAACTTTTCTCTTATTTTTAGTTAATGAGAACTTCCAAAGGATTATCCACTTTTGTTAGTTATTTTTTTATTAATTTTTAAAACTTAATTTAAAAATCTATTGTTTTTTATTGAAGTATAGCTAACTGACAGTATTGTGTTCATTTCAGGTGTGCAGCATAATGAATAAAATACATATATTTTATATATTCAGTTATATAGGCTTCCTGTATATATAGATAGGCTTCCTAAGTGGCTCAGTGATAACGAATCCACCTGGCAATGCAGGAGACATGGGCTCAATCCCTGGGTCAGGAAGACCCCTTGGGGAAGAAATGGCAGCCCACTTCAGTATTCTTACGGGAATAATCCCATGAACAGAACAGTCTGGCGGTGACTGAGCACACACATTATATATATATCTAGTTATATATACGTGTGTGTGTGTGTGTATATATATATATACATGTATATATATATATATATACACACACATATATAGATAATCCTTTTCAGATTCTTTTCCCATATAGGTTATTACAAAATACTGAGTATAGTTCCCTGTGCTATATAGTAGGTCCTTGTTAGTTATCTATTTTATATTTAGTAGTATTTTATATTTGTGTGTATCTGCTAATCCCAACCTCCTAACTTACCCGGCCCCCCTCCACTCCCCTTTGACCTTTGGTAACTGTAACTTTGCTTTCTGTGTCTTTCTGTTTCATTAATAAGTTCATTTATATCATTTTTTTTAGATCCCAGATATAAGTTGACTTTCTTTATGTGGCTTACTTCAGGTAGTATGATACTCTCTAGGTCCATCCATGTTGCTGCAAATGGCATTATTTCACTTTTGTGGCTAAGTAATATTCTTACATATATATATGCCACATGTTCTTTATGCCATTCATCTGTTGATGGACATTAGGTTGCTTCCATGTCTTGACTATTGTCAATAGTGCTGAAGTAAACATTGGGGTTTGTGTCTCTTGGTTTTCTCTAGGTATATGCCCAGTTATTTATTTTTTAAGACAAAGTTTTTAACTTAGGTCTAGTTGATCTACAGTAGGTTAATTTTTGCTGTGCAGCAAAGTGATTCAGTTATACATACATATTTTTTACATGCTTTTTCATTATGGATTATCTTAGGATATTGAATATAGTTCCCTGTGTTATATGGTAGGACTTGTTTTTTATCCATTCTGTATGTAATAGTTTGCATCTGGTAACCCTGATTTCCCAGTCTATCACCCCCATATCCCCTTTCCCCTTGGCAACCACAAGTCTGTTCTCGTGAGTCTTTTTGTTTCATAGATAGATTCATTTTAAAACAAACAAAAATTTTTTGAGTCAATTAAGATTCAATCTACTCTTCTTTTGACTTTTACTTTATAATTTGGTCTTTATTTTCTTTTTTGAGTTTGTTACTCATTTTCTAGATTTTTGGGTTAAATGTTCAGTTTGTCATTTTCAATCCTGTTTCCTCATAGAAATGTTTTAATAGTTGTTATATAATCACCGAAGATGGCAACATTGAAAGATAACACTCATTTGAGTATGTAAGTTCTGGCTTGTTTTAAAAGTAAGCTAATTTTTTTGTTACACTGTATCCTCACCTTGTAATATAATTTAAAAACACTAACTGCTAATATAAAAAAGTACAGTAAATATAAATATATCAGGAAGTCCAAAATGTCTGGGAATACAGGAAAAATATGCCTTTATTACACTTCTTTCTTTTAGATGAACAATTGGATTAATTGCTTTAAGTTTAGAGATAATTCACCAACAGAAAAATTCCCTGGAGGTTGAAGAAAATTAACAATCATATTATATGAAAATAGAACTAATATTTTGCTTTAAAATTTGTCACTGTTTCTGGACTTCTTGTGCAGTTTGTTATTTAACAGAAAGGAATACATATACATTTTTATACAATAATATCTGCATTGAGAAGTAGAGACTTAGCAATAGTCAGTCTTGTAAAGAAATTCTGTCTGTCACAAATTAAAACAAGGCAGCCATACAGTCTCCATGCATTCTAACGTGTTGAGTATGCTCCACATAAGTAAGCTTTCCGTAACTCATCTGGAAGGTATTGAAAGGATAAAAATAGACTAAATGTTCAAAATTTCCATCCTAGGAGTTTCCTGCTTTTGCCTACATCTCAATTGTCAGTCCAGGTCCTGGCTCCTGCTCCACTCTGATCTGTGCAAAGACTGTGGAAGCGTTTACGCCATAAATATTCAGGCTGCCAGATCGTCTGGGCATTGGCCTCTGCCTGCCCTGAAACAGCTCCTTTCCTGCTCTTCCGTCAGAGTGGAAAAAGTGAAGGAGGGAGAATGTACAAAGACCCAGAAGCCAGGATGACAAGCATGTGGGATTTAAAAGGGGTCATAGGTTTGTTTTCAAGGAATACAGGGCTTACAGAATCCATCCGTTCTCTGCTGGCTGGCATGTCAGATTATGCTCTGTCAGCCCAGTTTGTTTGGGGGAGTCACACTGTGGAATCCGACCCTTTCTGGTTCACAGAGATAGATGGAGTCTGATGGTCACAGGGCACTTTTGCCCGCTTTCTGTCATTTTAGTTACTTTGCTTCCTTAAGCAGTCCTTAAATAGATAGAGATGAGTTTCTGGAAACTATGTGACTTTTATTCCTGTGTTTGGATAGCGCATTTCCTCAGATCAGCCCAGCTCTTCTGAATGGAAGTCTAAGTCATTCATTCATTCATTTCCCTACTATGCAGGCTAGGCAGGTGTCGGGCCCCACAAAGCAGTGAAGGAAGCTGTAGTGTGTCCTTTTACATGCTGGGAATGACCAACTGCAATCAAGTTCTTTGATAATTAATAAATTGCAGTTATGACCAGTGCTATGAAGAAGTGGTAAAGGAATTATGGGAGTGTTAAACAGGTCTAGACGGGGAGGGTCAAGGAAAACTTTCCTGGGGTAATGACTTGAGATGACAAGGATAAGATGAAGCAGAACTGCTAAAAAGAAAGAAACTGAGAGTACGGTTTTTAGGGCCAAAAGGAACCAAAGATAACATCTACTGATGGCCAATCCTTACATTCCACAAATGAGAAAACTGAGGCCCAGAAGGTGAAGGGAGTTGCCTGACTTAAGGTTACACAGCTTTTTAGCCCCAGGGCTAGAGATGCAAACCCCGAATGGTTCTCTTAGGTGAGTAGAAAGCAAGTTGTACTGAGTCAGAAGGGACTTAGGCATGGGGGAAACCAGGTAGGTTTTAAATTTAGCGCTGCCTTCAGGTCAGTTGAAGAGCTGCTTCTTCAGGTTGGGGAGGGCATTAAAAGTGACTCATCTGACAGTTTGCTGTAGCATAGTTTGGGGTTAAGGGAGGAGATACCAAACATACATACACCCGAAACAATAAATGGTGATCCAGTGGTTAAGACTCTGTGCTGCCAGTGCTTGGGGCACAGGTTCGATCCCTGGTCGGGGAATTTGAGATCCCGCATGCCGTGCAGCATGGCCAAAAAATAAATAAATGAAATAACAATTAAAATAATAAAATAATTTTAAAAACATAAATGTAGAGTTCAGTTGGGAGACCACTCACTGTTCTGCAGCTTTCTAGCTGTGTGATGGAGAGAAGTCACCTAACCTCTCTGAATTGGCATTCACAGCTTATACTTTGGTACATTTCCTTTAAGTCTTTTCCTATGCATTTTAGGATCTTGTTAGAGATCAGTTGTGTCCTATATTTCACCTCAGTCTTTGAAGACGAAAGTCTCCTGTTTGGGTAAAATATTGTTTAAGTCCCCCTTTAAAGAGCAGTTTGCCAGCCTGTGCTTGCCCAAACATCCAGAGAATAAATGTGGCAAGTGAGCCAAGCTCCAGGATCTGTAAGAATCGTTAGCAGCTGAGCATATTTCTATAAGGAAATAAAGATTTTTCTATTTGTTCATCTGTTACCCTTATGCTGTTGCCACTTTCACACTCAGTGTGTGTAGGTGGAGGGTATGAGATAACAGCGTTTCACAGATGAGAGTGAGTGGAAAAGGGCCGCTTTCCCTTTAAGGCAGTTTCAGCCTAAGCTCCCGCCCCTTTCCTGATTGACAAGCCTACCCGAAGTCACATGATCCGCCTCTATTTGAAGGTCACAAAAAGCTGCTTCCTTTAGAGACAGAGGGGGAGAGAGAGAGCAAGAGGGAGAGTGAGTGTGAGAGTTAGTTCAAGCCAAAATGGCCGACAGAGTCTCTGCTGGGTTCTGAATATTTAAAATACAAAAAAACAGATAGACAAAAAGAAATCATTTTTTGGACCTTTTTTCATTTCCATTTCTACCTTGTATGCCTCAATTTGCTGGATTTAAGCACTGCTGCACTTTATGAGGTTGGTAAATATTTTCAATTTTTTAAAACCAATTGATTTATATGGATCTTGTCTAACCGTTTTCACTAGTGGTGTTGCAAATCGACATTTGTCTAGCATGGAGACTGGCTTCAGACATTTCGTGAATCTGTAAATCAGACCCGTGATGTACTTTGGTTCGGCATTTTAGAAATGGAAAAGCCTTGGTAAAATATTTAATTTTGAAGTGATTTAATTGCACTTTTAATTTATATGCAGATTTTCATCATCGTTTGTGTCTTGCAAATAAATGAAGCTGCGAGTAATTGAAAATTTGATATTTAGAAAGAGGTGTTTTTTTTAAAAAAAAAAAAAACAGACCTCTCCCTACCCCTTTAAATCTGCTGCAAAAATTTGCATAAATATAAATGGGTTTGCATTCTTTCGGCTGCTAAGGCCGACAAAGGATCTGGGAGGGCAAGGACTACCACGGTAAAGCCTTTTTCTTTTTTTCTTAAAGCTTGGCCATCCTTCCTAGAGAGATGTAAAACCTAAAATAAGACCTGATACATTTTAAACATCAGGCTGGGGGCGAGTGAACACCAGGAGGTTTGGGTTTTGTAGATTCCCCGGCTTGAAAACCTCCCAAGCAGTGTGTGGATCACCCCTCTCCTCTCGGCGCGCGCTCATTTGCGCTCGGTCTGTGTGTGTGTGCTCAAATGTGCAGCCAGATGCGCTTTTATTTTGATCGTGGTTTGAACCAAATGGTGGGAGTATCTTGTAAACATGGTGCTTGAAAGATAGAACAGCTCATGGTGATGAGGAATTATTTCTCTCTCAGTTTCTCCCTGTGGGTTGGCCTTCTCGGTTTTTCATGGCTTACAATTTCTGTTTAATTTTATACGGGTGAACTGGGCTTTTCAGCACAAATTCAGCTTCTGTATGTCTAGCTGTCTGTTTTAGCCACGTATCCGTTGTGAAATGGTCGTATCTGGTCACCTAAATAAGTAGCTGTACGTGTATGTCTGTTGGTTACCCTCGAAACTGTGTGCAGTGAGTGCCCTGAAGTTAAATTCCATTACTCCTAATGCAGGATTCTAGAAAGCCTGGGAATGGGGAGGGAAGAGGACTGAAAACTTGCCTCCTCAGAGCCACCTCCCCCGATCGTTGTGAGAGTGTGATGTAATGCTCTCGGTCTGGTGGGCTGAAAGGATTGTAGTTTGTGATGTGGCAGGGAAATAGCCCCCACTCCTGGGGAAACTACCCCACCCCCCTCAGCATATCCCTGGCTCGCAGAGGCCTTGTTTTCTTTTCTTTTTTTTCCTCCTAATTTGTATCCTCCTGATTTATGCCTTAGCATATTGGCATGAGAAAGAGACTGTTCTTCTAAAGCGGTTACAAAGTATAGTTTAGAAAGGCCATTTAAAATATGCAAATTGAATTGTCATATCCCCATCATTAAATATGTAGACTTGGATTAAAGGTAATTAAGCATAAATGGAATAATTTTGATCAAAAGGGAGCAGTGGGGCTTTTTTTGTTTGTTTCCTTTTTAATTAATTTAATTATAAGATGCTTGCTGGACCTGAAAGTGTTAAAAAAAAATGGAAAAAATGCTGGACCATTTTGAAAATTTGACAGTCTGCAAGAGGGTGTGTAGTGCTTTCAAAAGCTTTATTCACTGTTAAAATGGATTGGCCTCTTGTGCTGAAAATGGCCTGTTTCTTTGGGCCAATTGTTTGTAGATGAAGGGACTTTCACGCTAATTTAACAAAAAGACGTTCCATTTGAATTCATAAAGATAATTAAAGTCCTCTGTCTCTAAAGAGCAAGTATTTTATTATTTTTCTAAAATTAATGTTGTTAGTAGCAATGGAAATGAGTGGGGAAGTGACGGTTTAAATTCAGTGTAAATTGTTTTTGGTGGTAGAAGTTCAGCTTTTGTGTTAAGATTGGAAACATTACATTCAAAAGGTAATCTGGAACAAATTTGTCTCAGAAAATTTTTTTACAGCTTGAATTTAAAGGAAAAGACGTAAAAATTACCATAGTAATAGAGAGTGTTGCTTTGTGGTAGGTAGACCTGAGAAAAATTAGAGTTCTGATTTTTGTTGTAGTTTTTTTCTGAAAATGAAAGTGCTTATTTGGGGCTTCACTTGTTAGATGATTCATTTTATGCCCATTTCCTAAGGTGGCCTTACGGAAGAAGAATGAGATGAACCTCAGCTTTCCACATTTTGTCATTAGCTTGTTTTTCTGGACTGTGTAAACATGTGAATAGCAGGTTAATTCAGTTTGCAGAGGGAAGGGACCAGAAGCAGGGTGCCTGCTTTCTTAGGCAAGAAGGAGAATGATATAATGAACATTTAACAGAATGCCATCTGATTCTTTGAAATGTTTTGGTAAATATTCTTCTCTCTAGACAGGTTGAGAAGTGTGATAAATAAGACCTGGTTTCACGTATGTTAAGCGTTATGGCTCTGGTGAGTTTCAGAAGCTCAGCTGCCATTTTGGATCTAAGTTCCTGCAGAGCCAGTCCTTATGGCACACCAAACTCTGGTAATTCAGGAACAAATAAAAATTAGTTGTACATCAAGCGTGCAGGTGGATAGTACTTAATTTGTGCCTTTTGTTGAAGTTTTCTTTCTGTTGGCACTGTGAAATGAAGCTTTAAAAACTTTAGAGATGTGGCTGATGTTATGAAGAGCAAAACGCAGAGATATTAGAACTTGCACATTGTGGTTTTTAAAAATGAGGCAGTGTATGCGGAGGAAGTTTCTGTCTGGAGAAAAAAATAATACAATCTTCACTAAAGCCTCCCCACCCCCAGTGCCTGTTTCCTTTTGCTGGGTCTACTTGTGATATTATAGTAATGTTACTGTTGTGTTGCAAAAGAAATGTCACAGATTCATTATTAAGATTTTACTGAAACATCACAAAACTTGATAGCGCCATTTAATCAGAAGTGGTATCTTATTTTTAAACTGTTTTTCAGTCCTTCTATCTGCATACCAGAAAGGAAGCGTTGGCATCTTTGGTATATGGCGATTGTTCAGCTTTGAATGGCCATTTGTTACTCTCTTTCGCCACTGGGACAAGTCATTTAGAAATCAGCTTCTAAAACTTGAAGCAGAGACTTATAAGGCTTTTCCAGCTCTTAATCCTACAAGAGACATGGAAGGAGTGATCTGTGATGATGAGACTTTCAGGTTCTGCAGAATAGGCCCCAACAGATAAACAGTAGTAAGGGGTTAGGCCTCACCCTGCCCAGCTGCCCCAGGACTGAAAAGTTTGCAAGAAATTTTAATTTTTATAACTCAGTAATCATTGACCTGTCGTTTAAATTGGACAAGACCCTGAGGCAACACAGATGAATGTACTTTGTCCCAGTCCTAAGGAGTACCACTCTAGCGAGGGAGATGCTCAGTGAAAGAACCAGTGGCCGTACCTTGGTGCTCTGTGAGAGGTAGAGCAAGTCCCTGGTGCATAAGTAGCCTGAGTATCTGTATGAGGAGAACCCTTGTTTGAAGAAGTCAGATAACTATTCCTCATTAATTTTTAGTTGTCATTTGGCTGTTAGATTTTAAGCGGACCTTGTGATTTAAAGGTGGGGTTTCTGACCACTGGCTGGGGAGTAGGGCAGCCTAGGCTAATTGTTTCCTAGTACAGTATTGTTCAAGGATTTACACTAATCCGACTTCCCTCACCTGCTTCTTATGATTAGAACTGGTGGTGGGGTGGAGTGGGTGGGGTGGAGTGAATTGAAGCCACTTGGCCTGAAAAGGGATTTAACCCATAATGGTGACACTTTAACGTGTTTTCCTTTCTTCCTTCAGATATTCAGCCATCATTTATTTATGCCAGGTGCTGGGGTAGGTGCTTCAGGGCTAAGAATTAATGTGGTCGGCCCAGGGCCCCCAGTCACCACTGCTTCATTTGGAAATGTTTGCCATCTGATGACTATCTAACCTACTGCTTGGGGTTGCAGCTAGGGTGATACTAGAATTCCTTTCACCTGATGGTCTCCTCACTGATAATCAGGGAATGAATGGTAATTTTTGCTTTGGTTGTTCTAGAGACTTCCAAGTCAGGTTTGACAAGATAGTCATTTTATCCATTATTATTTTATTTAGCTGTGCAGAATCATCTTTTACATGCCCTGAGGACTCTGCGTGATCGGTAGCCTCCCAAGTCACTCCCTCGCATCCCTCAGTTTCCCTCTTTCAGTACCCCTCAGTTGTATCATTTGGGCTTCCCTGGTGGCTCAGTGCAGGAGACCCAGGTTTGATCCCTGGGTCAGGAAGATTCCCTGGAGAAGGAGATAGCAACCCACTCCAGTATGCTTGCCTGGGAAATCCTGTGGACAGAGAAGCCTGGCGGGCTACAGTCCACGGAGTCGCCAGAGTCGCAGGGCTAAGCCATTAAACCACTACCAGTTGTACCAGTGTCTGAAATCCCATTGTGTGTGTGTGGCACCTCACTCCCCACAACTCAGAGCAGACTCGAGTGTTGTGTGTGTTGCTCAGCCTTCAGTGTCTAGAACAGGGCTTAGGACAAGTGAGGACTCAGTAGAAATGTTTTTGAAGTAGACCTGAGTATAAGGTCACCAGGACCAGCTATGTGAATATCAGCCCCTGTTTCTTCATTGGTAAAGTGGACACAATGCTTTGTTGTGAAGCATAAAGGAAATGCTGGAACGAAAAGACCAGCACCTAGTCTCGTTGCTTAGTAAGTGTTTCCTTCCCCTTTGCTCTCCCTCTTTCTCTCTTTGTCCAATAAACCAGAAAGGCTGTAACGGCCCCACACCGTCCTCTGAGGGCTCCCAGGATCCTGACGCGCGCGGAGCCTCCGCCTGGACGAGGACAGGAGCGGCGCTGAGCCTTTTCTTCTATTCAAGTCCCTACATTCCTATGGTCTGATGTCGCCTCTTCATGCGCTCCAGTTTCCTTCAGGCTCTGCCCCTGTGGTGTATCCACATTTGCTTGGCTGCTTTTCATACATTCTGTGTTTTGCATCAAAAGGTTCTCAACAGTTTCAAATGAATTGGTCTTAGAGTTTACAAGGCAAAGGAGAACAGAAAATGCAGTGTTTTTTCCCTTCATTTTTATTATTCTGAGCCTGTACATGTAAACTATTTATTTAACCAAACTGCTAATAGTTTTGACTCAGAAGACAGATAAAATTAAAATTTAGGTCAATTACCCACTTGATACAATGCTTTTGAATTAATAAAGATGACGCATAACATTCATTCATTGACCTTGGATTGGAATTTATTTCAAAGAAAATCATTTTTATCTGTTAATTCATTTCAGCAAATAATTATTGAATACGTATTACCTGCCAGGCATTGGAATAAGTGCTAATATAGGAGTTTTATAGTAGGAAGATTTTTTTCCAAGTACCATTATGAAGTTAGAATATAAATGCAGAGAGCCTGGTCAGTCCTCAGGGTGTTGGACGATTACGAAAGAGGGACACGCAACCCACATAGAAGGACCAGCTTATGCAAGGGCCCTGAGGCAAGAGAGGACTTCAGCATATTTGGAGACCTGTATGTAGAGTACTTGGACATAGTTGGAACGTGATGTGTATAAGAGAAAAGATAATCTGGGAAATTAAAGGTGAATCTGAAAAGGTGAGATGTGAAAGAGTCTATCAGTCATGTTTGGACGTCTTCATCTTGAGAACAGTTAAAGAGTTCTCAGCAGGAATTTCACCTGTTCAAGTTGAGTTGTTGAAGGATATGCTCCAGTCACCCTGTAGTAAGTGGCTGGCGGATTAAGTATAAGACTGGATTGTATTGCAGTAATCCTAGGTAATGGTGTCCTGGACTGACAGCAAGTTGGGAAGAAATGGATAAATCCAGAGACATTTAGGGAGATGTCACAGAACCTGATCATTGAGGATCAGGATTGGGGAGCTAAAAGATCACACCTCTGTCTTTGGCCTGGGCTACTGATAAGATGGTTGTACTATTCACGGAATTAGGGTCCCTTTAGACAAGAGACAGATGTGAAATCGAGAAAATGAGTTCAGTTTTGAAGTAATTGAATCTTGGGTCATCTGAGTGAAGGTCAGGGCTTCCCACATGGTGCTAGCAGTAAAGAACCTGCCTGCCAATGCAAGAGACATAAGAGATACTTGGCTGGAGATAAAAATTTGAGAATCATCAGTGATCCCAATTTTACCAAGATTTTCCTTTTTAAATTTCTTTGGTAAAATGTCCACAAATGGCAATGTGCTGTGCAAGTGTTGTTGGGTACTGTCGAAAGGACACTCTTTTATAGAGAATAAGACCACAGATGCACTCCCACTACTATTATGGTTGCCATTAGAAATATGGAAGGAGTTGCAGGTAGGAGAAAGGCTAATTTCAGCTCCGTTGATGAGAGAAGGCTTTATGAGGACTTTTTATTTGAGCTGAGCTTTAAAGATTGGGCTTCCCTTTTGGCCTCAGCTGGTAAAGAATCTGCCTGCAATGCAGGAGACCTGGGATTGATCCCTGGGTTGGAAAGATACCCTGGCAAAGGGAAAGGCTACCCACACCAGTATTCTGGCCTAGAGAACTCCATGGACTATAAAGTCCATAGAGTCACAAAGAGTTGGACAGGACTGAGCGACTTTCACTTTCTTTAAAGATTGGGCAGAGGAGCGTTCTTGAGGGCAGAGCATTGCAGCTGGAGGAGGGCTGATTGTGTTCAGAGGGGACTGAAGGGTGGTTGGTTGTCTGTAGGAGAGCTGGGATGCCTGCCGAGTAGTTTGGATTGCTGCGGCAGATAGTGGGGATCTGTTGAAAGTCTGATAGCAATGTGACCTAAGTGGTATTTTGAGAATACGAGTATGGCAGTGGGGCAGAGGAGGACGGGCGTGGTGGGGTTGGAAGAGGGGATGACTGAGACAGGCAGGCCAGGTAGGAGGCCGTGGCCAAGAGGACTGCTCCGAAAGAGCCTGCCGTAAGGCTGTGCGGCTAGAGGAGATACCAGGGGCCCCAGGTGTTCAAGGTGAATGATGAGACTCTTCAGCAAAAGATGCGGCATTCCAGGTCAGACACACCGAGTTTAAGAAGTTGATAGGCCTTCCAGATGGACCTGGTTGGCAGGCAGCTGACAATGTGGAACTGATGCTTGAGGAAGAGTTCAGAAGCAGAGATAAAGAATTGGAAGTCCTCCATGTAGAAGTGATAATTGAAGCTGAAAGGGGATGAGGTCGCCATGCAGTGCAGAGAATGGAAAAGAGAGCTGAGAATGGGGCCTTGGGGACAGGAGGAGAAAGGGGACCCGGGAGAGGATTAGAGAAGGCGCTTGTGCAGGACAGTCAGTCAGAGTCCGTGAGAGGAGGGGAGGGCTTCTCGGGAGCAGATGCGGTCAGCAGGTTTTGGGGTCACACAGGAAGAACAGTGTTTGGTTCTGGCAGCCTCCCAGAACCTGCTCGTGGAAGGCATTCTGGTGGGAAAGGGTTGGGAATCATTAGGTTATGCCAGCACCATTCAGTGGGAATAGAAGATGAGTCATGTGTTATGTTACATTTTCCAAGAGTCACATTAAAAAAAAACTAATAAGCAGGAATTCCCTGGCTGTCCAGTGGTTAGGACTCTGTGCTTTCACTGCCAAGGGCCCAGGTTCTGTCCCTGGTTGGGGAACTAAGATCCGGCAAGCCACATGGCCAAAACAGACACCGGTGAGATTAATTAACATCTACTTTAGTTAGATATTTAGATGTGCAAAATAATGTCAGTCCGACATGTAATATATTTTAAAATATTAATGGGATATTTGATATTCTTTCTTTAATACTCAGTTTTTCAAAATCTGGTGTCTGTTTTATCCTTACAACGCATTTCAGTTTGAACATGAAATTTTATTAGAAATGCTTGATCTGTATTTAGATTTGATAAAATTTGTAGTTGGAAAAGTAGGGGCTTCCCAGGTGGCTCAGCGATAAAGAATCTGCCTACCAATACAGGAGACGCAGGTTTGATCCCTGGGTCTGGAAGATCCCCTGGGGTAGGGAATGGCAGCTCACTCCAGTATTCTTGCCTGGAAAATCCTGTGGACAGAAGAGCCTGACAGACTATAGTCCATGGGATCACAGATTTGGATACAACTGAGCACAGACACACAGTTGAAAAAGTATATTCACATACCCAAGTGTTTCCAAACATACAAAAGTTTTCTAGTAATGAAAGTAAATTATCAATTAAATTTTTTTTTTTTTTGGCTGCAACCATGCAGTTTACGAGATCTCAGTAAAATTAAAAGGGATTGAACCCAGGCCATGGATGTAAAATCCTAGAATTCTAACCACCAGGGAACAACCTTAAAATTTAAGTTAAAATTCATTTGAAAATTCAGTTTCTCTCCTCTTCTTCTTCGTGAAAACACCAAATGGCGGATGACGCCGGGGGCTGCGGGAGGGCCCGGAGGCCCCGGGGGCCCTGGAATGGGAGGCCGCGGTGGCTTCCGCGGAGGCTTCGGTAGTGGCTTCCGGGGCCGGGGTCGGGGCCGGGGCAGAGGCCGCGGAGCTCGCGGAGGCAAGGCCGAGGACAAAGAATGGCTCCCCGTTACCAAGCTGGGCCGCCTGGTCAAGGACATGAAGATCAAGTCCCAGGAGGAGATCTACCTTTTCTCTCTGCCCATCAAGGAGTCTGAGATTATTGACTTTTTCCTGGGAGCATCCCTCAAGGATGAGGTTTTGAAGATTATGCCTGTACAAAAGCAGACCCGTGCTGGCCAGCGGACCAGGTTCAAGGCATTTGTTGCCATTGGGGATTACAACGGACATGTCGGTCTGGGTATCAAGTGCTCTAAGGAAGTAGCCACTGCCATCTGTGGGGCCATCATCCTGGCCAAGCTGTCCATCGTCCCCGTCCGAAGAGGCTACTGGGGGAACAAGATTGGGAAGCCCCACACAGTTCCTTGCAAGGTGACTGGCCGCTGTGGCTCTGTGCTGGTGCGCCTCATCCCTGCCCCCAGAGGCACTGGCATTGTCTCCGCCCCTGTGCCCAAGAAGCTGCTGATGATGGCTGGCATCGACGACTGCTACACTTCTGCCAGGGGCTGCACCGCCACGCTGGGCAACTTCGCCAAGGCCACTTTTGATGCTATCTCCAAGACCTACAGTTATCTCACCCCTGACCTCTGGAAAGAGACAGTGTTCACCAAGTCTCCATATCAGGAATTCACTGACCATCTTGTGAAGACCCACACCAGAGTCTCCGTGCAGAGGACCCAGGCCCCAGCTGTAGCCACCACATAATTTTATAAAGAGAATAATAAAGTGAATGAAACCAAAAAAAAAAGAAAATTCAGTTTCTCTGTCACAGTAGCCTCATTAAAAGTGCATACTAGCTGTGTGTGGCTGTGAAATTGGACAGGGAGCATTTATGCAAAGTAAGACAGGTACTTGCAGGTAATGTGCATTTTGGAAATAGCCGGATCATCACTAAATGTTCTTCCTGTGGCAAAGCATTTCATAGGATTGATGTTACTTAGAACACATGTGGGCTTATGCTTATGAAATTTTTAGAATTGGAGGGGTCAGATCCTAAGTTTACTTGTGAGAAGATGAACTTTTTTTTTTTTAATGTGTAGGTTCTAAAATTTAAAACAAGGAATTGAAAAAAATTGTTTAGGTCAGCAGGATGGTACATCGGTAAAAGTTTTTAAATATAATCAATTTGTGTCCTTTTAGAAATGCTAGGTACAGAGGTTTACATCTAAGGAAGGGATAGTTTCAGGGAGATTAGGATGGACATGTACGCACTGCTCTATTTCAAATGGATAACCAACAAAAGACCTACTGTATAGCACAGGGAACTCTGCTCAGTGTTATGTGGCAGCCTGGGTGAGAGGGGAATTCAGGGGAGAATGGTACATATATGGCTGAGTCCCTTCACTGTTCACCTGAGACTTTCACAGCATTGTTCATCGGTTACACCCTAATACAAAGTAAAAAGCTTTTAAAAAGTAAATAAAATCAGGTTTAGCTGAAGGGTTAGAAGCACTGCTGCCCCCTTTTCCAACTCTGTGGAGCCAGTGAGATGAGTGGTTTAGGTGGGAGGTGACATCAGGATTCCAGGGTTCTCAGAAGCTTTCAGTCCAAGGTCCCAGTCTTCCAGCGTGGGTAGAGGTGCATGAGGGGGAAGGGTGCCAAAGGCTAATTATCTTGGGCTTGAATCTCACTTCTCTTTGGCAGGCTGTTTGGCCATAGACTATTATATTCATTTTGTATTTCTTGAGATCTGGGCCAGTATAATAATTACTAAATATGAGTGGTTTATAAAAAGGCAGGTTCAGAGATTTTCATTATATTTAGTGATCTCACTGATTTATACTGCTAGGTAGTTGCTAACTAGAACTTCTAAATAATAACCTGTAAAAGATAGAAATGATCCTGAATTGTGCTTGGAACCAAACCTTGTTCACACTGAAAGTCAGACGTTGGTTTTGGGTTGGTGCACAATTCCATCTTGGTGGGCATAGAGGACCTTATTTTTCCATGGAATTTTCTTAAATTTCATAATTTAAGAATTTCAAATTCAAGTGTCAGCTATTCTGTGACGGTCCTGTTTCTTAAATCAATATGAAAATTAATTCCTTACCTTTTTGTTTTCCTTTAGAAGTGAATTTTGGTTATTCATGCCTTTGTTAAAAACAGCTATACTGTGTAGTGGTGGGCTTACATGATGCCCTTCATTTACTTTTTGATATTTGTTATTTGTTTTTATTTGGGTGCGCTGGGTCCTGGCAGTTCTGGCACTGGCGATCCTCAGTGTACCTTGCAGCATTCAAGGTCTTTAGTTGGGACATGTGGGATCTACTTTCCTGACCAGAGATCAAACCCAGGATCCCTGCATTGAGAGCTTGAAGTCTTAGCCACTGGACCACCAGGGAAGGTCCCGCGTGATGTCATTGAATGGCTGAATAAGACCAGAGACCTAGCACAGGATCCTTTGTCCCCCTCTCAGGAGCCCAAAACAGTGAGTCTTGTACCTCTAGATGCTTGCAGAAAATAATTGGTACTCTTTTATGCCAAGAAGTTGCTATTTTTAAGCCGAAGTTAGATGGCTAATTGGGTAGCTTAGAACAGTGGCGTCCAAACTTTTTGATTGGATCAACACTGAGAAATATAATTTGCATTGAGATAAAGTATTGTTTAGTTGCTAAGTCGTGTCCAACTCCTTTGTGACCCCATGGGTTATAGCCCGCCAGGCTCCTCTGTCTGTGGGATTTCCCAGGCAAGAATACTGGGGTGGATGACCATTTCCTTCTCCAGGAAGGAACCCCAGTCTCCTGAGTCTCCTGCATTGGCAGCTTGAAGATTCTTTACTGTTGTACAACCTGGGAAGCTCCATACATAAAGTATGCACTAAAGCAAAAGTATTTTCTTTGTGATACTATGTGATACATTCTATCCTGATGCGTTCTACTCAAGTCCATTTTGTAAAACAAAACCGAGATAAGCTGATCTCGACCACTGAAACGGCTTAACGCCCTACTGTGTTGTCTCACTGAAGTTTGACACTCAGGAGTTGGCCATATTCCCAGACATGGTCTCCACTTTGGTTGGTTTTGAGAATCAGATTTGTCAGTCTGCTCAGTTGTCACACCAACCAGATTCATAAGTGATTTTTGGAAGTGTTCATTTGCTACTTGAGCATGTAGAAGATGGGTATTTTTGATGACCAAGATGTCCTTCCTATCCAGAGCATTCTGTTTGGATCACAAGGAGTTGGCCATCCATATTGAGGAATGGAGAGATTTACATATGTCTCCCCTCCCCCAATTTTAGAGAAACTCAAGTAGAAAAACCAGATTACCATATGATATATTTTCTCTTGAAAAAGCCCCACAGAAAACACTGTCATACTCTCTTTTGGGAGGGGTGATTCCCTGTCCTCTTTCCAGGTTTCAGGAAGACACATTTCCACTAATTAACACATTCTGTTTTCAGATACACTTCAGTAGGTTTGATTAGTTCAGCATTTCCTACTGTCAGGGTACTAATAGGTTTGTCTGGGAAAAAACAAAAATGGTTCCTTTCCTGAATTAAACTGATCTTGCTTACTACAAGGGCTTAAGAGTCTTTAAGATGCTGATATGTATTGAGAATCTTATAAGTGTTGTGTATATACAAAATCTTAAAGTACCAGATTTTTATTTTTGTTTTTTAGGCACAGTTTGGAGTAATGCGTGGTGTGCTTTCCATTTTAATTATTCCTTTCTAAAACTACATTCTAGACAAGCAAGCTGGATTTGGCTATTTCCCAAATCTCTTCAGACACTTTACCATGGTGGTTCCCAGATGTAGTTTCAGGAACCTGTAACGTTGCAAAAGCAATATTAGGGTCCAACATGAGTTAACCAGTTTTAAATTTGCCAAGTAACAGCATTTTAAAAAAAAAGAAAAGGCAACCCTGTTTATTACCACTATTTCAGAGAAAAGGCATTTTGACCAAAGAGTAGAATGGACAGTCTCAGAATAAGAAACATTTTACTAAGTTGAATATAGCTTTATGAAGACTATTACATAGGGAATGCAGATCAGCACAGGTACTGGAGTTCAGCATTGGGGAACCACCCTAATTATAGACCATCTCTTAGCATGTATTACAATTAACTATGTGCTCGCTGGTTTTATTAGCCTCACTCATAGGAGTACAAATTCTGAGACTGCCTTCCTTCATTCTTATTTTTTGACTGTGATGATGGTTACTGTGTCACAGGAACTCACACTTCAAAAAAAAAATTACTCTCTCTGAATATACTGTAAGCAGATGACCATTCTACTTTAACATAAGAAAAGAAAAAAAAAAAGCCAGCTCCATTAGGTGCTGAGCAGTTGTAGAATCTAGAAGATTCTATTCTAGTTATAGAATTTAGAACATTCTCTTCTATTCAGCAGAGAAGGCAATAGCAACCCACTCCAGTGCCCTTGCTTGGAAAATCCCATGGACGGAGGAACCTGGTAGGCTGCAGTCCATGGGGTCACTAAGAGTCGGACACGACTGGGCAACTTCAAGTTTCCCTTTTCACTTTGATGCACTGGAGAAGGCAATGGCAACCCACTCCAGTGTTCTTGCCTGGAGAATCCCAGGTACAGGGGAGCCTGGTGGGCTGCCATCTATGGGGTCGCACAGAGTTGGATATGACTGAAGCGACTTAGCAGCAGCAGCAACAGTGTTCTATTCAGAGCCTATTCTGAAGTTGATCTGATTTAATGAGGTATACAGTTGACTCTTGAACACTGCTGGGGTTAAGGATGACAGTCCTCTCTGGTTGAAAATCCAAGTATAAATTTACAGTCAGCCCTTCGTATCCACAGTTCTGCATCTGTGGATTCAACTGTTAAGTATTTACTCTTAAAAAACATCCACACGTTAATGGACATGCACAGGACAAACACTAGTTGTTCAAGGGTCAGTTGTATAGTCGTGGTGATTTTGTGAAAGAGGCCATTAGATCATGAAACTAAATAATATTACTTAGGTACATTTCTGCCAGGCTGTTGGCTCTTGGTGACTTGTAATGGCCATAGCTGATTTTCTGCCATATTACATATTATTTTTATGTTCACCCTCCCACTCTCACATCTTAAATGACAACAAAGACTTTAAATCTGGCAGCCACACATCAAATGTCCCCTGTCTGTCTTCAGTGAGAGAAAGTGCTTTTTCGATGCACTTTACTCCTGTAATCAAGGGGCACATGGCCAGCAGCTCACTGGGCTGCCCTGCTGTGATAATGCTATCAGCTGGCTGTGGGAGTGGCTGTCCCCGTGAGGGCTTTGACTTCTCATCAGAGTCCTCTGGCCACCAGAGGAAGAGGGGAGAGTTTGGTGTCAGTGGTGTAGCTAGAGTGTTCAGAAGCAGTATCGTGCTGGTAGACTTGGGTGAGCAGGGTATACGCTGCATCCTGTGTACTTGGAAAACACTATTACCTAAGTATTTGTGCACCAGGCACTGTAGGTTGATGGGACTAGTACAAAGATATAAAGACCTGGTTTTTCTTTTTGAAACACAACCAGTCATATGAACCTGCCTATAATAAAGACATGCGTGATGCCAAGAGATCCTGGAGGTTGGAGGCAGAGCCTAGGGCACTTGGGGAGATCCCACCAAAGAGGAGGCTTTGACCTGAGTCGTCACCTTTTTTTTTTTTTTAATATTTACTTAGCTGTGCTGGGTCTTAGTTGTAGCATGCAGAATCTTCGATCTTTGTTGCGAAACTTGCACTCTTAGTTACAGCACGTGAAATTTAGTTCTCTGACCAGGAATCAGATCCGGGTCCCCTGCATTGGGAGCGCGGAGTCTTAGCCTCTGGACTACCAGGGAAGTTCTTAAACTGAATCTTTGAGGGAAGCTAGGAGTTGCTTGGGGGAGGGATTGGTGAGTAGGGGAGGAGTAATAGAACATAGGGGCTAAGAACTGAGGTTCTGAAGCCAGGACAGATGTATGATTAGGTCAGCCCGCTATTGGGTAAGTAATATCTGTGTGCCTCAGCTTTTTCACTTGTAAAATGGGGGATAATAACAGTACCTGGAGTCAGTGTTAGCTACTGTTCTCATACATTCTGTTGCTAGCATTTCAGGCAGAGGAAGTGGCTTGAACAGAGGCAAGGGGTTGGGGGAGTATGAGAAATGGTGAGATGGTCGTGTAGGCTGCCTGGAGGAGAGGGAAAGGTTGGTTGGATTTTGTGTTCTAAGGAATCTGAATTTTATCCTGTAGAAAGCAGTTTTAAAAACCTAAACTTGCCAGGGCTTCCCTAGTGGCCCAGTGGTTAAGAATCCACCTGTCAATGCAGGGGACCCAGGTTTGATCCCTGGTCCAGGAAGATTCCACACGCCTAGGAGCAGCTAAGCCCACGGGCCACGACTACTTAGCCCATGCCCTAGAGCTCGTGCTCCTCGAGAAAAGAAGCCACCGCAACAAGAAGCCCGTGCACTGCAACTAGAGAGATTTCTCATGCAGCAACAAAGACCCAGTGCAGCCAAAAATAAATAAACAATTGTTCTCAGTATTTAAAAAATCTCAACTTGCTTCTGTTGACCTCCGTGTTGGGATCTGATACAGGAGGAGACATTGGGGGCAATCAAAGCAAGAGGAGAAATTGGAGAATGTAAATTAAGTGAGTGATGGTACAGATGGAAAGAACTAGATTTTAGAAACAATTTGGTATTTCTAAATGGTCAAGTCCATTGGATGTGAGAAAGAGGGAGGAGTTGTGCACAGGCCCCAGGTTGGGTGGAATGGGTGATACCAGGAGTGGGAATGGGCATTCATTGGGTGGCGCAGAGGTGTTGAATGTGTAAAAGGGTGAGGATGGGGCTGACAGGCTTGTGTGTGCTTTGGACACGTTTGAGATGTTTGCTGGACATTTAGTATAACTTGCCTGGCGTGCTGCAGTCCATGGGGTTGCAAAGAGTCAGGCACGACTGAGTGACTGAACTGAACTGACAAGTGAAAAGAACCATCTGGAGCTTGAGAGAAGTTGGGAGTCATCCATTTACATCTGGAGATGGTCTTCTAGGCCACGATTGTGACAGCACTCTCTTAGCAGATGATCAGAGGAGTGGGATGAAAACAGGAAAAAGGTGGTGCAAGAGGAACCCAGGCAGGAAGGAGTTTAGGGAAGTAAAGGAGAGTTATCAGGGCCGGTGCCCCGAGTCAGCCGAGATAAACCCTAGGTGTGGGCAGCTCGGTTTGGCCTTTAGGGGCTCAGGGCTCCGCTGAGGTCCAGCATGTTGTCGTTCATTCCGCTTGCCACTGTCTGTCACATTGGGAAGTCTGCCTGTGGGTGTTCTGTTTCTCTCTGTCACTACGGTGAGCAGCTCTAGGACAGGAACCAGTTATGCTGGCTTCTGTAACCCCAGCACCACACACACACACCTTGGTGGTGTTATGACTGTTGTGTCAGTTGCTCAGTTGTGTTTGACTCTGCAACCACATGGACTGTAGTCCTCCAGGCTCCTCTGTCCATGGCATTTTCCAGGCAAGAACACTGGAGTGGGTTGCCATTTCCTACTACAGAGGATCTTCCCGACTCAAGGATTGAAGCCACGTCCCTTGTGTTTCCTTCATTGTCAGGTGGATTCTTTACCACTAGTGCCATCTGGGAAGCCCTCTCCAGAGATAAAACTGGGAGAAAAAAGATGAGATCTTTATCTTTGTGGGACTTAGGTTCTAAAGCATGAATCTGAAGGCTCAGGGGAAAGAACCAATCCAGAGGTAACCAGCGAAGATACTGGGATGAACTCTAACTTCCATGGACTGAGCCTGGTACCCAGGATGCATTTGCTACAGCTAGTCCACTTGAACAGAGGAGAGGGTTTGAAAACGATAGCGGAGCTGCGGGAAGAGATTTGCTGCATAGATGACAGGCAAGAGTAAATTTGGAAATGGAGAGGAGGATATTTGAGGAAGTTCCTCCTGAGAGACAATGAATAGGAGGCATTCCTTGCTGTAAAACAGGAGATGAAGTCTGAGTGGAGAAGGGCTGTAGGAAGAGCCATCTACCAGCTCTGTGGGCTTTTAGCTGAGAGCAGACATCGTTTATTTGTAATTGTAGCGCTTCGCGCTCATGCAGGCTCCTTCCAGCAAGGCAAGGTAAAGAACACAGAGAGTTGGGATTCGTCTGAGGCTGAGTAAGGACTGACCTGGGTAGGTAGTGTGGAGTACCCAAGGCATGAAGTCTTCAGGGAATGCTGGTGAATGTTCATGAGAGTCTGGGCTGGGCTGGAAATAAGATAGGACCGGGGTGAGGCAAATGACCTGAAAAGGAAAGAAAGGTCTGGGTTGGAGGAGGTGAGAACGTATGCTTTAGAAAGGAAAGATAATGCTTTCTTTGTGCTTTGAAGTGCTTTAGATACGTTAACATTTAATCTTCATGACCATGCTAGAGCTAGCTACAGAGATGTTAAGTATTGTGCCCAAAGCTGCACAGGTGGGAAGGGATCCTGACAGCCTTGGCTGCTGAGTCTGTGTGCTGAGCACTAAGCCCGACTGCACTGGGGGGACCAGATGTGACCGCTTCTCCCAGGCAACATGGCTTCACCGAAGCTTCCTGAAGTTGCTGAACCATCCTGCCCTTCTAGCAGGAATCTTCTGAAGTGGCATGAAAGGGACCTGTGAACTGTCCCCTGCGTTTTAAGTACATTTTACACAACATTATATTTTATATAGAACTCTCTGTTTTTCCCACCTGCCTTGCTCATGCCTAAACATCTTTGAATAGGGGAAAAAAGACTGTTTTACCGAGAAGACTTTAAATGCAGATCAGTCTCCAGTTCTTTGGGCTGTAGCACCTTCTCGATTTACCTGTCCTCCCCCTACTAAACTGAGAAGACGAGCCCGAGCAGCTGGCACTTCCACCCGTTTGAAGGGTGGAGAGACTGAAGAGAAGCTTGGCTGAAAGGAGGGGGATCTGCCTGTTGCAGCATCTGCAGTGGTTTGGGGGAGTCATATTTCCGAGTTTGACAAACGGAGAATGTGTTCTCTTCCTGGGGCGAGTCCCCATGTGTTCTCAGTGACATGGGTTCTTCTGGAGAGCGAGCTGGACTTCTGTTGGGTAAGGAATTAGGCCCCTGGCCCTGTGCCCTCCGCCTGTGTCTGAGGCTGTGACAGGTGACTCAGAGTCTAGGCTCTCTGCAAACCTGGGGTTGGGAGAGACATTTTGACCTTTGCTTGGAAGCCATTTGGAAGCACAGAAGCTTTGCAAATGAAACATATAGATAACTTTATCCTCTTGTATGAAGAGTCATTTGTAGAGACAGCAGTGTGTATTCATGGTACCTCAGCATTTTGTTTGCAGTCTTTTAACATCTGACTTTTTTCTCAAAGAAGTTTGGAAGGAAGGTCACTATATCCTCCATCCCTTCATGATAAACAAATTTTCATTATTTAAAAAAAAAACACCACCAAAACCACAACTTTTACATGCCAGAGAAGCTTAGATAGTTCAAGTACCGAATGCACAGGACAGGTAGATCACTTGGTACTGTTTGCTGACAGTGTTCAGTTCAGTTCAGTTGTCAGTCGTGTCCGACTCTTGGTGACCACAGACAGTATTTAGCTTCACTCCTTATCTTGGTATTTTCTATGGAGGCCACGTCTTAACCTGCAGGGACTTCTGAGTCTGCTTGGTTCACTGTTTGAGGCAAGCATTTTTCTCCTTTTTTTTTTTTTTCAACACTGCTAGAATTCCCATACTGCATCACATTATTAACACCTTTGGTTTTTAAAACTGCTTACTTCTGGGCTACCCTGGTGGGCCAGTGGTTACGAATCTACCTGTCAGTGCAGGGGACACAGGTTCAACCCCTGGTCTGGGAAGATCCTACATTCTGTGGAGCAACTGAGCGTGTGTGCCGCGGCTTCTGAGCTTGTGTTGTAGAACCCGTGCTCCGCGACAGGAGAAGCCAACCCAGTGAGAAGCCCAGCACCACACCTAGAGAGCAGCCCCCACTCGCCACAACTAGAGAAAGCCTGCACACGGCAGTGAAGACCCAGTGTGGGCAAACATACAAATAGATACACAAAGCTAACACAGAAAAAGCCAAACTGCTTAGTTTAGTAAGTTTCATTTCATAGTGATATCACGTTTTTAGTGATGCGATATTCAGTTCAGTTGCTCAGTCATGTTCAACTTGTTGCGACCCCATGAACCACAGCATGCCAGGCCTCCCTGTCCATCATCAACTCCCGGAGTCCACCCAAACCCATGTCCATCGAGTCAGTGATGCCATTCATCCATCTCATCCTCTGTCGTCCCCTTCTCCCCCTGCCCTCAATCTTTCCCAACATCAGGGTCTTTTCAATGAGTCAACTCTTCACATGAGGTGGCCAAAGTATTGGAGTTTCAGCTTCAACATCAGTCCTTCCAGTGAACACCCAGGACTGATCTCCTTTAGGATGGACTGGTTGGATCTCCTTGCAGTCCAAGGGACTCTCAAGAGTCTTCTCCAACACCACAGTTCAAAAGCATCAAGTCTTTGGCACTCAGCTTTCTTTATAGTCCCAACTCTCACATCCATACATGACCACTGGAAAAACCATAGCCTTGACTATAGATATTAAATCCTAATACTTAGTCACTGGTACTTGACAGCTGATTAGGCAGAACAAACAAATAACCCATCCCTGAGATAGTGGCCCCAGTGCTCTCAGGCCAGGATTAGTTGGGGTTTCTAAGACTAATTGGCAGCTTTATTTGGAAGTCAAAGTAGAAAACATAGCCTGTTTCTTTCTCATTTCTTCTCCCTCTGAATATTGATACTATTCTCCTTGGTAAAGGATAAAGTCATTGCTTGTTTTTAGACCATGGAACCCTTGCTGGGGTCTTTTCATGTTTCTTTGTTTTGGTCAGGGGCAGTGATAGGCAGACACACGTTAAACTAGCAGTCCTGACCCATGTTCTTTTGTAGGTTCTCTCTGAGGTTTGTATAACCAAACTGAAAAACACTGCTCTGAATCCTAACTGAGTTTTTCTAGGAGTCTCTTGTAGGGTACTCACATTCAGTAAGTACCTGTTATATAGCAAGTACTTCCCGTGATCTCACTGAGTCCTCACCACAGCCTGAAGTGGAGTGTGACCTTCATAAGAAAGATGGTGTGTGCAAAGCTTAGTGTCTGATCTGCGACTACTAAACAAGGAAGCGGAGGAACCAGGGCTCTGACTCCAGAATGTGTTCTCTCCCCAAGCCTTCTCAATAGCAGCACAGAATAATTTGTTAATTGGTGGTAAACCCCTGTTTTATAAAGTGAAGTGTCTTAAAATACGTGCTCAAATGATGGAAACTGAGGGCTTTATGGGAATCCTCAGCACTGCATTGATAATAATGAGGACAAAGAGGCCAGTACTGATGGCATGCGAGGCAGGAGGTCTTTGGGGGGACAGTCCTGGATGGCCATTGAAAGGCATTTTTCTTTTTGAGCAGCATGATACATTAACTGGAAAGAGAAATTACTGAGTAGTTAAAAACTTTATCTCAAAAGATTAATTGAAAAGCCAAATTGATTAATAAAGAGACATTTTTAAAAGGATCTGAACTGTATTGAGCTTAAGTAGTAATTCTTAAAGTGTAATCAAATAAAGGACTTATCAAAGCTATAATGAAGAAAATAGAAATCATTTGTAATTAGATGGTAATTAAAGGCAAATACATGCCCAGTGATTTTAGAGTGCTTGAAAACAATTACTTTTCTTAAGTAGGTTAAACATCTGGGTTACAAGCTTGTTTACACTATTAATTTACTTAACAAACCTGTTCTTCAGAGATGATGTAAAAGTGAACTTTAGCTTGGCTGTCTGAATTATTACAAGTACCAACTCAATGGGTACTTTTTTTAAGAAGTATTTTTTACACTGAATTTTTAAAAGTTTTTTTCTTCTCCTTCTGGAACAATTCAATCCTAAAGCCTCTTAGGTAAACAGAGAAGATAGGTGACCTGGTCAGGGTGTCAGAGCCCAAATAGGATGAGGAGGCCTTCACACCAGGGAGGGTCTGGTGTGGTGGGTTGGACCTGAAGAGAGGTGAGAAGGGCCTGCAGTGAGGTTGGGGTGGCAGCACTGGGAGACTGGTGAAGCATACAGGGGAGGGGGAGGATCACTCCGCTGCAGATGCATGTTACATATAATGGGAGCTAGCAGCTCTGTTGGAGAAGGGAGTTACCGATATTGAAAGGGAGAAAACTGGAACAAATCTTGTGAAGTTAGATTGGACATATTAATGTGAACTCATGAATTTTTAAAAGTATTGCTGCTTATATAGAGAGATGTAAAATTCATGCATGTGTATTTATATGCATACATATGTGCCTACGTTTGTTTGTCCGTGAAGAGGGTGAGGGTGCCTGGGAGCAGCACACCTCAGTAGCAGTGAACTCATCACAGGCCCGGATCTTGACTTCTTAATACCATCTTCCACTACAAGAAACCCCAGCTTCTTGGACAAATGGCTGATTACAGGGTTAGAGCTTAGAAGTTTGAAATGAACCTGGAATATCTTGTGCAAAGAAGTCTTCAAGGATGCTGCAGGAGGATGTTTCAGAAGGACATGGATGCCAGTTTGAAGGAGCTCCCACCGGCCACATGTGGGGTAAATTGATCATCAGAATTTCAGAAGTGATAGTCATTAGTTAAAACCTGTTGACTAAAAGAGAAAACTGAAGGGTCTCACAATTTCACATACTTTGCAATAAAGCCTGTGTATGGACTAATGAATAAATTCAAAATTGGCTTATTTAAATTTTAAAGTGCCTCCCCTCTGAGTACTTACTGAAAACAAAGGGGGAAAAGAGTAACTTTACCGTCGGGAAGCATGGCAGGCACTGCTTTAACCAGGTGACCTGAGTGGACATAACCAGCGGTGGGACAAACAGAGATTGCGTCGCCTTATAGGATGCAGTGTTGCATTGGTGACACTTGCGCCAAGAGGGGTAGCCTGAATCTAATCATGAGGAAGCATCGGATAGGCCCGATTTGAGAGACAGTCCATAAATTAAGTGGGCTATGATCATCTTTGAAAGTTCAAGGTCATGAAAGTCAAAACAAGGTCATGAGGAACTATTTCAAACTGGAGTCTAAAAAGAGTCATGTGACCTCAGTGCCACATATGATGCTGACCTGGGTCCTTTTATTTTAAAAGATCATTGCTGGGATAAGAGTGAAACATGAATGGGACCTGTAACATTAATTTCCTGATTTTGATAGCTGTATTTTAGTTACATAAGAGATTTTATTAAGAAAAACATACATTGGAGTATTAGAAGTGAAGACGCAATCATGGAATTGACAACTTACTCTCAATGGTTCTGGGAGAATGAGCTCTTTGTACAATACGTGCAACTTTTCTGTCCACTTGACATTGTTTTAAAATTTTAAAAGAACTTAAAAAAATATATTCTTAGAAGTATATAATCTTATGTACTTCTCTCAAATTGTGAGAAGTACATAGATTACATATATTAGAAGATACATATGTTAGAAGTCCCCTATTTCTCATTTTAAACACTGTTCCTCCCCTGTCAGGCTTCCCAGGTGGTGCTAGTGGTAAAGAACCTGCTTGCCAGTGCAGAAGACAGAGACGCAGGTTCAGTCCCTGGGTCTGGAAGATCCCCTGGAGGAAGACATGGCAACCCATTCCAGTATTCTTGCCTGGAAAATCCCATAGACAGAGGAGCCTGGCAGGCTACAGTCCATGGGGTCGCAAAGAGTTAGACATGACTGAAGCGACTTAGCAGTCATGTACCCACCTCCCCAGTCCAGCTCCCTAGAGATACCACTGTTAACAACTAATGCATATTCTTCTAGGCATTTTATATTTATGTAGGAATGAATGTATTTATAATACATAGTAGATTATATTGAGTGTCTATGGTATGCTGGCCACATTGCATTCCTAGCAATCAAAAGGCATAGTCCTTGCCCCCCTGTAGTAGCTGTATGGTGTTATATATGAGATTTTGAGAACTTTGCCTGATGAATTTTGAATGTCAGAGAATTGCTGTTTGCTCTAGTTAAAGTAATTTAATTTGATGTTTATATTTCTGTATACTCTGCTTCAAGCAATGCTTTAAAAACTAGAATAGGCTTTTAAAACTTACTAAATGACTCCCTCCACCCTTTTTTGTTTTTCTTTTTGCCTCTGGCAGACCTGTTTTGCAAATGACCAACTTTCTGTTATGAGTTTTAACAAGGATGTTTTCGCTTGTCACTTTTTACATTTGAAAAAATCAAATAACTTATTTTTAGGATATTATAATTGTGAATAGATTGTGATTTTCCTCTACTCCATGAAGGAATGTAAATAAACCATTGCTCCTGATGAGTATTCAGAAACTCATATAGGATGGGAGATATGCTTGAAAACTGTGAAGCAGAAGAGAGTGCGTCTTTCAAAAGGAGACAGACCCATTTCTTAAAGATGAATCTGATTTATGTAATGCCTCAGTAGCAGATGACTTATTTCTCAGTTTAGAGATGCAGAGCCCACAGGGCCAGATAATCACTCTGTTAGCTTTGCAGAGACCAGAATCTTTCCTCTGTGTCACTGGCCCATACAGATCTCAAGTTCTCGCAGATGTGTTCAAGGGGTCCATATGCAGAATGCCTGCTGGAATTGGAACCGGAGTGGACTGCGTGGTAGGGATAATTGCAGGGCCGGGGACTGGGGGAAGAGGACATCCTGTCTTTCCTCACACTCTTACTTTTCTTGCTAACCTCTCCTCAAGCAGGTTTTCACTGACATTTTGATCTAAAATACTTCTCAATTTAGTGAGGAGGACATCAGGGCCTATCGCCTTGCACTTTGATAAGGCCAAGGTCTGTGTTGAATCGGCTTCAACTTTGAAGATTCATGTTAGCTTAGCAACAGGTTCCCCAAAATGCTGGCGACTGATTATCAGCCTGTCTTGTTGAATGTTTTCAGTTCAGTTCAGTCACTCAGTTGTGTCCGACTCTGCGATTCCCTGGACTGCAGCACACAGGCTTCCCTGTCCATCACCAACTCCCCGAGCATGCTCAGACTCATGTCCATCGAGTCGGTGATGCCATCCAGCCATCTCATCCTCTGTCGTCCCCTTCTCCTCCTGCCTTCAGTCTTTCCCATCATCAGGGTCTTTTCTAATGAGTCAATTTAGAGAGAACTGGTTCATGGTGTTCAGTGTTACTGAGCACACTTCACAGGTAGTTCAAACAAAACACGTTTATGGTCCTAAGCATTGGTGTTTCCCAGCCCCCTATCAGGACACTCTAGTGCATCACAAAGACCTCACATGTCACAACATGCTAAGTTTTCCCCAGTGCCCAGGGTCTGACTCACCCCCTTACTGGATTCCCATCAGCCTTGCTTCTGACTGTGTGCCCCACCTTCCTTTTTCCGTTGATCCATGCCCCACCACTTGCCCTTCCATAGCAGAAGTAAGCTACATGAGAGTACGCTTTGCTTCTACTTTAACCTCTTCCAGGTATGTTATAAGGATGCAAAAATGTGATAGAACAAACTTGGGAAAATTGCCCAGTAAACTTTTTTTTCCTCAGTATTTATTTATTGAAGTACAGTTGATCTACAGTGTTGTGTTAATCTTTGCTGTACCGCAGTGTGATTTGGTTATACATGTATAGAACATTCTTGTTTTATATTCTTTTCCATTATGGTTTATCATAGGGTATTGAATACAGTTATCTGTGCTGTACAGTAGGATCTTGTTGTTTGCCCATTCTGTGTATAAAAGCTTATATCTGCCAGCCCCAACCTCCCACTCCAGACCCTCCCTTTGGGCAAAGTCCTCCCATTTGGCAGCCATGAGTCTGTTCTCTGTGTCCATGATTCTGTTTCATAGACAGGTTCATTTGTTGCTGTGAATGGCATTATTTCATTCCTTTTTATGGTTGAGTAATATTCCACTGCTGTACCACATCTTTATCCATCTGTTGATGGATATTTAGGTGGTTTGCATGTGTTGACTATTGAGAATAGTGCTGCTATGAACACAAGGGTACTTGTATCTTTTTGAATTAGAGTCTTGTCTGGATATATGTCCAGGAGTGGAATTTCTGGATTGTACTGTTTTGAGTAACTTTCATACTGTTTTCCACAGTCCAAAAAACTCTTTAATAATCACTTTGATAAATACCACTTACGGAAGAGCTTTAAATTACAATAAATTCTACATTTAAGATGACAGTCTGAGACCTTCTGTCCTCTTCCTTTCTTGATACAAGCCTGAGTTCAGTCATCGGTACAGTCTCATGCTGTTGAGGCCTTCAACTTTTGCAGCTTTGTCTCTCGTCTCCATTTCTTCAGAGCCCATTGCCATGGATTTTGATGAGGACACGGCAGGTGCAGCTGAGAAGTACCCTCAGAAATCACTGAAAATTCTGCCCCGCTCATTGTGCAGGGTGCCATGACCTAGAATCCAGGAGAGCTGTTAGTTTCCTGAGTGGGAAGTCTAGTGGCCAGCCTCGCCTTGGGGCCACTGTCTTGTCACCTTAAAGTGTCTGCCCCACATTCCCTCCTCTTCCCCACTCTTCCTTCTTGTTCTCCTTCCATCCAACTAGCACCGCCTTCTTTAGCCTTTTATTTCTCCCGCCTACCAGCCCCTCAATAAATGAAAGAGAATCAAGACAGAAAAGAAAGGAGAAGAAAGGAAGAGTCATTACAATGCAAAGTTTTGAGCAAAATACTTAACTCTGTATCTTTATGTTTGTCACATCTCTTCAGAGTTTTAGAGGATATGAATATTTTGTCTTGTATTTCCGTACAGAGCGTCTGTACTGTGTTTAGACTCTGAATTCTTTATTGTTTCATGATAAGAGAAGGAGTTATGGGGCAGGACCTTTTTCATGGACTTGCAAATTTCAGTCAATCCTGTATATATTCATGAATCAGAAGGTAAACTGGGCATGCAGGTTCAATTCTTTTCTTCTTTGTGGGTTTGCTGTGGCCAGTGTCTGGGGCCAGTCATTCCAGGTTCGCCTACTGCCACTCTGGATTCTCTGGGACCAGCAGAGCGGAAGCAGTGTATCTTTTTCCTGGCTGTTGACCTGCCCTTCTGCTTCCTCTGCCCCACTGCATTCAGAAAACTACCAGGTTACTAAGTAGGATACTTGTAGGTGTTGCAAAGCAGTTAGTGGAGCTGGGGTTTTAATGCCTGCACCGTTGTTTGTAAGCAGGTTAAATCTCTGAATGATAACATGTGTAACCGACCAGGGGGCTGCTGGGCCTCATGGATGCTCTTGAGAGTAATTGACTCTGGTAACTGCTCAGCTGCCTGCGGCTATCAGAGAGCTCTGCTATACTTGTACCACCTGCTCTTGTTCTCGGCAGCCACTGCTGCTGCTTTTTTTCTATTTTTAATAAGTTGCCAGTTGTTTTTTTCAGGATACCAGTAATTCACTGAAATGGGCATAGCAAAAATGTAGTTGCTTTCTAATCTTTATTTTCATTTATCCAGTGAAATTATTGATATTAGCAAGATTCTCGGCAGTTCTTACTTTGAAAATATGGATGCATTTCTGTCTTAAAAAACAGCACTGTTCAGTTTTTCCATTCTGAGAACGGTAGACAAGCAGGTAGCAGAGGGCACTTTTCCCAGCATAGGTTAATTTTGACGATGATATTAATTTCAGGTGTATTCCACAGATGTGATTTAGTAGGCTGATTAGCTGTTCCTGGCCACTCCTGAGCCACAGGGGAGTGTGCTAAGCCCAGTTTTGTTGGTTGGCTTGTTCGCATAGGGGAAATTGTCAGTATCTCTTGTCTGTTTTGTTCAGTGATGGTCCCAAGTGCTTGATAGAATAATGAATAATATTTGTAGCATTGTAGTAGGCAAACAAGTGTAAACAAATAGATATCATTCACAGATTATTTGTTAATATTAAGTGAGATCATGTTTTTATGCACCAATACTGCCTAGGATTCTTTAATGTCAACTAGAGGCCAGAAGTCTACTGGTACTCTAGATACACTGATTCTGTGACTTATATATTAAGAAAGAATTTACACATAATGTGTTAATGAGATTACTAAGATCATAAGATTAGTTGTGTTGGTTTGCCCAAAATAATGATCACCAGCCTAGAAGCTTGAGGATCCAAGTGAGGTTCATTACTGAATCTTTGTAGTGACTCATTAGTGTCACAGTTGACATTAAAGCATTGAGAATTTTTTTTTAAGTAATTAAATAATTATTTGAAAGTTACCATTGTTAAAAACAGAAATACTAGCTTTTGTGGCATTCTCAGTTTACCGATTATCTATTTGTTTTTAAAATATAATTATCTTAAATGGTTAGAAATGTATCCTCTATAGGATACATTAGAGGATTTTCTTCTAAATCAGGAAAGTGGTTTTGAACCTATGATAGTGTCAACACTATTCTGATTTAGAGAACTCATCAAGTGAATTTGGGCAGCCTCACTAGACTTTGATTATTAGGAAATAATAATTCCTTTTGGATTCTGACATTAAGTTGGATTTTATTCTTCTCATCTATTGCAATATATAATAGGGACAGTACAATAGTATTTAAAAGACTTTGCAGTGGAACCAAATACTGGTTTCTGGTTCCAAAGTACCTCCCTGGGTCCTTACCGTTTTAAAGCAGTTTCCTCAAGTGTAAGATGAGGTTAACAGAATTTACCTCAGAGGTGTGATGGTTATATATTTAGGGCAGTGTCAACACATAATGAGCACTGAAATATTAGATATTAATGTGGTTATCAAGGGGCTTTCCAGGTGGCACAGTGGTAAAGAATCCACCTGCCAATGCAGGAGATACAGGTTTCATCCCTGGGTCCTGAAGATTCCTCAGAGTAGGAAGTAGCAACCTGCTTTAGTATTCTTGCCTGGAAAGTTCCATGGACAGAGTAGCCTGGCGAGTTACAGTTCATGGGGTCACAGAGTTAGACACGACTGAGTGACTGAGCACACACACACGTGGTTATTAAAATGTCTGACTTCTGTATGAGATGCTCATTCAAGAAGTTACTGGGCATTGGAACCATTTTGAAAGATCAGCAGAGTTTCATCTCTTTTAAATGACTCCTTGTTCGAGATTATGATCCTTGAAAGTATTACTACAATAGCAATAGAAAACATAAGAAATTTGGAGCTAAACTTCACAAGATCTCTGTGCAAGAAAATGTAAATTTGTATTAGATATGAAGATGTAAATAAGCACAGAGCTCTGTCATGATCATGGCTGAGAAGGCTCAGTAGTAAGATGTCATTTCTCTGCAGATTGGCATTTAATTCCAGAGCGATTCCAATAAAAATCCCAGTAATTTTTCTAAAAATCGATAAACCAGTTTTTAAATTTGTATGGGAGAAAGAACAGGAATAACAAGTAGAAAGTGAAAGTGAAAGGCGCTTAGTTGTGTCCAATTCTTCATGAGGATGTAGTCCATGGAATTCTCCAGGCCAGAGTACTGGAATGGTAGCCTTTCTCTTCTCCAGGGGATCTTCCCAACCCAGGGATAGAACCCAAGTCTCCCTCATTGCAGGCAGATTCTTTGCCAACTGATCTATCGGGGAAGCCCCAATAGGTAGAAAGACTCCCCTGATTAGATATCAGGACTTCTGGTGAACCTATAGTAATGAATGCAGCCTTGAAGAGATGCAGGGTTAGAGATGGATCAGTGGATCAGAGTGGAAAGCCCGGACTCAGACCATCATGCGTATATGGAATCTGTGATAGAACTGCCCTCACCAGTCTATAATCAGTGGGGAGAGGCAACAGTTGACACTGGAAATTAGCAGGGAAAGGATGGACTTCTCAACAAATGGTGCTGGGACCATTTGTATTAGTCTCCAACGCTGGCCATAACAGCATATCACAATCTGTGTGATTTATAACATCAGGAATTTATACTCTTACAGTCCTAGAAGCTAGAAATCCAAAGTCAGGGTATTGGCAGGGCCAGGGTTCTGTGTGTATGTATTCAGTCATATCCAACTGTTTCCACAGTCTCCTTTGCCCATGGAAATTTCCATTCAAGAATACTGGGGTGGAGTGGGGTTCCAGGGAATCCTCCCCACCTAGGGATCGAGCCCTTGTCTCCTGCATTGGCAGCTGGATTCTTTACCACCACTACAACCACCTGGGAAACCTGCTCTAGGCTCTGAAAAGTGAAAGTGTTATTTGCTCAGTTGTGTCTTGACTCTTTGCGACCCCATGGACTGTGGCCTGCCAGGCTCCTCTGTCCATGGAATTTTTCAGGCAAGAATACTGGAGTGGGTTGCCATGACCTTCTCCAGAGGATCTTCCCAACCCAGAGATTGAACATGGGATCCACTACATTGCAGGCGGATTCTTTACCATCTGAGCCACCAAGGAAGCTCACTTTAGGCTCCCTCTAAAAGGCACTAGGGACGAGTCTTTTCTTATGTCTTCTGAGCTTCTGGTATTGTCTGGCAGTCCTTGACATTTCTTGGCTTATAGGTGCATCATTCCCGTTGCTCTGTCCACCTTCACATCACCCCTCTTCCCTCTGCATGTAAGAATCAAACCAGACACTATATACAAAAATAAATACCAAATGGATTCAGCTAAATATAAAAAGATTTGGTACATCTAGAAACAAATAGTTTCTGACCTTAGGACCAAGGATGTTTTAATCACAATGCTAAAAGCAAAAATTATGAATGAAACAAGTTGATATATTCATGTTCATTGTAATTAAGACCTTACATTCATCAAATGACATTATAGTGAAAGTAAGAGAGAAGCTAGGAGAAAATATCTTCAGCACATATGATCAGCAAAGGATTTGAATCCAGAATACGTAAAGAACTTCTACAAACCAATAAGACCTAGTAAGAAAAAAAATAAGAATTTCACAATAGAGAAAAATCCAAAGGTACCATAAATATAGGAAAAAATTCAACTTAGTAATCAAGGAAATGCAAGTTAAACCACAAGGTGATAAGATTTTGTACTTATCCCATTAGCAAAAATTAAGATTTGAAAACCTCAAAACTGGTCAGGATGTAGGACAATGAGAATTTTTATATTGTCCTGGTGTGAGTATAAGTTTCAGTAACTATTTTGGAAGCGGTGTAGGAGTATCCAGTGAAGTTGGAAAACCTGGACGCTCTGTGACCCCGCAGTTCAATGTGTGGGCAGGAAGTTCTGCCCACTGAAAAACTCTCACATATGCTTATATAGGAGGCACGTTGTAGGATGTTTACGGCAACATTGTGTGCAGTAGTGAAAGTTGGAAAACTGAAATGTCAGTCAGAAGGGGAACAGATAATGTGTAAAAAAAAAAATTACATTGTCATATATTAACAGTGGAATTCTATGCAACATTTACATGAATGAACTATAACACAGTGTAACAAGTATATTTCAGGAATATAATATTGAATAGGAAAAGCAAGTCCCAAAAAGAATATAGTAGTATGATTCCACTTATAAAATTCACACTGTATAAAGTCAAATATATATTTATTAGGTTATTGTTTAAGCATTATGTGATACAGGAAGGGGGTGGTAAGCATCCGCTGAGGATAGTTACCTCTTAGGACGGGAAAAGGTGAGGTCACAGAGGGTACCTGGGGTTCTGAGTACTGGCAGTGTTCTGGTCTTCAACTGAGTACTGGGTACACGGATATTCTTTTATGTGTATTAAATGTTTAATAATAAAAAAGTTTAAAAACTTTAAAAAAGTTACTGAGAAGTTTTATCATTTTTAAGAGTAGAAAAAGATGTCAAGTCTCTATCCAAAAAGTAACTCAAGCACCAAATACTCATTTTTGCACATGTTTTGAATTCAGGGAGAAGGGAAAGGCAGGCCCAAGTGATCCTTGCCTGTCTCATGTCTCTGGCAGTGAGGAGGCTCCTGCCGCTGCAGATGTGACATTGTGTCTCAAGACTCTGCTGAAGGGGTTTTTATGGGCATGTGAAAGCATTTTCACATTTTTAACAAAGTAACAATATGCCCATCTCCTGTTCATTGCATTTTTTCCTGGCATGTGAGTAACTGAGCCAGATGGAAAATGTTTCCCACATTAGGTTTTCTTTTAACATGTCAGCCATTTAATTTTATTGTCCCTAATCTCCTGTTGATAAGACTTCAGAATATAAGTGGTTGACGAGGAGAGTTCAATTTATTCTAGTCAAGGTTGATAGCAGCCTGTTCTTGGGGCAGCCTTCCTTCACAACATTTACTTTCCCACTAAGTTCTCCGGTACAGAAGCGTTTAAAGATAGCTTACACCTACCCCTTTCCATTCAAATCATATACTGAACAGAGAATAAGAGTACAATAAATAAAACCAGCTTTCCTTTCCTCCAGCCCATAGGGACATTCAGTATTCAGCAAAAGAAAAAATTTAAGAACGTGGGCTTGGCATCAGGCCTTAGATCTGCCTCTTGTGTGTAAAAGCTTTGTCATTTACTTAAAGTCCCTGAATTTCAGGTTTCTCATATAGTTTCAATCCCGTAGTTTTAAGGATTAAAGGACTAATAGATGTTAAACACGTGATTGTTACAGTTGTTGTTAATTTTGGACCAGCCCTGACTTTCATACAAAAAAGCAGGCCCGGGTTGGATCCTTTGGTCAGACATCTCTCCTGCCTCCCGCCCCTCAGGTTTCACAGGACACGTCATCTCTGCTTGCCATTTAACTACTCCTTTGAGCCTGGGCTGGTCGCATAAAGCCTTTGAAAAGGCTTCTTCGACTATAAAACAGAGATTGCAGTGTCTGTGTCACGTTTTTGTGGCACAGATCAAATCAAGTGAGGTGAGACAGCAGGCCTGCAAACGCTATGTCCTCTGTGACTGTGGACAGTGTGGGAGCCTGTCCGTCTCACCCCCACCCCCTTCCAGGCGAGCAGGTTAATGTTTGTTGAATGTACAGCGTTTTATCTTTATAAAATAGCTTTGAAGGTACATGGCTTGGACAGGCTTTGCCTAAAATTGATAAGGGAGTTTGTGAATCAATTTCTGCTTGTAGATTCATTAAGAGGTATTTGATACTTTGGTCAAAATTATTTTTCCCATATTTTATGCTGTGCTTTCAGTGGTTAAAATGAGTAGGTGAGTCTAGAGTCTGACCACTTCTTAAATATTCTTCTTCATTGCAGGGAGGCAATGTTAGAATCTTAAATAAAGGCGAGGATAGAAACTATTATTTAACACACTCTTGGTAACATTCTTTGATTACTCGTCTTTCTTAGACCTTAAATCAATTAAATAGTAAAGAAGTGAAAGTATTGGGTTGGCCCAAAAGGTCATTTGGGTTTTCCCGTAAGATGTCATGAAAAACCTGAACAACCTTCTTGGCCAAGCCAATAGTTAATAAGCTCTGGTTTGCTAAGACTTCCATCATCATTAGATTTGTTTCTTGCCATCCTCTTTTCCTGCTCGTTGCAGAGACTCATGACCCCCAGGACTCAGGCTCCTTTGCACTGTTACCAGCTCCGCTGTTGCTCTGATAAGTTTCCAAACCCTAACTTAACATCTTTATCTGGACACGCCTGGGCACACAAGGGCTGCCATATACAAAACTGAACTCGTTATCTCTTGCCTGCCCCCCTTCCTCGCCAAGCCCAACATCCAGTCTTCCTCCTGCATGCTCTCTCTTGCCCATTCTCTACCAGTTACCCTAGTCTAGGAATCTGAAAACCCCTTGACCAGAGTTCCTAAATCTCAGAACTGTTGCTTGGACCTGGACAACTCTTTAGGTAAGAGGGCTGTCCTGTGTATTGTAGAGTGTTTAGCAGTGTTCGTGGCCTCAACTCACTAGATGCCACTAGGACCCTGGCCCCCTTAGTGGGGATAATCAAATGTGTCTCCACACACTGCCATATGTTGCCAGGGGAGCAGAATCACCCTTGTTGGAAATGACTGTCTTGCACTTCTTACCTCGCACATGGAGTCAGCTACCATACCCTGCTGATTCTGTGTCCTGAATATCTTTCTTCTCTTCTGCCTAAACTATTTTAGTCATCCTAAGAACACCACCTGTGTTGGGCACCTCACATGCTTTACGTGGATTTACATGTAATCCTCACCGCAAACTTGCTGTCAGTCTCTGAGTTTGCAAACAACCTAAATGTAGCTCAGACCTTTAAACCAAAAGAGGAACTTCAGGGCCTGTGTCACTAGGAAGCCCAGGACTGCACCCTCCTCGGGACTGCTGGGCTGTGTTGCCTGCGCTGTGCCTCAGTGTGACAGATTGTCCTGGCCGGGCAGCCAGAGACCCTGGCAGCTCCTCGCCTGCGCGGTCCTGACCGCCCCCCACCCAGAGAGGACAGCGGGGCGGGGTCACCAGAACTCTGGCAGCAGTGTGCAGAGGCATTTCCTCGCCTGCCATAAAAAGCTGTAGGGAGATGGTCTCCTCTCCCTAGCCCACCTCCCCACCCCCCACCAGCTGAGATGTAAGGAGGCCGAGGCTTTGGGAGGGGCACCCTGTGCCCCAGGTCCACAGCCTTACTCTTTATCAGACGGTGTGCTCCATCCTAACTCATCTGTCCTTTGGACTGTCTCTTCCCCTTCCTTCTCTTCAAAGGTTAGCTTTCTAAAACAAAAATTTGGTTATTTAATACTTCATTTACTTTGCTTAGTAGACTTCTTCAGTGGTCCCTCATCAAGTTCACATTTAGCTTGAAAGACAAAGGCCTTTGTGCTGGCCCCTGCTGACCCTAGAACTAGCTCCTGTCCTTTCCCTGGGGTGCTTAAGGCCCCAGCCACCCGCGGCTTTGAAGTTGCCTGCCTCTGCAGTCTCCTGGAGTGGTCAAGCTCGCTGGGGAATACACAGACCTGTGTTGAAATTGTGATACCGCCCCAATACCTGTGACCTTGAGCCCTGGCTGGACCGCCCTGCCCACTGTGTTCCCCGAGCTGAGGTTTGTCTTTAGGACCGTGAACGTGGCCCTTGCTGGAGAGGCCTGGTCAGCCCCTCATTGCCTCTCCTCTTCACCTTCCATTCTCGGCCTCTGCACCTACTACAGTTAGCATTTTCATTAGTATCCTTATTGCCAGCACTGGTTATTTTTTAAAAGCATACCTTTAGGAACAGATTAGCTTGGAGTTTTTATGGCCTTTGAGTATGGACACAGGCCAAGGTTGTGGTCTCTGTGTACTGGGTTTCTGCATGCTTCCAGCATGTGTCAGCTTTCCTTGTAGCTGCGGCTTTGCTCCTTCCCGTGCGCCTTGCCTTTCCAGCTGGGTATTTCTGAATTCTTTCCAAGTTGTATGAAGCAGTACTGTCCTGTAGAACTTCCCATGATGATAGAAATGTGCTTACACCTGTGCTATCCATCAGGTAGCCAGGAGCCACACGTCGCTCTTGAACATTTGAGATGTGACTGAGGAACGGATTTTAAAATGGTATTTTAAAACTTTTCGTTAATTTGTTGTGGCTCATAGCCATCATATGGGACAGCTCTGGTCTTGACTTTTAGTAATTACTTAACCCTTCCTATTAAATGAGACTTTACATCTTCTCATAATTTGTAACTTCTGATCTCCTTCTGCTCTGTTTTGGAAAATTGTTATGTACTTCAGTGCCTGATGTGCCTAGAGTAGTAAATTTGCATTAAAATTGAATAAAGTACTTAATGTCACTGAACTGTGTACCTCAAAACAGTGAGTTTTTTGTCATGTGTATTTTACTACCAAAAAAAAAAAAATGATTGCCTACATGGTGAAGGGCTGTAAAATCTACAGTGAAGAGCCATCAGCGAGGTTTCTGCCAAGGCGAGAGCACCCAGAGTGGCCCAGAGAAGAGTGGTGACAAGTGGCTTCCTGCCCTGGGCCTGGAGAGGTTAACAAGTGTGTACCAGGCCTGGAAGAGCCCTGGGTGGCAGGCCAAGGAGATGAGGCCCGGTCCCAGAGGCCATGGAGGGATTGTAAGCAAGCAGATGACATGTCTGGATTTTATTTTTTATGGGGATCACTGGCTGCTCTGTGGGAAATGTTTCAGAGGGTGGCAAAACTGGACCATGGGAGATGTAATCAGGCCACTAACAATCACAGTGATAATAACAGCAGCTAGCATTCAACTCTACAGTGATTCAGGAGGAGAGATGATGAGAGCCTGAGAGTGTGTGACCAGATTAGGAAAGAGACTGTCTCTTGGAAAAATAAGATGTCCGTAATTGAAGATTTCTTTTATCTACTTTGCATTGTATTGCTGCATAGGAATAGCTAATCTACCTAAACCTGACTGATATCTTGTTCTTTAATCACCCTTGAAATATGGAAAAAAGAACTCTCAATTAATATGACAAATGATAGAATAACATACAAGGTCTTTTTCTTTAAAAATGATGTAAATAGGTGTTGGTTGGGGTGGGAGATGGCTGTGCCTGTAAAAGGGTAACCCGAGGGATTCCTGTAATGGAACTGTTCTATTATCTTGACTATGATGTGTTGGTGGTGGTTCGAATCCACACATGACAGATTGCACAGAAATACACGCACATACACAAATGGGTACATTATAAAGCTGGTGAAATCGTAATAGGGTACGTGGATTGTATCAATGTCAGTTTCCTGGTTGTGATACTGTGCCACAGTTATGTAAGATTTACCTTTGGAGAAGACTGAGTGAAGCCTGTACAGGATCTATGTTATTTCTTACTGCATGTGAATCTCCAGTTACCTCAAAATAAAAAGTTAGAAACAAAAGAACTGCAAAAGCAGATTCCTTTGAAAGCTTCTGGTTTTCTGTATTTTCCTTTTATTTGGATGTTTCTTCAGTAATAATTTTCTAAAGAAGTGACTTGTTTTGATTGTATTTGATACATTGCTAAAGAATATTTAGCTGTTTTGTCAATTTTGATAGGCATATTTTCTTTACCTTTTAACATCTTTGAAGCATGGATGCATCTTACAATTCATGGAGACTTGGCATTCATTTTCACCAGCGTGGTACCTACAGCGTTGGTGTGTCTTAACAATCACCGGTGTCCTAGATTTGATATTTGATTCCTGAGTCATCTGGCCATGTTGGAAAAGAACAGAGGCTAGTGAAAGTTTTGCTGGACCCTTTTGTTTGTGTGTGTGTGTGATTTTTTTTTTTTAATATTAAGCTTCTGTTTCTCAGCTTCAGGCCTACCCTTCTGTGATGTAAAAGCTGGTATTCTACCAACCTCATGTCTGCTTACCACCTTGGTCTTTGGGAGGCTGTGCCAACGGGTATGAGAGGCTATGTACAGGGCCAGAGACGGAAGGAGGAACTTGCTTCCTGTCTGCTTCCTCCTCCCAGGAGGCTCACTTGAGCTCTGCCCCAGCGATGGCAGCATGGCCTTCCTGTAGTAGCAGCTGAATCCACTTTCCAGTTTTTCCAACAGTTGCAGGACCGGCTTCCTTGCACTGCCCCCCTCCCTTCCAGGCCTTGGCATGCACTCAGAGCCCCCTGCCCAGAGCCTCTTCCCTTCTTCCCCAGCCCCAGGGCCATTGCTCCCTCTGTGATACCTCTGTGATAGCTCGCATGCTCTCTCTCTCTCTTTCTCTGTCTCTCTGACTTTTCAGTGACTAGATAATATTTCTGTACCTAGTTAATGATTCTTTTCATTAAAGCCTGTCTGTCTCCTGTGGGGACCGTGACCCATCCTGGGGAGGCCGGGAGAACCAGCAGGACGTGCGGGGCCTGTGTCCTAGCTCCTCGCACACACGTGCTTCCTCCCCTGCAGCCAGGGCCCGCTGTGAAACAGAAATCTGATCTCAGCAGTGTATTCCCATGCTCCCAGGGAAAAAGAAAATCGTTCACGAGGGCCTACAGGGCCTGTGGACCAGCTCAGTCTCACCTCACACTCCACTTCCTCTACCTTCGTGACCTGGCCACACTGGTCTTAACTTCAGTTCCTCAACAGCCAGTTTTCTTCTTCCTGCGCAGCCTTGGCCGGGGCTGCTCCCTCTGCTTGGACACCTCCTTTCTCCCCAGTTTGCTCTTTCTTCCATTACTGTCAGGTTGTTTTTGTAAAATAGATGCTTCATGGTTTTTTGAGTTTTAAAAAACATTTATTTATTTGACTGTGCCAAATCTGAGTTCCAGCACCTGGGATCTTTAGTTGCAGCTTGTGGGATCGACTTCCCCAACTGGGAATCAAACCCAGGCCCCCCTGTGTTGGGAGTGCAGAGTCCTAGCCGCTGGACCACCAGAGAGGTCCCTAGTCTCAGTTTAATTGTAACCTACCTCCTAGGGAACATTCTTCTCCCCTTGTCTCTCCCCTTCCCCTCGTTTGTGCCTGTTCCAGGTGCACTCATGGTATCTGAGCCCTTTTCGGCACTTATCACAGCCTCTGTGGACATTTATGTGTTTCTTAACGATCGTCTCTTTCTCCAGCTGCACCGTTAGCTTCTCATGAAGGGCAGGACTAAGTCAGTGTTTTTTATTTGTTTCTTTTTTTATTGCTGTGTCACCAGTGCCTGACACATTTATGTGCTCAAATATTTGTTGAATGAACAGGGATATTGTAAAATAAATATTTATTAAAAGTAGGAAGGGACCATTTGGTGATATCTTGAGAGTAGATTAATTTTTATTATAAGCTAAAAAAATTGGAAGAAAGTCTCTCTTGCTGTGAGTTAAAATACTTCAGTAAAAATACAGACAAGGTGCCAAACCACAAGAAAAAATATCACTTATTAATCTGGAATTCTTGGTGTGTTATTAGGTTGCTGCCTTCTGAGATATTCACATGAAAAGACAGTATGAAAACCTGTGTACCCCACTGAAGCCTAGCTCTGCAGTACCACCTCCTCTTTAAAAGACTGAAGTAGAAGCTATCCTGCTTTCTTTCTTTGAGTTGCTGTTAGTCTCAAATTGGAGATTCTGGCACAACATGAACCCACAATGTATGGATTTCTGCACTTCTAAAACTACTCCTAATTCAGTTTGGTGCCCAGTGTATAACTTTGCCCCCTTTCCTCTGTCATCTCAAGGTCTCGGTCAAGTGGGTGAAGCCTTGGCCCCAAGCTAGGTATGCCCTACACATACCCCTTCTGAGCCTATTACCATACTCTGAAAACTCCTCTGACCTCAGAAGCACTTCCTTGTTTTTTGTCTTCCATCACAGCGTTATTGGCATCAGCCTTTCAGTAACTAACAATGAAAAAGTAGAGGCTGTTTCTTCATGCTTGTCCCTCATAGTCATTCCCAGATTATTTGATTGAAATTGGATTTTACTAATTCTCTCTAAAAGCAACATAAAATATGAGGGCTGAAAGGAACCTGACATCATCCTGCCCAAATTCCTTCTCTCACCTGTTTGACCCAGAGCTGGTGAGTGTTGGGGGCAGAGCCAGGGCTCCAGACATCCTGCCTCGTGTTCAGTGACAGAGCTGCAGACCTGCTGTGTGCAAGGCAGTATCAGGAAAGAACCCACGGTGTGACTTCGTAGTTTTCTTTCTAAGCCAGTCGTCTAGAATTTACACATCCGGGTTAGCGTTGCTTTCAGAAAGTTGGCAGTATAGATATTGAAAACAGTGGCCTAGCACTGGTACAGTCTGAAAGAGACGTTCCCAAGCTATCTGAGCCAAGAAAGTGTTAGTGGAATAAGTATGTGTGCATGCTTGGGCTTCCCAGATGGCTCAGTGGTAAAGAATCCACCTGCTAATGCAGGAGACACAGGTTTGAACCTTGGGTCTGAAAGATGCCCTGGGGAATGGCAGCCCACTCCAGTACTCTTGCCTGGGAAATCCCATGGACACAGATGAGTCTGGTGGGCTACAGTCCATGGGGTCGCAGAGTCAGATGTGACTGAGCGACTAACACTTTCACTTTATAATATTCTTAAAAACAATGACCTAACTTCATAATACTAGAAATAACTGTGAAATCCTATAACGTGGTAGCATATTGATGACTAGGTGATAGTGAAGACTAGGACTTCTGAGCAGTGTGGGTAAGTGCAGTCCAAATGGCTTCTGTAGGAGAGAGACTCCAGCCAGCCCAGGGATAGTTGGACAGACATCCTCTTTATTTCTTTGTATTCACAATCATTTATTGAGGGCTTTTCATGTACCAGAGAAAAGACAGGAGGTGACAGTGGGTTCTGGTAACAGGAAGTGAATGTTTGAGGAGACATGGTAGAGGAGATGGAGAAGTAAATTGAAGCCATGGCCAGGGCAGGCTATAAGAGCCAGGCTCAGAAGTGGAGGTTTGATCCTGATGGGTAGGGTGAGTTCAGTGTCCAAACCAGGACACTTTTGAGGAGCAACAGACTTAAACCAAACTTCCTAGGGATTCTGGGAAGCAAGCTCACTGGGCTCTTGTGTTTTCAGGCTAATCTGGACAGATGACAGCACCCACAGAAGACTCAAGTTGCTGTCAGAGGCAGTTATCAAAGTCAGATGAACCTTTATTGTTCTGTTACCCGATTGTGTAGAAACTGTTTACCAGTTCCTCCCCCAGGAGACCAGGCAGACCAGTGTCTGGTTCAGCCTCTGAATCCCAGGGCTAGGATAATACTGGGCACTTAGAAAGTGGACTGTCAGTATTTGCTTAGAAAAGTGAATAAGTGTTCCAGGCTGATAGGAATCCTTGCGTTGGATCTAACAGGTAGACATGGAGGTAGTGAGCCCCGAGTGGGGGACTTCAGCTGGATGGAAAGCACACACTGTGGGCCCTCCATGTCCGCGGGTTCCCTATCCCAGGTTGGTTGAGTTCACGGATGCGGAACCCGCGGATACGGAGGGCTGACTGTACTCCATCGTTTTGTATAAAGGACTTAAACTTCAAAAGGTTTGGTGTCCACGGGTGGAGGGCCAGGGGCATGTCCTGGAACCAATCATCTGCAGATAAGGAGGGCCAGCCATTTGAAGGAGCAAGAGTCATTTCTGGAGGTGGATATCCCCTTAGCCAAGGTCCAGGCTTGAGAATGTGGCCTGGAAGAGGCTGGGCAGGAACCAGGAGGTCCTTTGCAGCCGGAGGACAAGTCAGTCCTGGACGTGATGGCTGTGCTATTGGGTGTTCACCTTGGACCCTGCTCCCCACCCCCATGCCAGCCTCTGACTGCCATTTACCCTGTAGACTTCAGTTAAGTGCTTTGGTGTCAATAGTGGCCACACAGGTCTTCCTGTGCCTTTCACATAAAATGGTGGTTCCCCCTGTTCCTTTTAGACTGGTTCTTCCCTCTCTCTAGAACATTCTGCCCCCACATGGTTCTTAAATATCGCCTCCTTTCCTCGGAAGCCTTCCCTCACCTTCTCTGGAAGAACCCATTCTCCGATGTCTCAGGATTCTGTCCCATTACCCTACCCGGTTTATTTTCTTCACTGGACCCTAAAATCATGTTACTCATTTCTTAGTTGGCTTACTACCTGTTTTACTGGAATGTAAGCCCCATTTCTGTCTGTCCTCTATGCTGAGTACCTACCCAGCACAAGGCGTGCGTGGCCTATAGGGGGCACTAAATGATTGTATGGGGGAAGAAAACATTACACAGGAAAGCCCTTCCTTCTGGGGGAAAAAAATCATTAGAAAACACAGGAACTTTATTAGCAACAGGTTATGATAGAGCTCACAGCTGGTCTTGCTGAGTACTCCTCTTATTGTAGAGTAGAGGTAGAGCTTGGAGCATTTTAGCCCATCCTAGCCTGGATCCTCCGGCCTCCTGAACCCTGGGCTTTGGAAAGTGTAGTGGGGAAGTCTTGCTCAAGGATTCTCATTTTTTTTTTAACCTGTTTTTTGGGACGCCGCAAAGCATGTGAGATCTTAATTCCCCAGCCTGGGATTGAACCTGTGCCACCTGCAGTGGAAGCACGGTATCTTAACCACTGGACCAGCAGGATCCCCAGATTCTTTTTGTTTTTCCTTCTGGTTCTGTTGAGATGTAACTGACATATGGCACTACATAAGTTTAAGGTGTACAGTATAATGGTTTACCTTACATTATGAAGTGATTGCCACAGTAGGTTTGGTGACGATCCATCACCTCATATGGACACAACATTTTTTTTTTTTTTTAAAAGAAAAAAATTTGTATTTCTTGTGTTTAGAACTCTTAGGATTTACTGTCTTAAGAACTTCCATATATAACATACAGCAGTGTTAATTATATTAATCCCCAGATTCTTGATGACCATGAACAAGCCACTGTGTTCCTGGAGCTGGAATCCCCAGTACAACCAGGATGGATGGTGTGTGCAGTCTCCTCTCCCCTGGAGAGAGGGGTGGCAGTTGAGCCCTCTTCCCTCCCAATTTCCAGGGAACCTTTGTCACTCTGTCCACATTAGAGTGACTTAGAAGAGGGAGGGACTGTTTAAATCTTTCCTGCTGGAGGCAGAAAATAATCTTGTTAGCTATGTGTGCTCACTCTTGTTCAAGTGTTTGCTTAAATCATTTTATCTTCTAGGAAATTTTTCTACCTTTTGGTTAGCACCTCTATGGTTTAGTTTTGGTATGTAGTGTTTCATTTCCCTTCTTGTTTCATCCTTTTTTTTTTTTTTTTTTAAAGCAAAAGCTGTACATACAAGAATGGAAAGCTTAACTGGAAACCCCAACTTGGCCAGAAAAATTGGCAGGAATGCATTCTCTTTTTTCACTTTCCTTTCCCTTTTAAAGCCTTTGTTTTAGAAAAAAGGAAATTGGTGTGTTTGGAAAGCAGTTGTTAGCTTTTCAAGACTGGACTCGTTGGTCTAATTTGGTAAGGGCCCAGAGCATGTCAAATAAAACGAGTGGAAAAGGTAAAGCTAAATCAGGCATGTAAGGGGAATGCACACAACTATAAATTTTAACCCCAGAGCCCCACCTAACATGCTTTTAGTGAGAAGGCTTGGCTGTTTTGGGGAAGCGTCGGCTTTCCTGATGATGATGGAATCCCTATGAGGCAGCCCATCTCTTGCCCATCCCAGCTCCTCCTCGCCTCCCTACCTCGCAAAGCCAGTCCTGTTGATACCTGCAGTGGTCTGTCTTCTGTCTAGACACCGAGGCCCCCTCAGCAGGTTGCAGGTTCCAGTTCTCCCGCTGCAGCACATCATAGCAGGCAGTTTTTTCTTGTCGGGACAGTGGTTCCCTTCTTTTAGGTGAATGAATTGTTTCACAGTAGTGCTTACCTGTTATATTCCTAAGACAGATCTGGCTGTCCAGCTGATGTTTCACAGGCCATGGTCTTACACCAATTGAGTGCTCAGGAAAGATATAAAGGCGGATTTGTTTGGATACTAGTTTTCTCTTACTACTTAAGTAGTCCCTCAGTCATGTCCGACTCTATGCGACCCCATGGACGGTAGCCTACTAGGCTCCTCCGTTAATGGGATTTTCCAGGCAAGAGAACTGGAGTGGGTTGCCATTTGCTTCTCTGTTTCTCTTAGGTGAAGATTATAGGCTTCCTTTTCTCCCCTTTTATTGACTCCTGTCTTCCTTCTTGCTGCCCTGGCTCCAGGGGTCCCACTGGACATTCTGCCCCAGCTTGTCCTTGTGCCAGGTGACCTGTGTTTTAAAGTTCGATGGTTGCTTGGGGAGCCTGGACTCTATATAAGGGGTGAACTAACCGAAGGAGTATCATGGCTGGTGTCCTGAAAGTAAGGTGTCCTGGCCTATCCACCTCTTTTTCCATTTTAAGGTGTAGCCAGGAGGCAGGATGATGACTCATACCTAATAATGGGGGCACTTTCAACTCAGGCGAAGTGGAGACAACAGCAAATTCTTGTTCTTTGGAGTCTCCCCTGACCTTCTCTCTCTTCACAACATCTCATGGAGGTAAAAGTTGGAAGTCCGTGAAAGTTGTTAATTGTCCATTTGCAGCTTATTGCTTGAGGAAGTTTTTATTCTATCATGGCTGACCCGGACAGCCTGTAGCTTCATGTTTGTGGCCTGCATGGTTCCCTCGGTGTACCACTGTACAGAATGCTGAGGTAAGAGGTCTATAGGGGATGGGGAGAAGATCAAGGGGAAATGTCTTGGCTGTTGGAAGGCCTTAAGTGCGTGTGTGCTAAGTCGCTTCATTCGTGTCTGACTCTTTGTGACCCTATGGACTGTAGCTTGCCAGGATCCTCTGTCCTTGGGATTCTCCAGGTGAGACTATACTGGAGTGGTTTGTCATTCCCTTCTCCAGAAGATCTTCCTGACCCAGGGATCGAACTGGAGTCTTCTGCGGCTCCTGCATGTCAGGTGGGTTCTTTACTGCTGAGCCACTTGGGGAGGATTGGAAGGCCTTAATTGGAACCAAAAGTTTGCGTTCAAAGAGCATGGACCCGACAGGCAGAGAGGAATGGGGTTTGTCTGGGGAATAGAGGACGCTCTCCATGGAATCCAGGCTCCTGTACGAAAGCTGAACAGTAGTCTTTCTTCTGTACTCAGGATAGCATTACTGCTTTGGCTGCCCATTTGACTTCCAGACCCATGATATATTGCTTACCCAAATAAAACAATTTTTTTAAATTTAAACTTCTTTATTTTGAGATAATCAGAGATTCACCTGCAGTTGTAAGAAATAACATAGTGGGGTTTTTTTTTAATATTTTTTTTAGGAAATAATCTTTGCCTAGAATAGTCAAATTCATAGAATCAGAAAATGCATTGGTAGATACCCTGAACTGGGGGTTGGTGGGGTAGGGAGGGGGGATGGAGAATCAGTGTTTAATGGGGCCAAGTTTCAGATTAGGAAGCTGAAGCATTCGGGAGATGGGTGATGGTGAGAGTTGTACGACAATGGGAAGGTACTTAGTGCCACAGAACTGTACAGTTAAGGTTAAAATAGTATGTTTTGAAACTTAGCACAAATTAAAAATTATATTAAAAAAAGAATCTTGTGTACTCTCTACTGTTTCCCCCAGTGGTAACATCTTGCTATCTTTTTTTATGACTCTATATCCCCCATGCTGTGCATTTGATCCCATGACTCATTTATGTTGTAACTGGAAGTTTATGTTTCTTAATCCTTTACGTATTTCACTCGTCCTCCCACCCACCCCCTCCCTTCTCTGGCAACCACCTGAGTCTGTTCTGTTTTCTGTTTGTTCTGTTTTTTTTTTAGATTTCACATGTAAGTGAAATTGTACGATATTTGTCTTTCTTTGATTTATTTCACTTAGCATAATATGGAGGATTTCTTTCTTTTTTATGGTCAAGTAATATTCATATATATATATATATGAGTTCAGTTCAGTCCCTCAGTCGTGTCCGACTCTTTGCGAGCCCATGAACCGCAGCATGCCAGGCCTCCCTGTCCATCACCAACTCCCGGAGTCCACCCAGACCCATGTCCATCGAGTCGGTGATGCCATCCAGCCATCTCATCTTCTGTTGTCCCCTTCTCCTCCTGCCCCCAATCCTTTCCAACATTAGGGTCTTTTCCAATGAGTCAACTCTTCGCATCAGGTGGCCAAAGTATTGGAGTTTCAGCTTCAACATCAGTCCTTCAACACCAGTGAACACCCAGGATTGATCTCCTTTAGGATGGACTGGTTGGATCTTCTTGCAGTCCAAGGGACTCTCAAGAGTCTTCTCCAACACCACAGTTCAGAAGCATCAATTCTTTGGCGGTCAGCTTTCTTTATAGTCCAACTCTCACATCCATACATGACTACTGGAAAAACCATAGCTTTGACTAGATGGACCTTTGTTGGCAAAGTAATGTCTCTGCTTTTCAATATGCTATCTAGGTTGGTCATAACCTTCCTTCCAAGGAGTAGTCTTCTTTTAATTTCATGGCTGCAGTCACCATCTACAGTGATTTTGGAGCCCCCCCCAAAATAAAGTCTGACACTGTTTCCACTGTTTCCCCATCTATTTCCCATGAAGTGATGGGACCAGATGCCATGATCTTAGTTTTCTGAATGTTGAGCTTTAAGCGAATTTTTTTACTCTCCTCTTTCACTTTCATCAAGAAGCTTTTTAGTTCCTCTTCACTTTCTGCCATAAGGGTGGTGGTATCTGCATATCTGAGGTTATTGATATTTCTCCTGGCACTCTTGATTCCAGCTTGTGCTTCTTCAAGCCCAGCATTTCTCATGATGTACTCTGCATAAAGTTAAATAAGCAGGGTGACAATATACGACCTTGATGTACTCCTTTTCCTATTTGGAACCAGTCTGTTCCATGTCCAGTTCTAACGGTTGCTTCCTAACCTGCATACAGGTTTCTCGAGAGACAGGTCAGATGGTCTGGTATTCCCATCTCTTTAAGAATTTTCCACAGTTTATCGTGATCCACACAGTCAAAGGCTTTGGCATAGTCAACAAAGCAGAAAGAGATATTTTTCTGGAACTCTCTTCTTTTTCGATGATCCAGCGGATGTTGACAATTTGATCTCTGGTTCCCCTGCCTTTTCCAAAACCAGCTTGAACATCTGGAAGTTCGCGGTTCACGGAATTGCTGAAGCCTGGCTTGGGGAATTTTGAGCATTACTTTACTAGCATGTGAGATGAGTGCAATTGTGCGGTAGTTCGAGCATTCTTTCGCATTGGAATGAAAACTGACCTTTTCCAGTCCTGTGGCCAAATACCGCATCTTCTCTATCCATTCATATGTCAGTGGACACTTAGGTGGCTTCCATGTCTTGGCTGTTGTAAACAGTGCTGCAGTGAACATAGAGGTACCTGTATCTTTTCCAATTAGTGTTTTTGTTTTCTTCAGAAAAATATGCAGAAGTTGGATGCTGGATTGTATGGTAACTGTTTTGAATTTTTGAGAAACTTCCGTACTGTTTTCCATAGTTACTACATCAGTTTACATTCCTACCGACAATGTTCCAGGGTTTCATTTTCTCCACTTCCATACCAACACTCAGTTGTTCTTTTGGTAAGAGCCATTCTGATGGGTATGGGGTGATACGTGCCATTGTACTTTTGATTTTCATTTCCCTGGTGACTGGTGATGTTGAGCATCTTTTCAGGTGCCTTTTGGCCATCTGTATTGTCTTTGGGAAAATATCTAATCGGGTCCTATGCCCATTTTTTAAAGTTTTTGTTTTATTTTTTGATGTTGAGTTGTACAAGTTCTTTGTATACTTTGGATATTAACCCCTTATCAGATATATCATTTGCAAGTATCTTCTTTAAAATTGAATTTATTTGGTTGAAAAAAGTATACAGTTGTCTGACCACCACCCAGCTTTTCCTTTTTTGATGCAGTAGTATTACTAGTTTTTTAAAATGTTTCCTTCCAAGGAGTCTCTCTTCATATATAAAGAGCTACACATAAGCCCTCTTTTTCTTGCCTACCTGATAATTAAAGTACACTTGTTTGCATCTTGCTTTTTAAATTTAACAATATATCTTGAAGATCTATTTTCCTTAATACATAAAGAGCTTCCTTTCATAATTGCATAGTATTTCCTTGTGTGGATAAGCTATAATTTATATAACCAGCTTCCTAATTGATGGACTGTTTCCAATCTTTTGCCATTACAAACCTGTTGCAGTGCATATTCTTTAGGTATGTCATCTCCCACATGTGTAATTATTTTCCTGTGATAAAGTTCCTACAAGTGAGATAGCTAAGTCAAAGACTATGTACACTTTAACTTTGATAGAAGACTTTTAAATGGTCCTGTATAGAGATTTTACTAGTCTATATTCTCACCAGCATCATATATGAATGCCTTTCTCCTGGCACCTTTGACAGCATTGTAGTTTTACAAATTTTGTCCTTGACAGTTTGGTAAGTGAGAAGTGGTATTTCAGGACGTTTTAATAATGCGATTCTCTTACAAGGAATGCAGTAAATTATCTTCTCAGATGTTGTAGATGTGAACTGTGAACAATGAGTTCGTTTCCTTCACCTACTTTTCTGTTGGATTGTTGGCCTTTTCCTTGTTGATTTTGATTTGTGGGAGCTCTTTATGTATCACGGAACCTAACTCTTTGTGATATAAATTGCTAATATATTTTTCCCAGCAAACACTGGTCATGTTCCTGGTGGGTTTTATCATAATAATGGTTTTAAAGTTTCTATTTTATTTTGTATTTTATATAGATACAGCAATCATTTGTTTATGAGATCTGAGTTTGCATCATAGTTAGAAAGTCTTTGTTTACTCTGTAATTATGAAAAGAGAAATTAGCCAGCTTCTTCCTTCTTTCCTTTATACTGCACTCTCTCCTTCATCTAGAGTTTAGTTTCACATGCGGCGTGTGGTATGGGTCTAATGGAGTTGAGTCATGGTGGCTCTTTAGTATGTCTCAAAATTGTTGTGTCTCAGACCTCCTTGTGTTTACCCAAGCCCCTCCTCTGGGGTTTATGCATCATAGGTGCTTGATAGGGAGGAGAAGGCTGAGGGAACTGCTGCCAGAAGAGAAGCAGAAGCTGCAGCCCACGGACTGGGTATTGTAAGGTGCTCTCATTCAGTGTCTCCAGTCAGCACAGCCACTCTTTATGACAGCCAGCATAATCCCCATTTTATAGATGAAGAAACTGAAACCTAGAAGCCAGATAATTTGCCTAAGTTCCTGCCATGAGTAGAAAGTGAGGCTCGAGAAACATGTAATTTGGTCTTAAAACTGTCGGACTTCAGAGCTTGTGTGTTTTCTCTTTGCCTGACCTTGGTAGAGGGCTCTGCTTATTGCAGTTGATTGTACTTGGGTATGGAGTTGTGGGAGATGGAGTCAAAAGAACTTTGAAGATGTTGGAAATTGAGTCCTGAAACACACACAGAAAAATAGAGAGACACTGCAGGCATTTGTGGCGAATCTCTACACTTGGAGATTATATAGATTTCATAGAGAAAGCATGATTCCTAAGTACAAGGGGAAAAAAGACCTTGATCTCTTGTTTAAGAGAAACTTAAGTGTTCTTTCAGAAAACCATGATATTTACACTTGGCTATTACTGAGATTGTTAAAAGCATACATTTGAATTTCCTTAGATTTGAGTAATGTTATTAAAGGTTATTAAAGATTACTCTCTAAAAATTTTCCTCAGGTGACCAAAGTAGAAATTAGGTACAAAATTGAGTATATAGAGCCTTAAATATCATCTAGAATTAGGCATGCTGTATGTGGTCTTGAAGCATCAAATACAGTTACATGTTGGCTTAGTTGTTACTAAAAGGCTGTGTATAAATGGCATTTTAAATTTTGAGTCATCTTCCCACCTGTGTATAATTTTAGTTGAACAACTGGGTCATGTAAGTTCAGGAGTTATCTATACTCTGTAACTCGTTACTTATTAACATTAAACATGGTTATCTTTCAGAAACGTACATTTCCCTCAAGGTAATTCAGTTACTATCATTCAACTTGCTGAATTTAAATGACAACTGGCATACAAGAACACGACTTTTCCATTTTTACTATTCTGAAAATAGAACACAAATTAAGAGCATTGAGAAGTAGAGTGCGACTGTCAACCTGTGGATCCTGAATTCAGAGTTGATTTCCTTCTCTGCTAATTTTTCAATACCAAGATAAGTGTCACAAATAGCACCCTTTCTCAGAGGATTTCCAGAATTAGAATAACTTAATAAAGTGGTAGTGGTGCCGTATAATCAGGAAGCTTGCACCCTGCCTGTCTCACTCACTGTTTGCAGTAAGGTACTATGTGATCTCTGAGGTAAGGCCCAAATCTCCTCCTCTTAATTTCTGAAATAAAATGCTTGGCTTTCTCTTAAGGCACAGATCTAGAAAGACGTGCAGAAGTCACTCTCCCTGGTGGCCTGTGATATGACAAGACCCTTCCCACCTTGGTCAGAGGAGAGCCACATGGATCGTTGTTTGAATTCCCTTCTTTTCTCCCCGTTAGATCGAAGTCACGCTTTTAAAGGTTTTCGTGCCCACTATTTAGCCCTGTTTCTTATGTGTGGGTGGGCAGCCCTGAGAAAGTGGCTTGGTCAGTGAGAGAGGAGAGTCCAGAGCCTGAGGGAGGATAATGGCCCCCACTTGAGGGCACACACTTCCCTACTCCCTTCTCCTGTGTAGGGAGGCAACAGACCTCCAAGAATCTCTCCAAACCTTCCAGACCTCCCCACTGGGAGTGCACTTGGAGGAGTCCAAACCTCAGCCCAAGCCTTCTGAGTCAGCATCTGCAGAGACCAGGCCCTGCTGGGGGTAGACGTGCAAAGCACTTGAAGCACTTTGATCCTGGGTGAACGTGGAGAGCACATAATCTTAAGAGTTGTTTGTGATGCCTTTATAGCTTTCAGATTGCCTCCTAAAGGGGTTTTTTTAACTCACTGTGATTTGGCTTGAATTGCAAACAGTCTATTTGATTTCTAAGGTCAGTTATTATTATTTCTGCTCTTGATGGAATAAATGTGTTGGCCTATGCATGGAAGCAGGCAAAGAAGGGTGGGAAAACGATATAAAAACAAAAGCTCCTAAGTGCTTTGTGAAACCAGCCCCGCTGCCCGCTGCTCATGAGTTGTTGATCCCTCTACATGACATGTGCCTCACACTCTGGGTTCTCACTGGTAAGCTGTTTTCTTTTCTGCTGAGGAACCATACTTTAGTGTTCTGTTGTAGCTTCCAGAACCCTGGCTTGGACTCCTGTACCTTGCTTCTTTTCACTTTCTTTACTGTTGAATACTAAGGGTAGAGTGCTCCTCTGGCTTTGTGTGTTTGGCCCTTAAGGTTTTAACATAGTCTTTAGTGGTTCCAGGATATAAATATTAAGAGCCCTCCTCAGGATGTTGCTTCTTAGTCTATTTGAATATTTGTAAACTACTCCTAGTTTCAGGCTGTCTTTTGGAGCCTAGCAAGTACTTTCAGGAGTAAAATGTAAGATGATGTTAACTAAGATTTATTCACCAAATCTTAGGTCTTGAAAACCTCAGGACTCTTTTGACCTTGAAGAACCTTAGTTTGAGGCAAGCAAAACCAAAAGAAGAGTTGAAAAATTAGAAGATTTGATTCAGAGTTACAATCTAAACACATCATTAAGGTGTGAGGCTTCCCTAGTGGCTCGGTTGTAGTGGATCGGCCTGCCAGTGCAGGAGATGTGGGTTCAATCCCTGGGTTGGGAAGATTCCCCAGAGAAAGAAATAGCTACCCACTCCAGTATTTTTGCCTGGGAAATCCCGTGAACAGAAGAGCATGGCGTGCTACAGTCTGTGGGGTTGAAGAGAGTCAGACTCAACTTAGCAACTAAACAATAAAGATGTTACCAGCTGAATGGAAAAATCAGGAGAAAATCCCAGTGAACATACTGGTAATTTATAGCAATCTAGAGAGTTAAAGCAGTGAAATGTAATGGTTTAAAAGTTCAGACATTTATCTTACTAAGATTTCTTTTATAGGAGACTTCATTGCATTTAAAAATGGTACTTTACAGTCACAGAAATGTTACCCATGCAGAAGCTCCGATTTAAAGTTTTGGCATCTTAGTAAGTCCAACCGGGATGAAATTTCAGCTGTTAGAGAGAGCTCACGGGTACCAGTGCACAGTCAGGGCTCTGCCAGGAAAACGGGGGCCATTCCAGCTTCTCCATGGAGGAAAGAGTTTCTTCTCTTTCTCATTTTTATTTTCAGCTGCTTGTTGAGGTGTAATTGAAATACTAAATTAGAATTGAAGTGCTTAGGTTTGAAGTGTTCAGAATACATGCAGTTTTGAAGTGTGTATGCTCACGATGAAGAGTGTATCCGTTATTTCCCAAAGTCTCCATCTATGTATGTGTGTATGTCTGTGTTGGCTGGGCTGGGGCTTAGCTGTGGCATGTGAACTCTTTGTTGTGGCTTGGGATCTGGTTCCCTGACTAGAGATTGAACCTAGGTCCCCTGCGTTGGGAGTGCTGCGTCTTAGCCACTGGACCATCAGGGAAGTCCCCCCAGTCTCTTTGTGCCCACTTGTCTGTCTTCCTTTTGGCCCTGCTCTGCCCCTTCCCAGCCCCCAGGTAACAGCTGATCTGCTTTCTGCCCTTATAAATTAGTTTGTGTTTTCTAGAATGTTGTACGAATGGAACATACAGTTCTTCTCTTCTGGCTCCTTTGAGTCAACATAATTATTTTGAGTTTTTCCCATGCTTTGTGTTATCATTCCCCTTGTTGCTGAGAACGGTTTCACTGTAGGCCCTACTGCGAGTTTTTGACCCATTTACCTACCGATGCACAGTTGAGTCGTTTACAGTTTTCAGCTCTTACAAATCGAGCAGCTACAAAGTTTGCCCATTTGAAAAATAGAGGTTTTTGAATATATTATTAGGTTTCCAGGGTTCTTTATCTATCTGGAGATGCATTCTTTATCAGATAAGTGACTTGCAAGTATTTTCTCCCAGTCTGCTGCTCTTTTTCTCTTAACAGCATATTTTGGACAGTAGAAGTTCTTAATTCTGAAGAATCAAATTTATCGATTTTTTTTTTTCTTTTGTGGATCGTCCTTTCGTCATTAGGGCTAAGAAATAATTTTCCTAACCCAAGTTTACAAAGATTTTCTTTTTTTATTTTCTTTCAGTTTTATGTTCAGGTCTGTGATCCATTTTGAGTTGATTTTTGTATGTAGTGTAAGGTCTGGGTTGAGGTTTTTTTTTTTAAATATATGGCTATTCATCTGCTGCCCCACCATTTGTGGAGAACAGACTATTCTTTCTCTGCTGAATTACCTTTGTACCTTTTTGAAAATCATTTGTCCATTTCTGAATTGATCTATCTCTGAAATCTGTTTCATCTTTTTTGTCTTCGTCGATGTCAATACTGCACTGTCTTGATTACTATATCTTTATAATAAGTCTGCGTGTCAGGTGCTGTGAGTCCTCCAGCTGTTTGAAACTTGTTGGCTCTTTTGGGTCCTTAGGAATTTTAAAAAGAGCTTGTCAATTTCTACTTAAAAAAGTCGTGTTAAGATTTTGATAGGGATTGTGTCAAATCTATAAATCAATTTTGGGAGAACTGACATATAAACAGTGCTGTCTTCAAATCTGTGAACACAGTACATCTCTCCACTTACTTAGGTTTTAAATTTTTTCTCTCATCAACATTTTACAGTTTTCAGTGTTACAAGGATAGGACTTTATCATCAGGTTTACCTCTAAGTATTTCATAGGTTTCAATGATACTATAAATAGGATTTCTAAAAATTTTGGGTTTTGATTGTTGTTAGTATACAGAAATAAAATTGGTTTTATGTATTGATCTTATATCCTGTAACCTTGCTAAAGTCATTTATTAATTCTGGTTGCTTTTTTTGGTAGAATCAGTTCTATTTTCCAAGAAGAAAATGTTTTTCTGTAGGGAATTAAAAGTTCACACAACCATTAGAAAGTCGGGGGTGGGCGGGGGTGGAATGCAAGGAGACCATTGTTATTGTTGATGAAATTAGAATGCCAGGTTCGTAGGGAAGCAGATCTCAGATCTCAGCGGTCGTCTGCAGCTCCGGCTCCAGTTCATCTGGAAGCTGCTGTGAAAGTGGAAAGTCCTGTCTGCCGCTGCCTATGTGTCTCCTTACAGCTGTTTTCAGAGAATACTGACTTCCGTCTTCCAGAGCAGGAGCCTCTCATTGGCCGTATCTAACCTAGAACAGACAGAGAATGGGATTCTGGGAAATGTTGTGCCAGGCTTCCCCTGCCAGCTGTAGAAGGCAGCATTGCTAGGCTGACAGGCACAGAAGGCACTGGGAGAGATACATGTAAGGTCCTGCACTCAATCACGAAGCAGTAACTTAGCAGTACTGTGAAAAATAAGGGTGAGAAGTGGCTGTACCTCAGAAAGAGTTGATTGCTGGGAAGGCAGATTGGCTGTGTGACCGTATTGACAGTTGGATATTATCTGGGATGAGGAAGTGGCAGGCCTACTCTGTTTGGTCCTGCCTTACCCAGTAATTGGATGCTCATCGACACACTGGATGTGTCTAGGGGATAATGACCTCAGTGATGAGGGGCTGGAAAACCAGGTCACAGGTGAACTGTTTGAAGACTGTGAGAAACCCTCTGGGATGCATGATGGATGACTACAAATATGGATTTAGAAGACTTCTGTGCAGTCTGGAAAGGAAAGCTTAGGACCAGTGGGCGCAAGCTATGAGGAGATAATTCCCAAAGCAATATAAGGAACTTCCTACACAGCTGCTCTAAGACTGAATAAAGGTCTTTGTTAGATCTTTGTTAGAGACTGCTGGACTGCGAGGCAAGAGTATATAAAGTATAAGAAGAGGCATTTCAAATGAGCTGTTTCTCAATCACCATTCTAACCCTGAAGAGTTTTGTAGGGGAAAACCTCCCCTATCACTCGTTACAACTTTTGCCACATGGAGTTTTTGAAAGTGAAAACAAGTTCTTTTAAATGTATTTTCTTCCTTTTTCTGATTCGAGTAATTCCAAATAAACCTATTCCTTGCATGTACCTCAGTTGTGGGATATGGAGGGATTTGTGAGACACTTGGAGTCAGAGGTTATGTTCACAGAAGTATTGTTGCCATATTTCACAGATTCTGAAATGCAGATTCTTTTTGTGCTTGACATACTTGAAATCTGCATTCCCCTACAGTTGATGGCCCCCTCCAACTATTGATGCCTACATTTGCTGTCATCATGGTTTGTTTGCCTGCACAGATGTGGTCCTAGCTATTCCTGATGTCGTTTCAATTAAATTTCATGCATATTTGGTATTACACAAGTTGTCTAATTGACTTTTAATATATCTTTATGAAGATTACACTGTAATTTGGCACTAAAACACAGATAGGAATAACAGGGCATAAGCTTGATGTTAATGAGGTTACTATTTATCCTTGGAGAAATCACTACAATTTCTTCTTTTTCTAGAAAGAACAGCCAAGTGCATTGTTCCTGTACTATTCAAAGTAAGGTCCAGGGACCAGCAGCTTGTTAGAAAAGGAGAATTGTAGGTCCCCGCTCAACCTACTAAATAAGATTCTGTATTTTAACAAGATTCCCATTAAAGATTGAGAAGCATTGCTTTACACAACCACACGTAAGAAGGTAACTCATATGTAGAAGAAGCAGTGTTAATTTTGTTGTTATTGTACCATCGCAAAATCATGTCCGACTCTTTGCGACCCCATGGACTGCAGCGTGACAGGCCCCCATGTCCTTCACTATTCTCCAGAACTTTGCTCACATTGCATCCTCTGCCCCCCCGCTTCTCCTTTTGCCTTCAGTCTTCCCCAGCACCATGGTCTTTTCCAATGAGTCAGCTCTTCGCATCAGGACGCCAAAGTATTGGAGCTTCAGTATCAGTCCTTCCTATGAATATTCAAGGTTGATTTCCATTAGGATTGACTGGTTTGATCTCTTTGCAGCCAAAGGAACTCTCAAGCTGCCATACAAAAGAATTGCCTGTCACATATTACATGATGCAACTCAGGGCAGAAGAAATTTCTGCATCCCTCTAAATTATTGAAAATATATTTACCTTTGTTTTGCTTAATTTAATGTTACTATTTTCTTCCCATGAGCCACTCAGTGTTAAAATGATTTTGATGCTTCAGTGTTGTTTGGCCTTGACTACTAATTTAATATCATGTGAAAATTACATTAGCATCCCATTAAATTCCCTCAGTCAGATCCAGCAAATGAAAAAATGTTAAGAACAAATCCAACACAGATCTTTGGAGTACCCTACTATGTAATTTCCTCTGCCGAAATGGATTTATTCCAACATGCTCTTTCTGTATGCATTTTTAATTAAAAACACAGTAAATGGATACTTCGAGCACTTAACTCTTTTCATTGCATTCCTTTTGTTAATTGTCCTCACTGCAATATGTGTGTGGTATCATTAATCCTTCATTGGTTATGACTGTTAATGGTTTTGTTTGTAGTTATTTTCTTACGTTTTATAATTTGCCAGGATTACCATTTGTCTTTTAAGGAAGTAGCTGTCTATACAAGTCACGTATATTAGATGTGCTTTGGTAAGCTTACATAAATCTGTTGGACAGAGTTCTTAGTGTTGGACAATGGAACTTACTCTCACTGCTGCCAGCGGTTTATTAAAGGGTGATGCTGTCTCACAGATCCTTGGGAATCACACCATAGACTGGGGACCCCACGAGAACTTTTTCTTCTTCCTGTACATTCAGGAAACCGCTGTTAGAGGTTTCAGCTCCAGGACCACATCATGTCTGTTCCTTGAGAAGAGGGGTGCCCTGCACCCTGTCAGTTCCCTAGTAAAGTCACGCACAAGCGCAATTTATTGGCAGAACATAAGTCACATTTCAGTCTCTAGTTATAAAGGAGTCTGGGAAATAGGCCAGAAGGGGCTTGGAGTTGATGTTGGCTGAGTTGACTGCACTTCCCCACCGCAAAGTGAAATAATAGCTTTTATTACTGGTACAGCACTAACATCCTCAGTAAAAGGATGATGCTATGCATCACGTGGTAGAGGAAGATTTTAAACACCCTGTGGTGTCATATTTATCGCATACCTAATGTACTGAAGACACAAGGAAGCTCCATTGATAAAACTGTAACAGTTAATTTGGACATATTAGGGAGAAGTGTAGATTTCAGCATATTTGGGGGAATACATTTTTTGAACATCAGGACCACAATGATTTCTGAAGTGTTTTTTGACTCTTCTGTGACTTTCATGAAGAGCTGTTAGAATATTTATTTGAAATAGAAGTCCTTAAAATTTTTAAGAAGATAACTAAAAGATGAATCAGTATTTGAGGCTCTTTTTTATTAAAATTTTTATTGAGATAATTGTAGATTCACATATGGTTGTAAGAAATAACACATTTATATTCCAGGCACCTTTTACCCAGTTTGTGCTGATGGTTTCTTCTGGCGGAACTAGAGTATAGCATCACGGCTAAGATACTGATTGATACAACTCACTGATCTTGTTTAATTCCCCCGGTTTTACGTGTGCTTATTTGTGTATGTGTGTGTTTAGTTTTATAGTTTTATTGCATGTAGCTTCCCTTATCTACCACCGCTATCAAGATGCAGAAGTCTCATCACCTTAAGGACCACTGCCTCAGCCCCCAGCAACCCCTGACAGCTACTTGTCATTTCAGAGTGTTCTATAAATAGATTCATACAGTATGTAACCTTTGGGATTGGCTTTTGTCACTTACCATAATCCCTGGTGGTTCTTGGAAGTCGTTGATAGCTTGTTCTTTTACAGTGTTGGTTTGCTTCTGGCATGTTTCACCTGTTGGGTGGATTTGTTGTATCCATTTGGGTCTGTCTGCCTTGATTATGTATGGTTATGAACTGGGGCCAGAGGTGCCGCCAATACTTACTGACCAGAAAGCCATCAAATTTTGATAGTGTTGTAGCCAGTTATTCATACCTGAAAGGAAAGGCAGATACTCTTTTCTCTCGGGTCAGGATATTGGTGACTGCTGCTTTCAAAGTGTGAAGTTGTCAGCCCCACCTCTGCTTGATGCTTGGGGCTCAGTGGGCTTGAACACATTAATTCAGGAACCACTGGCCAGGATTCTAGTTTTTGGAAAGAGGTCGATCTCTTACCTGGATTATCACAAGCCATGAGTTCACCTGTCCAAGGTTCTGGTACTTTCAAAACACCAAAGGCACCCCAAAGCCCTGGTAATCACCGACTCAATGGACATGAGTTTGTGCAAACTCGGGGAGATAGTAAAGAACAGGGGAACCTGGCATGCTGCAGTACATGAGGTTGCAAAGAGTCAGCTATGACTTAGTGACTGAACAACAGCAAAATACTGGTAAAGATAGAGGGCAGAGTTGTCTGAGTTGTGAGGCAAGATACAGCTGTTCGCAAATTCAAGCTGAGGGCGACTTCCTGGTGGTCCAGTGACCAAGACTTCACACTCCCAGTGTGGGAGGCCTGGGTTCCATCCCTGGTCAGGGAACTGGATCCCACATGCCACAAGCCCAGGTGCAGCCACAATAAAAGTTGAGCTGGGAACACAAGGAGCACTGCTTGTAGAATTGTTGGCCTCCAGCACAGAGCCTGGCAAGTAGGCACTGAAATAGGAAGGAAGGAAGGATGAAAGGAACAGAATAGAGGGAAGCTCTTAAGAAATAGAATGCCTAGTTTTTTTTGGTGTGAGTGAGGACTGTTAGAAAATAAGCACAGAGAACTCTGAAGCATGTGTGTTGAGTTTTTGCTTTAGGGGTGGGGTGTAGTGGGAGGAGGGAGGAAGAAGAGTATCCCTCCCCCACCAAAAATAAAACCCCAAGTTCACACCAAGCACCCCCCATCCCAAGATCTTTGAACTTACTGTTCTCTCTGCCTGGTCAGTCACTCTTCTCCCAGATGATTTCCTTTGTTCCAGTCTCTCACTGCCTCAGAGAAGCCTTCTGTGAATGCACATCTTGTGTAAAGTACCCTATCATCTTCCCTGCCCCTTCCCTTTTGGTCGCTCTCTAGCTCCTTTCTCAGCTTTATTTTCTTTGTGACGTTGTGTGTGTACATCTGTCTGTCTCTGTCTAGATCATCAGCCCCCAAGGCCACCGTTATATCCTGAGTGCCTGGATCAGTGCCTGGCACATAATAGTAACTCGGTGTCTGTCTGTTGAGTGGCTTCCCTGGTGGCTCAGTTGGTAAAGCGTCTGCATACAATGCGGGAGACTCGGGTTCGATTCCCTGGGTCGGGAGGATCCTCTGGAGAAGGAAATGGTACCCCACTCCAGTACCCTTGCCTGGAAAATCCCATGGAAGGAGGAACGTGGTAGGCTACAGTCCATGGGGTCACGAAGAATCAGACACGACTGATTCTTAACTTATTAAATTTAAATGAGGCTTTTTCTTTGTCCCATTGAAAGACAGAAAAGCGTCACTTGCTCTGTCATCATGCAGTTTGGTAACATTCAGTGGAGGACCTCGTGTGTCCTAGGATTTGTGCTCGGTGCCTATGATAAGAAGAGGAAGGGCAGCACGTCCAGGGACTTCACTGTAGCAAACTCAGGCCTACTCGGCTTCCTGGTCTGCCCTGATTGGTGCTCTGAGTGGGGCAGGCTGGGCCCTGTGAGGACAGGAACAGCAGCTCTGAAAGTGGGAGGGGGAAAATGGGCTTCTCATTGACAGTGAGAATTAGAAGTGGAGGAAGTGCCGGTTTGTGCGTGTACACCAGTCCCAGGTTGATCCCTTATTCAGTTCCCAGATGTGTCCCCATGAGTTTGAGAAGTGCGGTGACGCTCAGCAGGGCCCTGCTACCCCTCTGATCTCATCCACCGCCTTCTTTCTCCCTTATTCACTCCAGCCTGCTTGCCAAACACACCAGTGTCATTCCTTTCTACTTGCTATTCCCTCTGCCTGGAATCCTCTCCTGCAGACAGCCACATCTCCCTCACGTCAGTGGGTCTCCATGCTTAGGCCCCCTTATCAGAGAGGCCTTTTCTAACCATCATGTGTAAGGTGGGACCCTCTTCCCTGCCTGTCATTCTCGGGGCCAGACAAGAGGCAGGGCAGAGGTGGTGAGATGTACAGAGGAGGGTGAGTTTTTTACAAGTTGAAGTTATCAGGGAAGGCTTCACTGAAGCAAACAGATTCTGAGCCAGGACTTGACAACACGGTTAGGTGTGACTGAGCACCAAAAAGGAGGAAGGCTTTTGCGTCACGCATGCCCAGTAGGTGAGGGAAGTTTAGGAATAGCACCTGCACTGTGAATGGCCTTGGATGTCAGCTCTAGGGAATCGTCATCTGGGTGGTCCAGTTCTGGACTTACCCACGTGGTCTTGGAGGCTTTGGCTGTGTGGAGCAGCAGGTTTTTAGGGACGCCAGCATTGTCACTCTTCAGTGTCCTGAACTTGCAGACAGCAGTCTGGCTCTGCTTCAGCTCAGATGAATGTTGAGAAGCTCCCCTTTTATTCAAATACAGCCTTTCTCAAAAAAAGTCCCTTGTACATACTTCTTGAAACTAGTAGTTGTTTATTTAAAAAAAAAAAAAGAAAGAAAGAAAACACTTGTATTTTCTTCACCTTAGACATTTTAAGAGTAGTGTTGGCTTTTTACCTTACCATTCTAGATTTATTCTAGATGACAGTGTTTACATTTGTATCTGGCTAAAGGTAAGCTTCACACGAGAATTTATAGTAGTGATTTTCAACTCCAGCTACACGTTAGAACCACTTGGGGTGGGGGCTTTGGAAGAAAAACCCGTAGCTTCCGATATGGTTGATCTGGAATGTTGCCTCTGGTAATGGTTGACTACCACTTAGTCTTTGGCCCCTACCCGAGGTTTAACACTTGCCCAGGTATGGCCTTTATAACAGAAGGATCACACTTTGCGTTTGGTGGTTGTATCCCTTTAGTCCCCTGCCATTTGGAACAGTTCCCCCATCTTCCCTTGGTGTTGGTGACCTTGAAATTTTTGAAGATTTTAAACCAGTGATTTTCTAAAATGGCTCCCAGTTTGGGACTGTTTGATGTTTCTTTGTGATGCATATCATAGGATCAATGCTGTGCTCTCAGAGTCTCCTGTCAGGTTACTCACAATTTCAGGGTGTCCCATCGGTAATGATACTCATGTGGATTACTTGACTAAGGTGCTATCCACCAGCCTTCTCCTCTGTGTAATTATTATTTTCTCCTTTGTAATTAAAAAGTGTTTTATGATGTGGTGCTTTAAAATTATGTGACTATTACATTCCTTGGCATTTTCAAGGTATTCTCTTATTTCTTTCTGTATGGATTCTCGTTTTCTTATCTTATACAATGGCTTATAATCTGTTACTATCATTACTTATTTTTAGTGTCATATTGTCCCAGATTTAGCTTGTAAGACCCTCTTCAGGTTTCTGTGACCATTTGACATGTCCCATCATTTGTCAAAGATTTCCTTGCTTGTTGGCAAACAAGCATTTCAGCTCATTTTGTGCTTTTCATCGTCAAGCTCCCAAAATATTTATTCCTCCAAAAAAAAAAAAAACAAACTGTGGTTCTCTTAGTGAAGAATGGCATTTAGAAGCCATAATCTGGATTCATAGCTACTATATTTGGATGTTGCTTGTTCCCAAGCCCTCTCAGTGATAGAGCTAGGGAATAAGTATGTGTATTTGCATACATGAAGGAATACAGACACACAAAATTACATCTACTTTTTTTTGTTATGTCTATCCCTATGTATTAAAAATCATGAGTTCATGCCAATGACTAATACTGATCCAACTCCACGGGGTTCATTTGAGTTTTCTTTTTCCATTTTGGTAACTCTTCCTTTTAATACTGAGAATCCTGACTGTTGTCATCCTTAATGTTGGTCAGTCCCCCATGGAACTGATCTCCCATCCCTACCACCATAGATATGTGGGTGCCCTCTTCACCCCTGCTGGGCTCTGACACAGCATAGAGATATTTCAGAGTTCCTCAAATGGTGCTAAGGTGCAGCCAAGATACAGCACAACTGAAACAGAAGAGAGGTGAACCCCACACTTTTTGATTCATTATTAAGTGAATGATAAGGTTAAGTCAGGTTTGGTGTGGGAAAATGAATTCTTCCTAAGAAAGTGAGATTTAAAGAGAAGACTCAGTTCTACCAACACACACAGTAAAAAGATCAGGGTGAAAGCACAGTCTGTCTCCTGGAAAGCTTCAAAAAATATTTGTTTTGGAAATAAATCTGCTTGTAGTGAACATAAGTTTCAGTCCCTTCCCCTGAATTACCTGTTTATAGGAAAAAATATTTGAAAAGGTTAGTTGTTTTTTTAAGAATGTGTCTCATTAATGACTAACTGCTTTTCTTTGTTTTACCTTGCCTTTTTAAAATAAACTTTTACAACATTATGCTTTTTAGAGCATTGAACATTTAAACAGGAGATACTCATTCAGGCCATGGTTGCTCTTTTTCTGTAGTCAGTTGTACTTTAAAATATGGAAATCAAGTTACAGTAACTGGGTCATGAGGAACCCCATCTTCTCCTTCCATTTGCAGCCAGAGGAAGCAAGAGGTTCTAAGAGCCAAATATAACAGGATCTGCAGCCAGTCTACCTTAGATGGTCAACTTCTATCTTGCCAGTTTTCGTAAATCCATTTTCTTAAAGTAGTACACGACTGCAAGGAGATTTTCACCAAGAACTTCACACTTAGGCTGATGTGCACATAATCCAACTCCAAAGAAAGCAGCCTTAAGCCTAAGGAAATTATAATAAAATCTTTTCTCTGATTGCATTTTTTAAGTTGTCATGGATGTTCGGCGTCCCAGTTGACTCTGGTAAAGAATCCACCTGCAATTCAGGAGACGCAGGTTGGATCCCTGGGTTGGGAAGATCCCCAGGAGCAGAAAATGGCAGCCCACTCCAGTGTTCTTGCCTGGGAAATCCCATGGACGGAGGAGCCTGGCGGGCTACAGTCCGTGGGGTTGTAAAAGAGTTGGACGTGACTTAGCAACTAGACAACAATACAGTATACTAACGCATATATGTGGAATTTAAAAAGATGGTAACGAGAACCCTGCATGCGAGACAGCAGAAGGAACACAGAGGTATAGAACAGTCTCGTGGACTCTGTGGAAGAGGGCGAGGGTGGGATGATACGGGAGAATGGCATTGAAACATGTTAATTATCATATGTGAAATCAGTCTCCAGCCCAGGGTTGATGCTCGGGGCTGGTGCACCGAGATGTCCCAGGGGGAGGGAATCCGGAGGGAGGAGGGAGGGGGGTTCTGGAGGGGGAGCATATGTAAGTAAACCCATGGCGGTTTCATGTCAATGTATGGCAAAACCAACACAATAAAGTAAAGAAAATTTAAAAAAAATAAATAAAACAAACTTTTCTTTTAAAAAAAATAAATGAATAAACAACATGGACAGCAACAACGTGGGCATTGTGTTGGAATGTGAATTGTGCGCTTTAGGCTTTTGTGTATTTATGCCCAGAAATATAAGAGAAAGGGGCAGCATCTGTGAATGTAGAAAGAGCCACTGAAAACTTGATATATAGGTAAAACACTTCGTTTGTTGGTTTAGTTCTTATTTTCTATAAATGAAGTGTCACTACCTGTTTAGGGCAGTGTGCCTCGGTGCTGGCCTTTGGTTTCTTCTGGGTAGGTTGAACGAGTTTCACTCCCCAAACTTGAGTCCTTCAGGAAACTTCATTGTGGTTTTTGCCATGTCTACAGACATTTAACACTATGTTTGACTTTCAACTTAGCCTTTATCTAAGTGATATCTCTGAAACCATGGATTTGCTGTCATATCCCCTAAAACCACAAGTATTGCAGACGGCATCTTTTCAGTTGTTGGGAACTGGGAGCTTGATCTCTAACTCTTTTTCCAGCTCTGAAATTCAGTAAGCTTGGCATCTGGGGTTTCCAGCCGTGAGTTTTGAAGTTAACACCAGTGGTTGTTTATGCATTTTTCCCAGTTGATACATAGAAGTAGAAGTCGTCAACTTTCTATATATATTAGAATATTAGATTGTATGTAAGAATATTTTATGTAATACAGTAACTATTGCATTTTGCAGTTATTTTTCAAATGTGAGGGATAAATTGCATGATCTTAGTTTCTTAAGATTTGGTACATATTCTCCAACTAGAATGTTTATTTTTATTCTAATTGAGGAGAGCAGAACCTGGTGATCCTAACTGAAATCACCCACTAGGGAATAAATGGATTTACAGGACCTTCAATACAGCCTTAAAAACACAAGTAGAAAACATGTAAAACATACAGTGTTAATAACATAGAAGAAAAATACAGAATTTAGAACATAGGGTTTTATATGTCATAGGAAAGCACCTAAATTATGATAAATACCTGTATACTGTAACTGAAGTCATATATTCTCCATTATTTGTGAGGAGTGTTGTCAGAAGCCAACTGAATGTTGTCATATATTCAAATTAGGTTCTTTGCTGAGTGGAAATACAATAATTGTGTGTATGTTTAGAAAGATATTATAAAAACACATTTTACTAGACTTCTTTAAAACCAAACTTAATGTCATGTTGCAAAAGGGGTTACAGACCAAAATAAGGAGGATAAGTAAATACGATGGATTTTATGTATCCTGCTAGCTTGAATGGAGTACTGTGCTCTGCTTGGTCAGAGATGAAATGTTTGTCGCCTTGCACACCATCTATAAGCATTTAATTTGCTACGCAAATAGACTGTGAGTATAGGTGTTTAACCTTGTGGTATGACATTACTTTAACAGAGAGAAGGAGCAAGAAAGGGAAGAACAGTTAATGGAAGACAAGAAAAGGAAGAAAGAGGATAAAAAGAAAAAAGAAGCCACTCAGAAGGTGGGTTTAATCAATTAAGTCTGTCTTTACATCCGCCACATATCTAGAATGAGTTGCCTTGGCTTGGATACCTGACATCTTAATAATGCTACTTGAGGCATTAGTTTACTTGAGAGTTTTAAGATTTGAAAGTGGGAGAAAGTTAAAGACCTGCACTGGTTATCGTAAAGTAGATGTTAAATTAATGCTGCAGCTGATTTTATTGAAAACAACAGTAAGTAATATCAAGAAAAGCAGGAGAGTTACCAACACTTAAATGCTTATTGTGTTTCCTTGTTTGTATCATAATTTCCATTTTCTTAAGCAAGTTTATGTAGTAATTTTTCAAAGCTTGTGAGAGTTTGCCTTGATATTGTCCACCTACAATGTCATTTTATATGAGTCTGCTTTTTGATAATTCCATTAAAAAAAATCTCCCTCAGAGAATCCTGCTTCAAAGAGGATCTGGTGGGGGAGGAGAAGCACAACTTCCCTGGTAGTTCAGTGGCTAAGCCTCTGTGCTTCCAGTGCAAAGGCCTGGGTTCGATCCCTGGTCAGGGAACTAGGTCCCATATGACACAACTAAGAGTTTGCATGCCACAACTAAAAACCCTACATGTTGCAACTAAGACCTGGCATAGCCAAATAAATAATTTTTTTTTTTTAATTAAAAGAAGATCTGGTGGGCCTGCTTAGTGCTCTGAAGGAGGTAGTATTGCATGGCTTTGAGGCATTTACTTAGGGAAAAAGAGATGCTAAAAGGAAAAAAGACGTAGGACCGACAGATGTCAACTGTCAGGGCTGTGGGGAGCAGAGAGTGGCTAGACCTCCTGCCCTGTCCCTGCTGCCCCAGCCATAGTCTGAGCTGACCACCCGCCCTCACTACTCCTTTAGCTTCAAGAGCTTCATCTGCTGGGCTCTGGTTCGGCAGGGGTGCTTTGCTGCCTTTGCAAAGTGCCTGGCAGAGTCACTTTGCCTCCAGTTCTTGTTACCACTATCTGACACACTTGGGAAGCAAACCCTGACTGTGAGGCAGGTTTGAGGGTCCTTGCTATGGAGCCAGGTTATTGAAACTAGATTTAGGGAGGGGGGCCAGCTGTTAACAGGGTTCAGAGGGAACCCTATATTTAGAACAGACTTGAGGCATTCAAACTCAAGGGACACTGCAAGTTTCCCACGCATCATTAGATAGCATTTTCCTTAATTCTGTTCTCTGAATTATTGAAATCACGTGAGAGTGCCAGCATAAGACACAATACTGGAAATATTTTCTGACTTAGATTGCATGTGACCCTGCTGCATTAAACATGTGAAATGTAATTTATCTTCAAGGCTTAATTAAAAGGAATATTCATTATTGTTTGGTGCCATGATAGACTACTGCACTCTTTAAGGTTTTGTCTTTTAATTGTGTTTCTGGCTCTATTAATAGTGGCGGGCTCACCATCACATCTCCATGCTGTCAGAATACCTGCTTCTAATCTGAGCTTGTTGAAACTCTAAAATGACAGTACAGAGCCTGAATTAAATATCAGATGACAGCCCAGAGGCTTTTTTTATACTTGGTGGACACAGCCACCTCCCACGTCACCGAAGTTGTTATATGCGGGTCCACTGGCTCTGGGGTGTCAGAGGCATTGCCCCTGTAGCCACACGTACCGACTTTTCTATGGGAGTGATGGGAGAGTGCAGCTCAGTGAGGCTTTCTTTCCTTAGGGCATTCCCATTTCATCTACTAAATTGGTACAAGAAATGGATTTTGTAATCTGTGGAAATGCATGGTTATAAGCTGTCCACTGGGGAACTTGAACAAAGGCTGATTACAGGAAGATGCCAAATAGAGTGATTGTTTTGGGCCTTGTGTACAGTTCATCTTTGTTTTTCACATAGATAACTGTGTCTTTTAACCTGAAGTATCAGTGCTAGAAGTGACTAATAATAATGTGCATCTGTAAACTTTGTTGTGGATCCCCCTAATAGATGAATGATTTAAAATAAAAGATGGTATGGGTTCATTCAAGAGTGAATTGGGATTATTTGTGCAGAGAATTTCGTATGTACAGCTGGACCGTCTACCCCATGTGCTTGCATCTGCATTAAGAACTGGTTTAAAAGTTACGGCCAAGAGAAAAATCACTGTAAATGAAACTTCACATGGTTAATTAAGAACAATAAAAATTTGGTCACGTTTGTTCAAAAATGTTCTAGATTGGCTGGCACAGGATCTAGGCTTAACACATGGTCTTTGATATTGTTTTACCATCCTGAACCATTGTGTAATTTCAGAATTAGATTCTGATTTAGCACTTTTAAGAAGCAAACACAAAGCTCACCATGTGACTGTCTTAGTGGTTTTTAACCTCACTGTAGAGACAGCATCTCAACTAAGAGGCTTAAAATGTGCCATGATGCAAAGAATTGTAGAGAATGTGCCAGTGGCCCTATAATGGGGTCATATACTCATTCAGTCAGCAAACGTGTGGTGCCTCTTCTTAGTGCTTCCACATCTTTCCCACAGACTACCCCATTGCTTTATAATCATCTCTTCGTGTCTGTTTTCCCCATTAGACTGGCAGTGAGTTTCTCGAGGTTTTATTCATATTTGTATTTCCAGTAACTAAGACAGTGCCCAGGACAAAAGCATTACTCAAAAAATGTTTGTTTAATAAATAAGTGGTCAAGAATGAATGCTAGCAACATAATGTTCATGGAGAACTGACTTTTATTTAGCTAAATTAAATTACTTATACATAGAAATTAAACATGAGCTGCTTTTCCATTGTTCTCAGTGGTTTTGATGGTTTGCTGTTTCTAGAACCATCCCTGAGTTAACGGTGTTAGATTTCCAGTCATGAGGGAGGTGTCTGAGATGGATTTCGCCTCACATTTATTAGGCTGATGCTGCTCAAGGATCATTGTTTAGCGTTAGCAGAATGTTTTGATCATCCAGCTTTTCACCATCTTGGGAAACAACACTTTTAAAAGAACCCACATTTTAAGACACATTTGACATTAGTTGGGTTTGTTGCTTACAGCTAAGGAAGACATTGACTTCCTGTAATAACTGATCTTCCAGATGGCATTCTAAGAAGTATTTATTTACTGTGGTATAAAGTGCCGTAAGGAATTGATATATGGTTGCAAATCAGTTCATTCTTGGATAGGTGGGGTTACAGAAAAATTATACAGGAGAACTGAGCTCTGTAACAATTAGTACTGGGAAACATTCATTTTAAGAGGCTGCCTAGCACAAATTCAGTACAGCTGAATTAGCTTGTCTTTGAACGCAAGAATGTAAGAAACACTCCAGGAGGTCGTCCAAATGGATTGTTCAATTCAGTGGTGTGCTGGAATCCATTTTGAAGCGGGCTGGTTAGCCACAGGACAGCCCTTCGGAAGATGAGTGTGTTTTCATGAACATCCAGAGCAGTGACTTTGTATGTTTACCAGCCACAAATAATCAGACCTCTTCTTTTCTGTATGAATATTTTGGTTACAGAAGTTGGAGAACCAATACAAAAAAGTTTTTTGAAGATTAGCAATTGGGAACAGGGGGTCAGAATAACCCATGATCTCAATAATGTGATTTAACCCCTGTTGGAATTCTGGTACATTTCCTTTGGAATGTTTTTCTTATTCGTGACCTTTCGTGGTTTTGTTTAAATATTATGGGGCATGGATAATTAGATGCCCTCCTTTATTTTCCCCTCTTAATAGCAGAAGAGTTTTCCATGTGGCTCCTAGTCATCATTTCCAAACTCTCTTAAAACCCATTATTATATTTAGCATGTTCAACCTTTTAGGTTAATCACTATATAAAGAAATACTTTGAACAAAACAGTCTATATTTGTTCAAATTTATGTGTGTCTGTATGCTCAGTCACTCGGTCATGTCTGACCCTTTGCAACCCCACGGACTGTAGCCCACCAGGCTCCTCTGTCCCTGGGATTTCCCAGTCAAGAATACTGGAGTGGGTAACCACTTCCTTCTCCAGGGGATCTTCTCATTCTAGGGATCAAGCCCACTTCTTTTATGTCTCCTACATTGGCAGGCAGATTCTTTACCACTGCTCTACCCGGAAAGCCACATTATAATTTCAATCTTATTGCTCTATTTCACATTATTTTCTGTAAACTTTGGTAATTATAATAGCAAACAGTTACTGAGCATTGCTGTAGGTTATATGGCTTAATCTTTACAGCAGTCCTTTGTAGAGAGATACTATTATTATCTTCATTCAACAGATAAATAGAAAATTGAGATCACACAGACAGGAAGTGGCAGAGCTTGGTTTTGAATCCAACTTTCCTACTGTGGTCTCTGATGCCTCTGAGCGTGGGCCCTTAAACTTTGCTTTCTAGATTTGAAGTCAGGTGTCTGGGTCCATACTCACAGGGAAATCTTTTTGTATCTGTGGTTAATTTTGTTTCTGGGCCTCATCCATTTCCTTTTCTGGATGTCAGAATAGGAAACACTATCCCCAGTGCAGGGACCTCATTATTTATCAAGAGTGAATGCTTTTTGTCTTAATTGTTAGACTGTTTCATAATGATGGTCATGTAATTTATAGCCAGACATATGACCATTGTCTTTAGAAGAATGTCTGAGCTGACTTTTTCTGAATTTTAGCTCTGCCTATGTGTCTGACAGCTTGAATTATTTGAGGTATCAGAATTGCAGTAATTTTACAATGCTGGTTTAGAAAGCAGGTCTCATTTACCTGTGTCTGTTCATTTTGCAGGTCACGGAACAAAAAACCAAAGGTAAGATTTTCTTTTTCTTCCTTTTTAGATTTGTGCTCTTTTGTGTTTAGATTTTACACTTGCTGACTCAGCCTCCAGTCCACTTGATGTGTGAGGGTGGGTGTAGAGTAATTAAAGTCGGTTGTCTGCAGTCACTGAAGAGCAGTAATGAAAAACTAAAAGTACTTATACTGGTGTTTCTAGTTGGCCTTATGTTTTTTAGGAGGCAGGAGAGTAGATAGAGTAATTCCCCATTTTAAAAGTAAGGAGGTCATGATTTTGAACAGAACCTTTTCAGAATTTTTCTTGGAACAATAACAAAAGCAGCACACTGGCCCCTACTTTACAGATGGCAACTGCAGGGAGTTATTAGCCATCTTGATCCATGACAGGCATTGAGTCTGAAAACGAGTGTTGTGTTTAGGATGGTTACACTGTTTTCTGAGCTAGAGCCTGGAATATGCTTTTTGAAAAGATAATGTACTTTACCTCTTACAAAACAGTGATATGTGGTAAACACACGCAGATATCCCTGAGGTCATTCTCAACCTCTGATGATCTGCGTGTTTTCCGTTCTTTCTCCTCTGTTACTTTTGACTATGCAGTCTTGTCTGGTGATGGTCATACTTTTGTTCAGTCCCGTTAAGGACGGGAGACATCATTCCTTGAGACCAGTGTTGTAGCTCCTGTCCTCGCCCATTTGAATATGATGTTCTCTGCTCGCGTACGCACTGCATAGAGTTGTCAAAACACCCAAGCCCAGGTCTCTTCCCACACCTTCATGGTCCCAAGCCACAGCCATAGTAGGTGTACTTGGGGAAGTTCTGTAGGTGGCTACAGTATATGTCCCAGATTGAGAACCACTGTCCTGATGAAGGGGATTGTGATGACCTGGGGGAAGACAGGGTCATAGAGAAGCCCCGGCTTGATGAGAGCTTCACTGACGACTGGTTTCTTCATTGTTCTGTTTTGGTTTTTTTTGGACTAAGCGTGTCACACAGTGATGGAAGACTAATAAAGGCAGTACTAGTTTCTTACGAAACTTAGTTCAGGAAGACAGATTCTCAGATGAGTAGACATTACTGCCATATATTTCTAATCGAAAGGCATTTCATGGAATTCCCTGGTTGTCCAGTGGTTAGGACTCCATGCTTTCACTGCAAGGGCAGAGGTTCAATCCCTGGTCAGAGAACTAAGATTGCGCATACCTTATGGTGCTGCCAAAAAAAAAAGAAAAGGAAAAAGGGAAAGAAAGCCATTTCAAAGGAGAAAATAGTCTAGAACTTTGGACTGATTTATAAAATAAACTGAGCAAAACTTACTAGTTGTAATTATTTTAATTAGTTAACAGTGTTCTTCCTTTGTATTTTGTCAGGTCTTAACCCAGAAATAGGCATTATTTTGAAAGTATCTCTGTAAATTACTTGTTTGAAATATAAATTATACTTTACTATAGAAATAAGAGTTATTGATCATGAAAACAGTGCCCATATTTTCTAAACCAGCATACTATCTAGGAAAGGATTTTGGCATATAAGTGTTTTTATAGGACTTTTTGATGACTTATGGGGACAACAGATGAAAAAATTGGCATTTTCCTGAAAAAATCCAGACTCTGTGGTTACTGGAACACAGTGGTTGGGTTCCTGGGCCTGGCCACAATTTTTAATACTTGTGAAGCCAAGGACCAGTTGAGCTGTTGAAACAAGCTGCTCTGTATGTTAAGTGGTGTTTCTATTGGAAAACTGAAAATCCGTTAGGTTTTTCTTTCTTTTTTTTTTTATTTGTACCAGGTCTGTTCTTAGAATCACATTCCTCTTTCCTCTGCCAAAGCCTTAAAAGTTAAATTTTCTTTTTTACTTCTACCAAAGTTTCCCTCTGTTTAGGGTTTTTCTCATACCTACCATAAAATGGAGTACAGTTTCCATATTTCCCTTCAAAAATTAAAGTAAAATAATCCTGGAGTGAGCCAAGAGCCTGTTTTGAGTCTCATAATGGATTTAATTGTTAGAACAAGAGAATAAAAATAAAAATTATCCCTGAGATGTGTTAGACCGTAAGAAGAGGGAGGCCCTGATCTTTTTACCTTTTTTAATCCCATTTTACAGCTGCATCTTCATCTTTGTTCCCATGAGTCTGCCTGAATCCCACTCCTCTCCCCTCAGCTGATGTTTCTGGGTCCTTTTCCTCTTCCCAAAGATGATGCCTTCCTTGGTTAGCCTCCCCTGAATTCTGAGTCCACCTCTCTTTCCCCAGCAGATCCTATGAGAAAAAAAGACTGTATTGGTGTCAAGGCTCTGGTTGTACAGAGAGGACTAAAGTAAGATTTGTCCATATTTCAGAGGAAAAGTAAATTCAGTATATATTTTTGATCTTCCATCATTTTTTTTTTTTTTTAAGGTGAGGATTTTGGAAAGAACAGAACTGGGCTTTCAAGTGGAGGTGATGGGCATGGGCTAGAGCTGGGCTAGTACCTTTCAGTAACAAATACTGAAAAGTGCTTAGGTAGCAGCTGATCTTGTTTGTTGGGTATTGGTCTTGGGATTGGAGACATTTGTAGGATGGATGTAATAGACCAGATTTAACAGGGATGAAGGATACAATTAGGATTAAAGAGGTAGACTGTGTAATGGAAGAGTTTGGACTTAACCATCTAGTGTTGTTGGGAAGGTATTAGGTCTTAGGGTGACAGTTGGCTTATTAGAAGTTATCAGTATGAAATAACTGATTTATAGAGACACAACTTTAAGCTACATTACTAGAAGTACAGTATCTAGGCAGGGATTTGCAGTTCCTATATGGTCACCACTCTATGGAAAGGAACAGAGATTGACCTCTATTGGATGGACCTTGAGGAGTTCGGGCCAGATTGGTCAAGGGGTTTGAACCTGTGTCCCCTCTGAGAGGATTAGACACTGGAAGAGAAGAGGGAATGTTTAATCCCCAAGGAAAGGCTTCCCACATGGGGAAGCTCTGATAACTTCAAAGATTTGAAGGGCTTTGTTGCCTGACACTTAGCATTTCTTTGGTAAGTGTCTGTTGGTGAGTCAAAGAAGGAAGAACTTCCTGCTAAGTATAAATTAAAATTTTTAGATAATGTGGTCCAAAGCAAATTCATAATCTTTACCCAGCTGGGACACAACGAAAAAACAATGTTTTCCCATCATCATACCTGGGATGATGGGCCATTTTATTCCACTGGCCAAAACGCTTATCTTTGAATCTAATCCAAAAATCCTATTACAGTGACTACATGGTGCTCATTGTAATAACCTTCAGTTCAGTTCAGTCGCATCCAACTCTTTGCGACCCCATGGACTGCAGCATGCCAGGCTTCCCTGTCCATCGCCATCTCCTGGAGCTTACTCAGACTCATGTCCATCAAGTCAGTTATGCCATCCAACCATCTCATTCTCTGTTGTCCCCTTCTCCCGCCTTCAGTCTTTCTCAGCATCAGGGTCTTTTCCAGTGAGTCAGTTTTTTGCATCAGATGGCCAAAGTATTGGAGTTTCAGCTTCAGCATCAGTCCTTCCAATGAATATTCAGGACTGACTTCTTTAGAATGGACTGATTGGATCTCCTTGCAGTCCAAGAGACTCTCTAGAGTCTTCTCCAACACCACAGTTAAAAGCATCAGTTCTTTGGCACTCAGCTTTCTTTATAGTCCAACTCTCGCGTCCATACATGACTACTGGAAAAACCATAGCTTTGACTAGATGAATCTTTGTTGACAAAGTAATGTCTCTGCTTTTTAATATGCTGTCTAGGTTGGTCATAACTTTCCTTCCAAGGAGTAATTGTCTTTTAATTTCATGGCTGCATGTACTAACCTTGGGTCTACTCTAATTTGAGCTTCCCTGGTGGCTCAGTGGTAAAGAATCTGCTTGCCAGTACAGGAGATGGGGGTTCAGTCTTTGGGTCGGAAAGACCCCCTAGAGAAGGAATTGGCAACCTAGCCTAGTATCCTTGCCTGGGAAATTCCATGGGCAGAGGAGTCGGACATGACTTAGTGACTAAAACAACAAACAACAACTGGTCTAATTTATTAATATTAAAGGCAGGCTCCTCCCCCCATGCCCCAGGTTCAACCAGTTCCCATTAGCCTAGGAACGAAATCACTAATGATTTAATGAGGAGAGAAGCTTCCAGTGAGATGATCTGGGCAAAAGCCAGTGTACATTGGGCTTGGGGAATAAGTAGAAGGTAAAGAAACAGAGACAGTGCTTAGAAGTTGCTGAACAGTGTTGAGCTTGCATCGGCCACTCCATGCGTCATCAGTCTTTGAGATTTTTTTTGTATTGTATTGATTATTATTCACCAAGAAATTCTTCAGTCTAAATGTCTTTTGTAGGACATGTTTGTCTTTTTAACTATTACTTTTAAAATGTTACTGGAAGATGTTTTTTTGGTTTTATTTTTAGTGTTTGATACATCAAGGTATTTAAAGAAAATAGTTTATTGGGTCTGCCCATCTCAGAATTTTCTTAAGAAAACTTTTATCTGAAAAAGCATCTTATTGAAGTTTTTCAGAAGCAGAGGCAATTAGAAGTTCAGACTGTAAGATGAGATTGGTATAAAATAATGGCAGCAGAGAAGGGGAAAAGATTCAATCACTAGAGTAAGTAAATGGTTTTTGGTGGTAAATGAATGGAAATTAGAAAGTAGGATACCCAGCTTTTTCCGCAGTGTCTTTATTCCCCTTTGAAGCAGAGATCAGGTTTAAGCCACAGACCTTTTCTCTGGAAAATAAGAAACTATGCCTTTATTTTGAGCAGCTCATCTTCAGAAATATTTGTACCACAAGCTGCAAACCATTAAGGTTCAGAAGAGAAAAGAGAAAACCTGAAAAGTAATTCAGAGTTAATCATAGTTTCCCTCTCCTTGGTTACCCCTGGTGTTCTGGAGTATAATGTGATACCTGCAGGGATTCTGATGTCTTTAGTTGGACTTCAGGATGCAGGTTGGATTGGGCATCCTGCCTAACACCTGCATTGCTCTCCAGTTAGTGGTTAGAGTGTAGTAAAACAGGATAAAAACTCACTCAAGCCCTGAAACAGTTCGCTCTTAGCATGTACTGCAAGCAGGCTTTTTCTGACAGTGTTCTAGAGTTTTGAATGACTAATCTCCCAGGAGGGAGCACTGTGTTGGAAGGAGGATAGTCAAACGGTGGTCCCATTTTATTATGACTTTATTACTTATGGTCCATTGTACCTCCGATGTGATGGTGGGAAAATGCCCTGAGAGCTTTGCAGGGAATCTTAATACAGTATATGCTATCTACCAGCTTTCTTCCACTGTGCTACGAGTGATGCAGAGTTGGTCCAACTGATGTTCAGACCTCAGCTCTATAGGCTCTTCTTACCATGTTTGATTCTATTTTAGGGAAATGAATGACAAACCTGGTTACTTTAAAGTGGAGATGCTAGTCTTTTTATAGAAGGGCGGCCCTGTAGAAGCATAATTCCTTCTGGCCTAAAAGCTAGTTGGGAAGAATTTCCCCCAGCCTTCATCAGCTTCTTGTTTATTCTCATAATAAGAGAATTGGAGAGTGGAGATTGGGAATGCCATGTGCCATGGAATCCTCTACACACAGATAGAAAATGAATCATTAAATAATTCATCTGTATTCATCTATTTGTCAGTCATTTATACATTGGTCTTTATAAGTCCTGCAAAGTCCACTATACTAATAATACTGGGTTAGTCAAAAGTTAGTTCAGGTTTTTCTGTAAGATGTTATGGAAAAATCCAAATGAACTTTTAGGTCAACACAATATTAGGCAATGGCCTATTTATTTTCTTGAGAAATGCATTTATTTATTTATCCATGCATCTTCTCACCTCTCTTCCTCCCTGGGAGGTACAGTACTGCCTCGTGATTGGCTAAGGTTAGACCAGGGGTTTAAGCCTTGAAGTTAATTCAGGCTCCTGCTCTTTCTCCTTCCTGTTAATCATAGTACTCCCCAGTGTCAGTGGGTATAGACTGGGATTGGGCCCCCTGATTTCTGATGCTGTATCTCTCTCATAAAGGAGCCAGTTCATTGAACAACCTGCTGGCCCCATGTCATTTCAGCAGTCAGAGCAGTAGTGCCACCAGGGCTGGCCCTCGCATGGCTCTGAGGGTCAGGGATTCTGGCATCAGAGTCATTGGGATTACCAGGCTCAGTGCTTGTTTCTGTATTGCTGCCAGAGTGCACTGCCAGGTAGATTTTCCTGGAAAGGGTGGAGTCTTTTGGTAGACTGAAGCGAGGGATTTGCCAGTCCAGAAGAACTTTCTCTGCTGGGTGGAAGGCAAGCCAGAAGGGTCCAGCAGAGCTTCATAGTCATCTCACATGTTCCCATCCTTGTTTGCCGTTTTACAAGGGACGGAAAACCTTAAATATTTAAACAGGAAAAATACATTTTGAAATTTTTATTTTAAATGAATAGTTGAAAAAAATAAACATAAGGTCCACTTAATTTTTTTTTTAATAAAAGCGAAGAGAGTTATAACATTTCTAATGTTTACACAGAATGCCAAGCAAGTGTCTTTAAGTAGAGCTGGCTATAGAAACCAAAACCACGTTGATCTTGGGATTCTGTAAGCCTGGTTTCCCCTTAGGGGTATACTTTGTGCCAGGCCCTAAGAAAAACAGGTGAAAGATGGGTTCTTGCCATTGAGGGTCTTCTGGCCTGGTGGGGAGAAGGATCTACGAATGGAGAATCTCAATATAAACAATTTTTTCAGTGGCACAGAGATGGACAACATGGTCCAGGAGCACACATGAAGGGGGCTGAGCATACCTAGTCCAGGGACTTTGGGTGAAGTTTCTTTAAGAATGTGGATGGAGAGAGAAAGGGCCTTTGGGCTGAGAGCCTTGAACCTTCCCCCAGGGGTTTTGCCTGGGGTCTGTGTGCACCCTTAGACCTGCTGGGCAGCCCTTCAGGGGACTCCACTATTGATTTGGGGGAGTGAATGGCGCTTACTTCTCCTCCTCCTTAGTTAACATAATGTCATTCCATGATACCACAGTGTTTGAGTCCTTGTCACCATCACTCTCCACCCTTGGCTATCTCTAGTAAACTGAAGATGCTGGAGGAGCTGGAAACACCATGTCCCCCAGAGGAGGATGAAAGGAGCATTGTCTGATTGGAACCTATCTCATGGATGCTTTCGTTTGCACTGGATTTCAAAGACTGTTTCCCCATCTCTCTCTTTCAGTGCCCGAAGTGACGAAACCAAGTTTAAGCCAACCAACGGCCGCCAGCCCGATTGGCAGCTCTCCATCGCCACCAGTCAATGGTGGCAACAATGCCAAAAGGGTGGCAGTGCCGAACGGACAACCGCCAAGCGCCGCCCGCTACATGCCTCGGGAGGTGCCGCCGCGATTCCGTTGCCAGCAGGACCACAAAGTGTTACTAAAACGTGGGCAGCCCCCTCCACCGTCCTGCATGCTCCTCGGGGGTGGGGCAGGGCCTCCTCCCTCCACGCCCGGAGCAAACCCCAACAACGCACAAGTGACAGGAGCGCTGCTGCAGAGCGAGTGTGGGACCGCACCAGGTGAGCATGCCTCGGGCAGGTGAACGGGGCGAGGAGGACCCGGGTGGTTGCAGGGAGCCAGCGCATCACTTCATGCTGCCTGTCTAAAGTCCACGAGAAGCGTTGATTTTATAGACTTAGTTAATGTTAGTCACAGTCGTGTCTGACTCTTTGTGACCCCATGGACTGTAACCTGTCAGGCTCCTCTGTCCATGGGATTCTCCAGGCAAGAATACTGGAGTGGGTGACTATTCTTGTAGACTCCTGGGGTTATTCAGAAGATGGAGGAGGAGCCCAGTGTGAGATGTGCACCAGCATTTCTCTCCTGAAACTGGGTTTCATTGTCCAGCGAGTGTCTCCTTGGCCTGCTGCTCTTTGTCCACATTCTTCATCGCCTTTTTCCCCCCCAGACAAGAGCATTACAGTTTAAGCCCCCATAGCCCCAGGCGCCTCTGCAGGTGTGTACTCGGGGTGACTGGAAGTGAGGCTAGCGCAGAGGCTGGTTCTGAATCTCAAGATGTGCATGTTTATGTTCCTGGAACTCTGGGACAGAGAGAGAATGGTCCCCTAGATCATAGTGCAGAACTTCAGGGGAATTCCACATAATGCCATTCTTGTAGTAGATTTGTAAGATCAATGTTTCTTTATAGAGAGCCCTGAATTTTGAGCTGTTAAAAACTGTTTGTTAGGTATAAGGAATCTTTACCTGAAGGGCTCTGCTGGAAGTTTTGAGAATTTTTAATAGATGAATACTAAACAGCCAACAGCCAAGAACTTCCAAGTATCATCCCCCATTTTTTAAAAACTTGTCAAAAGATTTCCACTTATTCTTAAAAATGTTTTTTTGAGATCATATTGAAATTCAGAGCTTGAAGACCGTCAAACATTGGCAAGGACAATGAATTGGTGGTTGTTAATGGTAGGATGCTTTATTCTAGTTCTGATTTGAACATAGAATTGCCTAGAGAATTTTTTTTTTACCATCTTACATGCAAAGTAAAGATGGAGAGAAAGCTGGCAGTGACATAGGCCTTCGTACAGAGGCAAACCCTGTTCATGAGGCTTCTTTGGTAACTGTCAGGACAGGCCCAGCCCAGACAGAGAAAGGCCTTCTGGCCCTTCCTTCCTGGCCCCTTGTCACCAGCTGCAAAGGGAAGTGTGAGGGGGTGTTTGTGTCGGGCACTTCAGCAGCTGAGTCTCGCCAGGCCTGGACATAGACGTGGGTCCAGCATGAGTCACTCTCCTGCTTACATTCTTAAAACCACAGAGGCCCCTGATCTCAAGAGTCTGAGATTCTCCGCTTCCTTACTTTTATATGGCGCTATGTAATACTTTTTTTGAACTTCATATGGATTTAAAGCTGTTTGGTTAAAAAGAACTGAAATAAATTTAGAGGAATTTATTGGTCTTAAAAACAGGTCATTCCCCCTCCCTCCTGCGTCAATCAAATATGCTCTGAGCCAGACTCTTTTTATCAAGTTCCTTGGGCATACAAACTGATTCATGCTTGTCTGCCCTGTCATCTAGCTGGGTGGGCATTTATCATTCAGCAGCTGCTTACTGAGCAGCAGTGCCCTGGCTACCACATGGAATTCAAACGTTAGCAAGGTAGGTCTCTGCCTGGAGGGTATTCATGTGAGGGAAGGAAGAGGTGAATGCAGTACACTGAGCAAAAGAGCTCCAGACAGAGGATGGCTGTTTTCAGGTGGCGAGTTCAAAAAAACTTCATAGAAGTGACACTTGAACTAGGCCCAGAAAGATAGATAGATCTCAGTGTGTGAATTCCGAAGGAAAAAACAATAGATGCCCATGGGGAATGGAGCCGGGGTAAGAAGACACAGTTTGTAGAGTGTGGGTATCATTAGAGAAAGCAGGGAAAGGTGAAAATGGAAAAGTCAGTGGGTCCCAGGTTGTGGAGCATCTTGATCAGACCTCAGGCCCAAGAGTTTAGCTTTATTTTTATGCACTACAAAACTCTCCACTGCTTTCCATAGAGCAGTGATATAATCAAAGGTGTGCTTTATTAATACTAGATGTGTTTAGAGTGGGTTGTAGCTGTAAAGCAAGGATAGGCTATTGACTGCATTGTCTCAAGATGGGGAAGTCCCTTCTCTGTCCCTGGAAGTAGCCCGAGGATAGCCTTGAGAGGTGCTGTTGGGGGTAAGATTTAGCAACTACGCCAACCAGGCAAAACAGAAGAGACGACTAAGACGGGTATGATGCAGTTAAGCAAGGCAGGCAGTGGGTAGAGAAGTAGTTTATGGAGAAGTGATGAGCTCGTTTTTGGGGCCGTTTGAGCTCGAGGTGTTGAGAGATGATACCCGTGCTGCTGTGATTAATGAGACCATCTCTTCCTCAGAGTCAACCCTTGGAGGTGCTGCTGCTTCAAATTATGCAAATTCCACTTGGGGCCCGGGAGCCTCCTCCAACAGCGGCGCCTCCCCCAACCCCATTCACATCTGGGACAAGGTGATTGTAGACGGGTCTGACATGGAAGAGTGGCCTTGCATTGCCAGCAAAGACACTGAGTCTTCTTCCGAAAACACCACCGATAACAACAGTGCCTCGAACCCTGGCTCTGAGAAGAGCACTCTGCCAGGAAGCACCACTGGTAACAAAGGAAAAGGGAGCCAGTGCCAGTCTGCAAGTTCCGGGAACGAATGTAATCTTGGGGTCTGGAAGTCTGACCCTAAGGCTAAATCTGTTCAATCTTCCAACTCTACTACGGAGAGCAACAATGGACTAGGAAACTGGAGGAATGTGAGTGGTCAGGAGAGAACTGGACCTGGCTCTGGCTTCAGCAACTTTAACCCAAATAGCAACCCATCTGCCTGGCCAGCACTGGTCCAAGAAGGAAATTCTAGGAAAGGGGCATTGGAAACGGAGACTAGTAATTCCAGTGCGCAGGTTAGCACAGTAGGTCAGGCATCCAGGGAACAGCAGTCAAAGATGGAAAATGCGGGTGTTAATTTTGTTGTCTCTGGCAGAGAGCAGGCTCAAATTCATAACACTGATGGACCAAAAAATGGAAACACTAACTCCTTGAACTCAAGTTCACCAAACCCCATGGAGAATAAGGGAATGCCCTTTGGGATGGGCTTGGGGAACGCCTCCAGGAGCACTGATGCCCCTTCACAAAGCACTGGAGATAGAAAGACTGGGAGTGTTGGATCTTGGGGTGCAGCTAGGGGGCCTTCTGGAACTGACACAGCCTCTGGACAAAGCAATTCTGGAAACAATGGGAACAATGGAAAGGAGAGAGAGGACTCCTGGAAAGGAGCTCCTGTTCAGAAGTCAACCGGGTCAAAAAGTGACTCTTGGGACAACAATAACAGGTCTACGGGTGGGTCCTGGAACTTTGGCCCTCAGGACTCTAATGACAACAAATGGGGTGAAGGGAACAAAATGACATCCGGGGTCTCTCAGGGAGAATGGAAACAGCCGACTGGGTCTGACGAGTTGAAAATTGGAGAATGGAGTGGTCCAAACCAACCAAATTCTAGCACTGGAGCATGGGACAATCAGAAGGGCCACCCCCTCCCTGAAAACCAAGGCAATGCCCAGGCTCCCTGTTGGGGAAGGTCTTCCAGCTCCACGGGAAGTGAAGTTGGAGGTCAAAGCACTGGAAGCAACCACAAGGCGGGAAGTAGTGACAGTCACAATTCCGGCCGTCGGTCGTGCCGGCCCACGCATCCCGATTGTCAGGCTGTCTTGCAGACCCTTTTGAGCCGAACGGATTTGGACCCCAGGGTGCTCTCAAACACTGGCTGGGGCCAAACTCAAATTAAGCAGGACACAGTGTGGGACGTCGAAGAGGTGCCAAGGCCCGAGGGGAAGTCTGACAGAGGAACTGAGGGGTGGGAGAGCGCTGCCACACAGACCAAGAACTCAGGGGGCTGGGGAGACGCACCCAGCCAAAGCAATCAGATGAAGTCTGGATGGGGAGAGCTCTCAGCCTCTACAGAGTGGAAAGACCCCAAGAACACAGGAGGCTGGAACGACTATAAGAACAACAACTCTTCCAACTGGGGAGGAGGACGACCGGACGAGAAGACATCTTCCTCTTGGAATGAGAACTCCAGCAAGGATCAAGGGTGGGGAGGTGGACGCCAGCCCAACCAAGGATGGACTTCTGGAAAGAATGGTTGGGGAGAGGAGGTCGATCAGGCGAAAACCAGCAATTGGGAAAATGCTGCGAGTAAACCTGTGTCCGGGTGGGGTGAAGGTGGGCAAAGTGAAATTGGGACTTGGGGGAGCGGTGGGAACACAAGCCTGGCTTCCAAAGGCGGGTGGGAAGATTGTAAAAGGTCTCCGGCATGGACGGAGACAGGCAGACAGCCCAGTTCCTGGAACAAACAGCACCAACAGCAGCCGCCACCGCAGCAGCTACCGCCACCACAAGCCGAGGCCTCTGGCTCCTGGGGAGGCCCAGCCCCACCACCTCCAGGCAACGGACGACCCTCCAATTCCAACTGGAGCAGCGGGCCGCAGCCAGTAACCCCCAAGGATGAGGAACCCAGTGGTTGGGAAGAGCCATCCCCGCAGTCGATCAGTCGGAAGATGGACATTGATGATGGCACTTCCGCATGGGGAGACCCCAACAGTTATAACTACAAGAATGTGAATCTGTGGGATAAGAATTCCCAAGGGGGCCCAGCACCTCGAGAGGCAACCCTGCCTACCCCGATGACCGGCAAATCAGCATCAGGTAGGCGATGGCTTTTTCTTACAGGTTTTGTTGAAGAAAAGCAATCCTAAACCAAGGCATTTTTATTAAGAGGTGTTTATTGAACTTAGCTTCATTCCGGGACTCTTTCCTGCTTTAACTGTAGGCTGCTGTCAACAAAAGCTCTCTTTTAAAAATCAAATGATGGTGACTACAGAAACTGGTGGTACAGGGTAATGTTCTTTCTTGGCAAAAGGGAAAGATGGCATCCCTGGGTTAGTCTCCCTCCCATTTTATTTTTTATTGTATTGGTCTGTAGAATCCAAAAGATTGAGATCTTGCGAAACAAACTCTGCTCTAGATTTTAAAATAAAGAATTAAAATAGGAGCAGAAATAGACCTGATTTCCATTCCTGTTCTGCCTGTGGACATGTCCTCTGTGTTGCTCTTTCCCCAGCAATGGGAAGCCATCTGTGTTCTTGCAGAGGCTATCAGAAAACGCTAGAGCCAAGCTGGGATCTGGAAGGTTTCCATCACTTTCCAGATGATTTTTAACAATTAACCTCTGGAAGTGACATACTTCGTTATGTGGAGATTGTTGTTGTTTAGTCTCTAAGTTGTGTCTGCCTCTTTGCCACCCCATGGGCTATATCATGTCAAGTTTCCCTGTCCTTCACTCTCTCCTGAAGTTTGCTTAGATTCATGTCCATGAGTCAGTGATGCTACCCACCCATTTCATCCTCTGTCACCCCCTTCTCCTTTTGCCCTCAGTCTTTCCTGGCATCAGGGTCTTTTCCAGTGAGTCAGCTGTTTGCATCAGGTGACCAAAGTATTCTATCACTTTCCAGATGATTTTTAACAGTTAAACTCTGAAAGTGGAGCGCTTTGTCATGTGGAGATTATCTCATGATAATCAGTTATCCAGAATTAAATTTTCTTCCTTCCTTTTTTGGATAAGAAACATCATGTCTAGTAAATTAAAAGTAGTGCTGATAAAACTTATAAAGGGAGGCGATTTTAAACATTTTTTTAAAATGTAGTGCTGGTGATGGTTCTTAGTTTGGCATTGGCAACTTGAATGCCCTTGTGGAAATCAGCGAATTTGTTTGGATTATTTGAGTTAAAATTAATCATAATACTTAATTTTCCACTCTCCAAAGTAAGTCTTATGTTCAGTGAATCCAGTTATGAAATGATTACTTTTAATTAGTTCTATTTTTTTTAATATTGAAGACAAAAGAAGGAAATGAAGATTTGTTCATTAATTCCCTATCTAGAACATGTAAAAAATTTTCTTCATATAGTAAAACCCTTCAAATTATATAGAAAAGCAAAAGGTAATAAATAAAAGAATCTTAATCCTTAGTTAGGGTCTCTCCTTGCAGGTTTTAGAACTTTGTGTGCCAATCAGAAATTTTGTTCTTGTCTATAGCAAAATATATCTATCCTTTAAACATTTTACACAGGGAATTGTACTATATACACTGTTCTTCACCATGCTTTGCTCATTATTCTTCAAAACTTTTCATGTTTACACATACATTTTTGTCTTTTAATTGCTGCATAGATAGTATTCATTTGATGGGCAAATCACGATTGGTCTGACTGGTCCCTTTTTCATAGATATTTAGGTTGCTGCCAAGTGTTTTGTGACAGTGATGTCATGAGCACTGTTGTACATGTAATTTCATCCCCTTTTACAAGTACATGTATGGTATAATTTCCTGGCGGTGGAATTACTTGACCAAAAGCTAAAGTGACGGTGCCAGGTCTCCTCCATGTAGGTGGAATCACATTTCTGTTTCCACCCATAGAATTCAGGAGGTCCCGTTCCTCTTCCCTTCACCACCACTGGATACTACCGTGTTCATTTAACAAATCATTCTTTGAGATGCATGTCCTTTCTTTACAGTCTGGAGCAAAAGCACACCATCTGCTCCAGATAATGGTACTTCAGCTTGGGGTGAGCCAAACGAAAGCAGTCCTGGTTGGGGCGAGATGGACGACTCGGGAGCATCAACAACAGGCTGGGGGACTGCACCCTCCAGTGCTCCAAACGCCATGAAACCTAGTAAGTATACGGCACTCTCTGAGGGAGTCTCTGTTCCTGTGGAGAGTCACACGTTTTGGGGAGGGCTGTTACTGCATTGTCAGTTCAGTGAGGTTCAGGACCTTGGACCTTTAGTAAATGGTTAGTAGCAAATGATGGGGACTTGGCTTGGCATATGTAAAAATGCTTAGTGTGAACTGAAAGTCTTAAGTTAGTATTATTGATTTCATTTTTAAAAAGTATTTACTTACTCAGCTATGCTGGGTCTTAGTTGCGGCACGAATACACTTCCTTGTGGCAGGTGGGATCTTAGTTCCTCAACCAGGGATCAAACCAGGGCCCCCTGTATTGGGAGCATGGAGTCTTAGCCACTGGACCACCAGGGAAATCCCTCATTTTAACTTGAGTTTAATGTCTGGCTAGAACTGAAATTTTGATGTGCTTTTTTCCCCACAGTAAGCTAAATGTTGCTCACTTTATCTATTTTGCATTTCTACTCTCATATTGGTGTAAGTTAAAAAAAAATAAATAATTCCTGGCATTTAACGTGGAACAAGGTCTCTGCTGCCCAGTGACTGCATCCTTCTGCTCCTTTCTTTCCCCTTTGTCTCTCTTCTCATATTCCCACCCACAGAGGGACATTTAAGGTTTCTTGAACCCAACAAAGATTTCTTCATTTGAATTTTTCAAACAAAGCACGTCACACTTATTCATAATCACTGACAATCTAAGCTATACTTGATCCAGCTGGCAATGTGTACTCACAGTAATTTGCAAAACTTCGTAAACGGATGCTGCAGAATGTCCCACTGGATGATCCTCAACTGAAAAATTTAATTTCAAGTGCCTGTTTTCACTTTTTGTAGTTTTCTTAAGAAGTATTCCAACATCTCTTTTCTACCATATTGCAGAGTTAAGGGATTGTCTTTTGATTAAAAACTGTGGTCAGACTGAATACTCTGAATTGGAACAAGAATAAATTCCATTGTCAAGTTTATTTTATGATATTTATGATTCTGACCATACCACAGAATGGAGTATCATCTTAGCTCTCTGTATTCTGGAAACTCACTCTTGTGCCTGTGTAACTTGACTGCATTTTGAAAATGATAAATCTCTTTCACTTCATAGAAATAGCTTGATAAAGAATTTGATCTTGTCTTGACTTTCATTGTAAAATTGGTTCTATCATCATGGGAAATACCATGATGACTTGGAATAGATCCAGAACGCTGTTGAAAGGCATAAACCAGACCCTTGGCGCAAGGAGGCACTTTAGCAGTACTTTGAAGATTTTTATGTGTCTTTCCCAACTTCGGGATCTTCTTTCTTCCATCACAGAAATCATTTTTCTCCAGATTTTAAAAAAAAGCTTCTACTCACCGGGATCATCTTTATCTGTAGCTAAAGCTGTAGTTACTTTCCCCCTTCTCTGAATAATTTGAAGGAGGAATTTCAAGGGAGGAAGCTAGATAGTCACAGCCTACTAATCAATGCTCATGGTGATTTAACCTGTGATCTTGTCTAGACTGAAGATGTCTTAAATCTGGGGTGGACTCTGTGACTTCAGTATTGGCGCGCTCTATTTTTTTAATCTCTCTACAAGAAATTAGTTGTTAGAAGTGTAGCTCCTTTCTCTCGAAGAAGGGTTACATGGATGTCTTTCTTCTTTAAAAGGGTCAATATGTCATATATGTTGGATCTTTAATTCCTGTTGCTTGTCAGAGGATGTCTAAAGCCTGTGCTTATGTAATGGTGGATAACCTCCTGTGCAGGAGAAATGGTCCTGGTTATCCAGAAGTGGGGAGAACAGCCCCCAGGCCCTGCTCCTTGCTGCTCAATCACAGAGCCCCTGCAAAGGAGGGCACCCAGTGAACCCCGTAGAAGGTTCATCCCAAGGTTCACTTGGGCGAAGCTGGGAAATGATGCCACCATCTGAGGAAATTGATTGCCTAGCTCTCTGTGTACTTGATTGATGCCTGGATGGCGTCATAGGCCTGGTCCCAGAGCCTGGCAGCAGAAAGGCCTGGAAAAAACACTTTTCTGGCTCTCTCAATCAAATAACTCCCTCCGTAAATGTCTTGTCATTTTGTAAATTGAAGGTGAGGCTCGAACTTCTGGGCTTCCCAGATTCTGGTAAAGAATCTGCCTGCAGTGTGAGAGACCCAGATTCAATCCCTGAGTCAGGAGGATCCCCTGGAGAAGGAAATGGTTACTCACTCCAATAATCTTGCCTGGAGAATGCCATGGAGAGTGGAGCCCAGCCTGTTATAGTCCGTGGGATTGCAAAGAGTCAGTCACGGACTGAGCTACTAATTTCATACCTTTTCATGGAGCTTCTAGGTGGGATAGTGTATTTCCTTTCTTCTATCATTAGCAGAAAGTGTATCCATACAAAATTTTCAGAAGGAAATTGGGATCCAATCTCCAAATTCAAGATCTTTGTTTAAGGGGAAATGTTGGTGAAATTGACTGTGAAGCCTGATGACAACCTACTTCCTCAAACAGTTGAGCACTGGTTTCCCTGGCTTTGTTCGCTCTTCCACGTTCTGTCTCCTACATTTCCTCCTCCTGTCTTTTATTTATTTATTAAATATTTATTTATTTAGCTGGACCGGGTCTTAGTTACAGAATGTGAATTCTTAGTTGTGTCATGTGGGATTTAATTCCCCAATCAGGGATCAAACCCAAGCCCCCTCCATTGGGAGCATCGAGTCTTTAGCCACTGGACCACCAAGGAAGTCCCTCCTCTGCCTGTCTTTAAAAGCCATTGCTTATACATTGTCTTTGCCTAGGATCTTTTTAGTATCCAGTACATTTCAAGTGTGTAAATCTAGTAACTTTCAAATTTTCATGGCTATTTCTGAATTCCTCTTATTTCACTGTAATTTTGATATTCAAAATCTAGTACAGTTTTCTTTTTTTCGTCCATCTTTCATGTTCTTTTCCTCACCCCAAACAAGGTTGACAATTGTTTTTTATCCTGCCTCATATTTGTAAAGTCCATTACAAAGTACACCACTTATTTCCTTTCAGGAGGGTAAAACTAAGAAGTGCAATACAACATTCTCATTAAGAGTAACAGACTTCTCTTAATTTAAGTATGAAATTTCTTGTAAGTAGTGATAGGTTCTTTTCAGTTGGGGGATTTCTGTCAACACTGTAAGGGGAAAAATCATTGAACTTAGAAGCCAGGAAATCTTGATTTGTGGTTTATGAACTTACTGTGTATCTTTGACCCTTTTGGTGTTTCCATTCTGCTCTCTAAAGTTGGGAGAATATTTGCTTCGCCATACAGACAGATCCTGGATACAATTACACTAAAATGCTGCATTTATAAGGAATGATTGTTGTGGGTTTTGTTATATATAGCCATTGCATACAGTTGGCTCTTTCTTTTCTTAAGACTCCAAATCTATGCAAGATGGCTGGGGGGAGAATGACGGGCCAGTGGCAGGAACTCGCCATCCCAGCTGGGAAGAGGAGGATGATGGAGGAGTCTGGAACACTGCCGGCTCTCAGGGAAGCACTTCCTCCCACAACTCAGCAAGCTGGGGACAAGGAGGAAAGAAACAAATGAAGGTAGGCCATGTTAGAAATGTCTGAACTTGCTTATTCATTCTTAGAAGGCAGAACTGAGAACGTTTTAGTGGAAGAAGCCACGTAGCTAAAGTCCTTGCAGTCCTCAGTGATGGGGAGAATATTTTCTTCAGAACACATAACTGCTTCCTCTTCCCCTCATCTTCCTTACCTTGAAGTCTCTAACTGCAGAATATTCGCTGTGGGTAAAATGGAATTTTCAAAGTAACGAGATTTTCCTTCTCACTTCAATTTCCATATTATAATAATTCTTTGGGAACTTTCAGGACACCCTTTATAAATGTTTTATGCTTTTGTGTTCTAAAGCCTGATCAGTTCTTAGAATAGGTCCCCCTGAATATGTAGAAGGGAAACCACAGTAATATGGTTTCTCCAGCAACAGTCAACATGACTCATTTTTGTCTGATTTGGGAAATTCCAAGGCCCAGAATCCATTCTCAACAAGATGAGCTGCTGATGCATAACCCTGCATCAGCAGCTAGGTGATTTATCTCCATCCTGTACCAGTTGTGTCCTACACGTTTTATTTTCTAGATTGTAGAGCAACTTAGTTTCTCTTTTGATTTTCATAGTTTAATGAGGACTTTGATTTTCAATCTAGAACCTGAGTGACTCTCAGTAGAATCCCTGTTTTTTCATTCTAGCCTCTCATTCTCCATGTATGTTATTTCAGCACCGGAGCCTTGCTGCTCTAAGAAACACTTCATAACTAAAGTTTTTGGTTTTCAAGTACCGGATGCCATTTTAGAAGGTCTTCAGTTGACCAAGGGGCTGTACCTTCGGCCCCTTAGCCTATGAGATTTTGTTCTGAATATGATTACTTTCTTTTATAGCCTGAGAATACAGGTTGTTTCTGTTAGAAACATTTTGTTTAAGCAGTCATTTACAGTTTTCCCCCATAAAGGACTTTTATTTTCTTACTTCAGTCACAAAAGAAATTATTCAGGAAAACTTTCTAACATTTTTAGTACATTTGCATTGTCTAGTCTACTGTGGCTTTCTTTTTATTATTTACAAATTAATAATGAGACCGGATTCTGGGAAGACTGCTGAGGAAGCAACCAAGTGAAAGCTGCGCGCCCACTCAGGGAACCACCAAGATTCAGAGTTTAACTGGGAATTAACTGTTTCTGTTCCATGACTGATGATTCTGACCTTTCTTACTATGTGTGTGTGTGTGTGTGTGTGTGTGTGTGTGTGTGTACACCCGCGCGTGCGTATATTCCAGTGCAGCTGTGTGTGTGTGTGTGTACACCCACGCATTCGTATATTCCAGTGCAGCTGACGTAAAGTTGACTGTCGTAACCAATCATAAGTGTACAGTTCAGCAGCATTACGTGCATTCACGTGGTGGTGCTGTCCTCACTGACATCTGGCCACAAGCCCTTCTCATCTTGCCAACTGAGACTTTGTACGCGTTAAACAGTAACTACCACTGCTCCCTCCAGGGAGGGCTTCTTTGACCTTTAAACTTGTAGACGTACCTTAACATTTTAAAAAATAAGATTGACATGAGCAGTAGCATCAGAACACACAGAGAATTTTTACCTGGAGAATGCACACGTGCACAAAGCCCCATCATCTCCAGCTCCCACCAGGTTCCCATCGTAGTTCCACTCACCTTCTCCGTAGAAATAAAAGTGGAGCTGGTGATTGGTTCTTTTGTTCAGCAGAAAAATTAGTTTGTCCCTTACCCTGAAGAAACAAAAACCCACACCTGCCTGCCTTTGCAGTAAACTTGGTGATGGTGTCTTCTCCTGACTTCTTCCCACTTTCCACTGAGCCCCGTGTCCTTTCCACTCTGAAACAAGCAGATGAAAGTGCTGTGTGGATGAGCTCCTCCTTGTATCCGCACAGAGAGTAATGACCAGTTTAAATAGGCTCCTTTCCAAATAACCTGCACTGGCACCAAACTTTTTCTTGACTCCTAATAGAAACCGGCTTGGGCTACAAGGAGGAACTGAGAGGGAAGTACTAGCATGCAAGCATTACCTTTTAGAAAATATTATGTTGACCCTTTATAGGGTGAAAGCCCTAGCTGACCATTTATTTTTCTGCTTACTTCTAACTCAATGCAATGAATAGAACAAGAATGAAAACATTGATCTAACTCAGGCCTGTTACTTTTTTAGACTAACAGATCTATCAGAATAACTATAGTTAAAGAGAAATGGTTATGTTGAAAAAGGTAAACTCTTGGTTTTACATTTTTAGTCAGTACTTATGCAACTCAGGAAGTTGAAATCAGTTATTTGATTCTGAGGTTACATATTTCATTTCTGTAGTGCTCACTCAAAGGAGGAAACAGTGATTCATGGATGAATCCTCTTGCCAAACAGTTTTCAAATATGGGATTGCTGGTAAGTTTTCTTTTTTCATAGGTGTACTATATCCCAACTTTTACATTTAGTACAAATTTTAAGACCATTGCCATATATAGTACAAAATTAAAGATTAATAAACTGGTTATGTAATGTTCCTGATTTGGATGAGGCAGTGTTGTTCTCTATTCCTTTTTTCTTAATGAAATACTCCCCAGCTTTTAAACGTGTAGCCTTAGTATCCTTTCCTTAGAAGGTTAGGGAAGAAAGAGCCAAGGACTTAAAATGTATATAACTTTTGGTGACTACTGTAGCAGCTTTAATATTATAATTTAAAAAAAAAAAAAAAACTAGCCATAGCAGAATGACCAGGGAAACTGTTTGTGATTAATTATATAGACAATTTTTGTAGAATTTCTACTTTTTGGTCTTTGGGGAGCAATAAGGGGACACCCTGTGCCTGGTTGCCAAAAGACAGATGACTTGGCTGCACATTGCAAGATTTGATGACTTGACAAGTCACGAGAAGAAGTTGTCATCATTTGGCTGCCACTCATGAAATTTGATCCTGAGCCGGCTGGAACTGGAGGACAGGGGTGTATTTCTCCAAGCAGCTGTTTAGCTAACACTCTGTCCATAGATTTGCTAAAGCTAATCTGATGTGAAAACTGAATTTAGGAATAGAGGCACCAGCGGCAGTCAAAATTACTTGTATGAAAAATGTTACTGTCTTCATTCCAGTTGAAGGTTCATTTCCAAGGACCTGGTATAGTCCTAGATGTAAAGTAAGAGTAAGGTGTGGTTCGTGCATGAATAACGCTGTTTCTTCTCTGATTTAAGTGTTTAATTCCAGACTTTAACCTTCCCTCACTATTCTTTTTTTTTTCCAGAGTCAAACTGAAGATAACCCAAGTAGCAAAATGGATTTGTCTGTAGGTGTGTATCCCCCCACTGAAAGTGGAATATGTTATTTGTGATCCTTTGTTGGGATGCCTGCTCGCTTTGAGTTGGGATGGGTGCGGTTCCTAGACTCATATTCCACACTTGATCTGTGGAAGGTACCGTGCTCGACACTAGGTAGGGATCGAAAACTAATAACAACAAGAACCAAGGAGTATAAATGAGCAGTATGTGCCAGTTGTAAACAGTTAAGACTTGGAGACCCTGTGTAACACATAAAGGAGTCAGCCTTTGCTCTGCTCTTGGCACTTGTTGCCATGGACGAGTGTATGCTCAGCTTTGCAGATCCTCCACTGTCCTCAAGTGAGGCCAGAAATTCTTATATGCTTTTAGTTTTAAATATTGAGAACTAATCCAGATTTAAAAATAAAAAACAAAATGTTGTGGCCAAACTCAAGCTGTCTGTGACCCTGCCAGAGTCATTCTCAGGTGGCCAGGCCTGCCTGCACCGAGACGACAGCAGTTCAGTCATTTCAGCTCAGTTGTGTCCGACTGTGCAACCCCATGGACTGCAGCACACCAGGCTTCCCTGTCCATCACCAACTCCCAGAGTTTACTCAAACTCAGGTCCATCAAGTCAGTGATGCCATCCAACCATCTCATCCTCTGTTGTCTCCTTCTTCTCCTGCCTTCAATCTTTCCCAGCATCAGAGTCTTTTCCATTGAGTCAGTTCTTCACATCAGGTGGCCAAAGTATTGGAGTTTCATCTTCAGCATCAGTCCTTCCAGTGAATATTCAGGACTAATTTCCTTTAGGATGAACTGGTTGGATCTCCTTGCAGTGCAAGGGACTCGCAAGAGTCTTTTCCAACACCACAGTTCAAAAGCATCAGTTCTTCGGTGCTCAGCTTTCTTTATAGTCCAATTCTCACATCCGTACGTGACTACAGAAAAAAACCATAGCTTTGTTGGCAAAGTAATATCTCTGCGTTTTAATATGCTATCTAGGTTGGTCATTACTTTTCTTCCAAGGAGCAGGAGTCTTTTAATTTCATGGCTGCAGTCACCATCTGCAGTGATTCTGGAGCCCCCGAAAATGAGGTCTGCCACTATTTCCATTGTTTCCCCGTCTATTTGCCATGAAGTGATGGGACCAGATGCCATGATCTTACTTTTCTGAATGTTGAGTTTTAAGCCAACTTTTTTCACTCTCCTCTTTCGCTTTCATTAAGAGGCTCTTTAGTTCTTTTTTGCTTTCTGCAATAAGGGTGGTGTCATCTGCATATCTGAGGTTATTGATATTTCTCTCTGCAGTCTTGATTCTAGCTTGTGCTTCATCCAGCCCAGCATTTCCCATGATGTACTCTGCATATAAGTTAAATAAGCAGAGTGACAATATACAGCCATGACATACTCCTTTCTCGATTTGGAACCAGTCTGTTCCATGTCCAGTTCTAACTGGCACTTCTTGACCTGCATACAGATTTCTTAAGAAGCAGGTCAGGTGGTCTGGTATGCCCATCTCTTTAAGAATGTTCCACAGTCTGTTGTGATCCACACAGTCAAAGACTTTGGTGTAGTCAGTAAAGCAGAAGTAGATGTTTTTCTGAAACTCTGTTGCTTTTTCAGTAATCCGGCAGATGTTGACAATTCTGCCTTTTCTAAATCCAGCTTGAACATCTCGAAGTTCACAGTTCATGTATTGTTAAAGCCTGGCTTGAAGAAGTTTCAGCATTACTTTGCTAGCGTGTGAAAGTGAAAGTTGCTCAGTTGTGTCCGACTCTTTGCAACCCCATGGACTATACAGTCCATGGAATTCTCCAGGCTAGAATACTGGAGTGGGTAGCCTTTCCCTTCTCCAGGGGATCTTCTCAACCCAGAAATTGAACTCAGGTCTCCCACATTGCAGGCAGTTTCTTTACTAGTAGCTGAGCCACAAAGGAAGCCCTTGCTAGCATGTGAGTGCAATTGTGCCGTAGTTTGAAGATTCTTTGGCATTGCCTTTCTTTGGGATTAGAATGAAAACTGACCTTTTCCAGTCCTGTGGTCATGGCTGAGTTTTCCAAATTTGTTGGCATATTAGGGACCAACTGCCCTTTGCAGGTAGAGCAGGTACACCATCAGCCCTTCATCTGGGGGCTCTTCGCACTGATGCTGTTGTTCACCTGGAGGAACTTAAGAAAACAAATCTGGAAGAAAATAAAATAGTCCTGGGAGATAAAAGAAACAGCCTGTGATCTGTGATACTCTTAAATAGAATAACTTAATGAGTTTCATGTCACTGTACAATAGCAAATTCATAGACATGTGGAAGAAAGTGGAATAGTCATTGCATCTGGGAGATGACATTGTACCAGTAACCATCTCCTGTGTTCAACTCAAAGAGTTCTAACTTGTAGGGCAAAAACCATGCCTCTTTGCTGTTTGTAGTCCTAATAATTATATTTCACAGCTGGAACTATTTGTCTAGCTAATGCTAAAAAAGCAACAAGATGCACATCCTCTCACTGAGGACATTTGAATATAAAAGCAAGATATTCATCAAACAAGTCAATAATAGTTTAATATCTTTTTAGTTAGATTTTGACTAGGTTAGCCCTAAACTCTTTTAGTCTTCCATAGAAAACCAGCTTCAGCTGATAAATGTTGGGGATTTTAGAGCGATTGTTTTGTTTTGTTTTTAAAGCATCCATGTATGTTTCAGGGAGGATCGTCAGCAGCCTGAACAGTTAGAACTCTTTTGGTCTATACTTGTACCCCACAGAAGGTAGTCGGACAGGTCACTCTTGGTCATGAGGGAGACATTGATGGTTAACATTTTCATTGTTTCTGTGTTACTTTTCAGGGAGCCTTCCAGATAAAAAATTCGATGTGGACAAGCGAGCAATGAATCTCGGGGATTTTAATGATATCATGAGGAAGGATCGATCTGGGTTCCGTCCACCTAATTCCAAAGACATGGGAACCACAGATAGTGGGCCTTATTTTGAGAAGGTGAGTTGAATCCTTGGTTTAAGGTAATAATTCATGAGAACTATTTTAGTTCCCATTTGTCTTTTGATAGTTAATTCCAGAAGGAAACATAGAATTACTGAACCGAGTGAAAAAAAAACACAAACATCACCTGCATTTGAATGGTGACATGAAAAATAGTTGATGTTGACAGGTGATTAGGCAGCAGCTAGAACCGTCTGTCTTTAGAATGTGAGTATTGTGAACACGGTCTAAGTTTTGGGGAATTTATGAAGTTTGGAGGGGGGTGTGGTCTGACTATAGTGGGGGAAATGCACACTGAAAACATTGAGAAGAAATTCTAGAGAAAGAGTTATCCTGAATTCTTTTTTCTGCTACTGTGCAATTACAAATTAAATTTTTGATTCTTATGCAAATACCCTATGTCTCCTAAGGCCTTGCCTTTTAGCTTTGTCAAGATGACCCAAAACTTTCTCCTTTGCTATTTCTGAACAAAACTCTGTTGTCTTCTTTCTCCATTTTCTTAATGATCTGTTTTTAGTTATGATGGTATCCTGTTCAAATTCTCAACTACCTGCTTTAAACAAGTCATTTATACCTATCTGTTGGGATTTTTAACGTTTCTAATGGAGGAGGTCGTTATTTGTTTCAGAATACCAACTTGCACTCTTCCTGGTCTTCAGAGGCAGTTAAAACCAAAATTTGTAGATTTTGCACGTTTTTGACACCACTGATACTGGTCCAGACAGCAAACATATTCACAAGAAGATGACTTTGGCTTCTGTTTCAGCAGCCACATAGTTAAAGTCATCATTATTAGATCCCTGAAACTAAAGTGTCTGGCAATTTTTATCATAGTGCAATGGACAGAATGTGTTACTAACTTAGAGCAAATGAATCTATAGCAGAGATGATGACAGATGGTGTCTGTTGGGCAAAGTATGATGGTGATGATCAGATCCAAAGTCTATCCTAGTTTACTGCTAATACACTCTGACTTTGTTTGTTCCTGGTGTCTCTCTTTTCCCTCTTGCATTCTGTTGCTTCACTAACCAACACTCATTGCAATTGGCTAACTGCTACTACTTTTCAGCTGACTTTGCCTTTCTCCAATCAAGATGGGTGCCTTGGGGATGAGGCTCCCTGCTCTCCTTTCTCCCCTTCTCCCAGCTACAAGCTGTCTCCCTCTGGTTCCACACTACCCAACGTCAGCCTTGGAGCAATCGGCACAGGGCTCAACCCCCAAAACTTCGCTGCTAGACAAGTAAGGAGGCCTCTCAAATTTATAACTGCTTGGCTGTGGCCTCGCCTTGGCCCTGGTCTGCAGTTTATTGCATCATTTGTCTGTCTTGGGAAATTTGTTGATTACTGAATGCACAGAATGATATTAAGTCTAGGCTTTTAATTAGCTCTTTCAGCCCATAGAACCCATCTCTCTTTATGTTTCTCAGCACAGATTTTATTTTAAATCTGTTTCTTTTGTCTCCCCATTTTGGTCATAAGTTCATGCTTCATAAGTTAGTGAGTGGCTGGCTTAGGAAAATGTTAAAGAGGCTGTACAGGTACCTTCTATCTAATTTAGCAACATATTTGCCATTTTGAACATTAGAGTGAATGACACATACTTCCTTTGATGTCTTTTCAATCTAATGTAATTGCTAATTAAAAAATAGCACCAAAACTAATAATATTAAATACTTGAGGGTTATGGCAGCTTAGAAATCCAGTGTCTTCAGTATAAAATTGCTCAGGCAGAGGTAATTTATGTCTCACATAATGAAGCTTTAAGAAGACCACGTGCTGCCCAGTGCTTGTTTCAGGCTAGAGTAGCACCTTTCCGAGGGTTGATCTGCCAGTCCTCTAAGGAAGGGCTGTGCGGTAGAAGCGGGCCTGTCAGGGCCGGGGTAGCAGTGCCGCCTTGCTTTTGCAGGCTTGAGCGGATGCAGCCGGTCTCTGTCTGTCTGTCACCTTGCAGCAGCTCTGTTGTAGTTTTTACGGAGAAAACCAGAAGTCTGGGGACAGTCCTTTTGCGACAGTGGCTCTAGCAGTGTTTTCCTAGCCTTCTTTCCGTGACTACTTACTTGCCCTTCCGGCCTTCACCTCTGGGTATCATGGGAAGACATTTAATTATCAGTTGTACCCATTCTGCTTTCCCATGATGACTTTCACATAAAGACGAAAAGCTGGTATAGAACACTTCTTACTCCATAGTCCCCAAACTGCATGTAGATCTTTCATACGCTGATTGTTGCCTTAGCACATTTTAAAAGCTGGATTGTATTATGTACATGTGTTCAAATTGGTTAACTCTGCTTTGGGAGTTACAGGTAATGTTTTGTTTTCTTCCTTTATATTTCAATCTTTTTTTTTTTTTTTAACATTTCCATAGAGGACATGGGTCTGTATTGCTTATCTAAACAGAGAGTAACAGTTGTATCAGTTTCGGTGGGGAGGAGCGCTCTTTGGGTTGAGGTATAGAAAATATAGGCGTCATACTCTTGGTGAATGGTGATTATAAATATACTCCGAGGACCGCCTGATTATCAGATACTTTTAGTACCTAAATTTTAATGTAAGTGACCACACTTGCTGTGCACTTGACTCTTAAAAAAGGTCGTTCCTCTTCAGTTTTTTATCTGTGGATTGCTACAAAGACCATTGTAAACCAAGTTGATAAATATATATGTTCTATCCAAATAAGGATATGGTTTTTTTCACACTTTTTTCATGAAGAGTTAATATACTGCGTAATTTGAAATTTAAGGGTTGTTCAAATCACAGAAGATTTCGATCAGCTTAATAACCTTGTTTTAATTTATAGACCTTTCTAAGTTAAACACTGTAGTTGGGGCAAATATCACCAATAATTATTAGGTTCAGGTCATCATAAAAGTCTCACACACAGAAGTGAAGTTTTAGAAATATATATATATATATATTATATAAAGCTTTTGATGCCAGTTTTCCTAATCTCAAAGTACAGTTTTTAAAAAGATTGAATTTGTATGATTACCATTCAATACATTCTGTGCAGATAGCTACTTCTGAGCCAAGAAGATGACCAACTTAGGATGCCAAGGTTCCATATTAAAAAATGGTCCCAGTGCTTCACTTTGTTCAGAAACTTGGGCCTCATGTTGCCAGGCTTTGTTTCTTTTCAAGAGATACTGGAAATAAATTCATTAAAAAAGAGAAGATGGGAGCTTCCTGGTTGCCTAGTGGTTAGAATTCCGGGCTTTCACGATTGAGGCCCGAGTTCAATCCCTGGTTAGGAAACAGATCACACAAGCCATGTGGCATCCCTCCCCCGAAAAAAGGAAGATTTAACAGTTAATAATGAATAAAAATGATCTCAAAATGGTTTTTTTTTTTTTTAATTTACTTTACTTGATTGTGTTGGTTTTGCCATACAATGACATGAAACCGCCATGGGTTTACATATGCTCCCCTTCCAGAACCTGATTTTATTTTTAAGAAGAGAGAGAAGATATTTTTTTGTATAAACTTGCGTTGACTTACCCTCATTATTATCCATCAGAGTGCTTGGTATGGCTTACGAGCCACTTGATCATGAAAACCTAAAACCTTTGGTGGGAGTGGAATGGGCTCTTTCTACTAGGATAGGAAAATAGGAATTGATTCTACAAAAACTGAGAAAAGCTAATACCTCTTACCAGAAAGAGAGGTTGAGATTTAAAATGACCCCTACAAAGCAGATGGAAAGAAAGGTAAGTTGCTCAGTCATGTCCGACTCTTTGTGACTCCATGGACTGTAGCCTACCAGTCTCCTATGTCCATGGGATTTTCCAGGCAAGAATGCTGGAGTGGGTTGCCATTTCCTTCTCCAGGGGATCTTCCCAACCCAGGGATCAAACCCAGGTCTCCCACATTGCAGACAGATGGTTTACCATCTGAGCCACCAGGGAAGCCCTACAAAGCAGGTTGGGAGCCTTACAAAACATGGGTCTGGGGTTTAGCTGTCAGAAACCCCACCATCCAAGGACCCTCCCCTCCATGAATAATTGACATCTTATTAGCTAGGTCATTATTTGATAGTAAAGTGTAAGAACCATCTTAGCAGAATAGTCTTAGCAAAATAAGTGTTTCCTGTTTTCCTGGGAGTGGTTAGTATTATAGGAGCTAAGTCCCTGACTACTAGGGTCTCAGAAAAGTTAGAGCTGAGCCATTTCACCTCAGAGTGACAAATTTGATTAATAAGACAAGAGATACTGAAGTTTCTAGAACTAAAGGTCTTTTCATGTTTAAATAGTCCTTTGGGAGATTAAAACTTCACGGTGAATCTTCAAGTTTCTTTTATGAGATGTACGTAGATTTTAATTGCCATTTCTACTTCATGTTCACAGTCATTTTTATTTTCAATGCTTTTAAGTTCATTAATTTCCCTGAAGCAATCCCTTGATCTGTTTTGAATCATTAAGCCATCAAAATATCTTTAGTGCTCTAGAACTTAATGATGCCATTATAAAATTCTTCTGTAAAATTACTTAAATCCCCGCAATTCCAGAGATAAGAATGGTGGTGGCGACCTCAGCTCAGAGCCCACAGACTTGGTATAAGCAGTGGTGCTGCCATCTTCACCGAAGGTGTTCAGTGGGACGTTCGTTTTCAAGTGTGTGAAATTGGTGGGTCGTGGATGTTTGCAAATGATGCACTTATCCTACACACCAGGGCTTATTGAGTTTCTGGGAATACAAAGAGGGATATTTGAAGCTGGTGGTGGAAAGACAGGGTGGAAGATAACTATAATATGATTTGATGGTGGAGCCTGTCAAAGAGGTTTCAAGTGTTTTGAAAACAGATATAGGCCCAATGAACTTGAATGTAAAATGAGGAAAAAGGTCTGGGGAAGACCTTGATGAGGATGACCTCTGAGCTGGCACTTGCAGAGGCTGAGTGCTATATAGAAAACTACATCAGGCAGGGGCAACACAGCATCAAGTCTTATTGAATGTGATTTCAAGGGCCATCGTATATAGCCCCACTTTCTATAGCTCTCTGATTGGAACAGTCTTAGAAGTGCCTCAGTGAGTTGATCCTCCAGAAATCAGGGAGCTAAGCTTGTTTTTTTGTTTTTGTTTTTTACAGAGTTAAAAGATTTTATTATACAGCCCTTCTTGTTTTTCTTTAACTGTTAGCTTTCAGAGATCAGGAAACTGAGTATTCTTCTGTCCCATTATGTCAGTAGCCACATAATAGTCCATCTAATGAATGGCTGTAATTTTTGACTAGACTGATAGTCATACATTTGAATGAGAAGTTACAGGTGAGTAATGCTTTGTGTGTCCCTGGAATGATTTTTCACTTTTCCCCTTTCTTCCTCTTTTATCTCACTCTAGGATGGATTCACATTTCCTCCTTTAGCAAAGAAGGGGCCAAGGAGACCTAAGACAGGGAAAGGTGCTCATATCGGAAGTAGGGTCTTCAGGGAGCCAGGGTCACACTTGAGTGGCACTGATTTTGTGATCAAATCAGCCAATTTAGAGAAGTTATATCATGGTATTGTTTTATAGCTGATATTACTCACAGTCCTGCATTTTTTACCCCAATGCCTTTCAAAATGGGTCTCAGATTATATAGTTTGAGAATAAATTCTGTAAACCCTATCTTAAAAAAGTAGTTGTATAAATGTTACACTGCCTTTACCTTTCAATAACAACAAATTAGTGCTTTTTCTAACATTTGACTAAGCTTAACCCTTTTGGTTTGGATCAGACTACAGGGTGGCTGGTGATGATATGCCCATGATTGAATTTGAATACTTATTCCATGGTCAGGAACTTTTTTCAGTTACAACGTTCCTGTGATTCCATGGAACACAGGATGCTTCTTCTGAGGGATAGGAAACCTGAACTGTTTCTTGTATGCCTTTCCTCATGTTAACAAAAAGCCTCACTGTCACTGTTCTGTTCACAGGGTGGCAATCATGGTTTGTTTGGAAATAGCACAGCACAATCTAGAGGCGTGCACACCCCCGTGCAGCCATTGAACTCTTCTCCTAATCTCCGGGCGCAAGTGCCTCCCCAGTTCATTTCCCCCCAGGTAAGCAACTTCATGGATCCACAATTTAGAAGTAAAGTCCAGGTGGTTACCAGTTTTCAGTTGACGGGTTTTGAGGTCATGAAAGGAGTAACAGTTACCCGTCTAAAGTGAAAAGTCCAGGTGCCAAGGATCAAGATTTTTAGAACAGGATGGCAAATCTTGTTTTTTGTCTTTGTTTTATCATACATACAAAGTAGATGTTTTTGCCTGAAAAACATTATAATTCCTTTTAGATCGCCTGTATGTTTTTCCAATACTATATTGATTTTTTTAATTGTGTATGATTAAAACTACTCTATAAATTCTGATGTGTCAATACTCAAAAGTTGGTTGCCCTCAAGGATTCGGGGAAGCGCCAGGTTCTGGATTATTCTTAAAATTTTTGAGGAGATACATACTAAAATACTGACTGGGTGCTCTTGAGGGGTTTAGAACTGGTGGGTGCTCTTGAGGGGTTTAGAACTGGTGAGGTGGCAGAAACTCATTCACAGAGCAAGTTTGCATAGGACAGAGTCCTTTGGGTACCATGGGAACCCTTTAGGGCCCTCCGTTAGCAGGAGATGGTCAATGAGTTGTTTGGGGGGTTATAGGTGAGAGAACTGTGCCAGTCTACGACATTCTGCCCCTCATACCCCTTTGTGGGAAAAATAAAAGCTGAGAGGCTGGAGTAAGGATTCAGTATGTGTGAATCAAGATTCAGAGCTTTGGGTCTGTCCTATTGTATAAAAGGGGGTAAGATACTAGATCCAGCCACCACGTTGTGAAGGATAAGGTTCTGTTTGGGGTATTTTTTTTATACATCTTTTGAGAAAGAAGTTAAAGATACTTATTTGAAACCATAATTTGCAGATTTCAGGTGTTCCTTGTAACACTGAGTCTCTGTCCGTCTCCGTAGAGAAGAAATGTTGACTCTACCCGCTGTCCTGCCTTCAGTCCCGTCCGGGAATCCGCTTAGATCTCTCTTCCCTTTCCCTCTGAGTCCCATCCACCCTTCGAGACCCTGTAGACAGGGCCGTCTGACTTTCCATCCTGACTCTTCACGCAGGTGTCAGGCCAGTCGTCCGCGGTGACCAGTGTCAGTCACCTGCTGGCAGCGCAGAGATGAAGGAGAGGCCATCTCTACCGTGGCAGCGTCCTGGGGTTGGTGGCAGTAGTGGCAGAATAGCTGGCAGATGGTGTGCTAATGTTGTAGGGAAATGCTTAACAGGCTCAGAGAGCTGGGTGGGGCCTCACACTGGTAGTGGCATTGAAGCTGGGTCTTGAAGAATGAGTCAGTTCCCTGGGCATGGCTGGAGAAAAGGTGCCTTCCAGGAGACAGGAGTAGTTTATGTAGAGGCAGTAACGTCTGGAAGAACACAGCCGGTGTGGGGAAGCATGGTTCTTAGTTTGAGCTTGTGTAAGCAGAGATGTGTGCTACCTAGACAGGAACAGGAAGGAGCTCGTCAGGAGGTTTGGGACTACATTTGGAACAGTTTTGTTTGCCTTGCTAAGAAGTTTGGACTTTGTCCTTTGGTCACCATGGTTGGTAACCATTATCTTGGCTGCTGTTTAAAAATACAGTTTCTGGGTCTTCCTCCATCTACTGAGACACTGTATTTTAGAACCTCATTACCCCCAGGTGATTTTTACATGCTCACTAGAGTTTGGCTGCTCCTGCCAAAGACGGTAAAGTGTTAGGCAAGATAGCACAGTGATAGAGAAGACATATGTGAATGACAGAATCACTAGAGCAAAGGAGCTCAGTCACAAAGCTAGTGCAGGTATCCAGGTACAGCTGTGGCTGTGGGAATCAAAACCTTCTTGTGAAGGTCACCGGTGATCTCTGTGTTGTGGATTCCAGTGGTCTGTTCCCCAGTCGCTTTTTACTCATGTATCAGCATTTCACCCAGTTGATCACTTCCTCCTTTTTGAGACTGTTCCTTTGGCGTTGAGACACCCTCTGTATTGGTTCTCCATCTGCCTTTTCTTCTCTGCTTTACAAGTTCTTCCTCACTTCCCCCATGTTTAATCATCAGAGTACCCCAATCTCAATATTTGAACCTCTTCTCACCACCTACAGCTACTGCTAGGTGATCTCACCCAGTGGAATGATTTTAGAATACTGACAGTTCCAAAATTGTGACTTCAGCCTAGTTCTCTCTTTGCAACTCCACAGACTTCTGGCGTCTTCACTAGGATGCCTTATAGGCATCTGAAGTGAACATGCCTGAAACAGAACTTCAGCTTCATCCCACTCTCCCCTCAAGACATCCTCTTCTTCCAAGGACATGGCACTCTCATTCTTCAGGTGCTCTGGCCAAAGACCTCAGAGCTGGTTGCGAGTCCTCACAGCCCACAGCCAGTCCAACAACAAATCCTCTCTTCAAAACGTCATCCAGCGTCCACCCATTCCCTCCATGGCCATGGTCTCCTGACTGGTTCCACCCTGCTTCGTCCCCCACTTGCTGCCTCAAGTCTGTTTTCCACCCAGAGTTCAGACTGTTGCTCTAAAACTCACTGTCCAGGGTAGCTATTAGCCATGTGAGCACTTAAAATGCAACCCGTGGAATGGAAGAACTGAATTTTTAGTTTTAATAGATAAAAATTTAAATAGGCACACTGGGTCAACAACTACTGTACAGACAATGCAGATGGAGAACATTTCTGTCAGCACAGAAAGTTAAGGGAGCTGCTCTCCTGGCTCCCCTGCTCACAGAGATTACAAAGCCAACTCTTCACTGTGATCTCTGAGGCTCTTGGTTACCTCCCTGCCCCCGACACCTGCTCTCCTGTTGGTTCAGGCCTCTCCAGCCAGCTGGCCCCCAGTGCAGTACATATTTCTAGAATGCTGTTCTCCCAGACTGCACCGTGGCTCTTTCTCTATTTCCTTCAGAGCTCTGCCTCAGCTCCACCTTATCAGGGAGGCTGTCCCAAGCTGTATACGTTACACAACCACTGTTAACCCCCCGCCTCCCACCCCAACCCCAGGAGTGAAGTAAGCTTCAGAGTAGCAGGATCTGTGTCTGCTCTGTTCGCTGCTGCATCCTGAAGATCCTTCAGAGCGTGTATTTTGAGTTCAGTAAGTATATGTCAAGTCACGGGAAGATGCATTTCAGAATGATCTAGAAAGTGGAATTGTTAGACAAGCACAGTTAACTTAGTGTAAAAGACTTGGGCGGTGCAAATCTCTCGATGACTGAAGTTACTTGCTCTATTTGGAAAAGAAAAGTACTTGTGTTCTCCTACACTTTTGAAATGTGTTGATTTAGCAAAACATGGTTAGCTTTTATTTAATGCATAAGGAGGGCAAAATATTAAACAATGGAATCTTCAGGTTTTTTCCTGACATTTACATATTTTAAAAGACGAAACAGTTGGGTAGATTTAAAAAAATTCAAGTAAAGAGAATATAATAACCACACTGAAAGTTTGGATTGTGCAGAAAAAATTCTTCCCGAAACTACCCTCCCACCCCACTGAAAGCATTGACAAGAGTTATATTTACACAATCCCCAGATCAGACTTTGTTCATATTCAGGCACACTTTTCACGTAGTTGCATTCATGGCACGATAGCCTGTTATTTTCGTTAACATTGGGTCATCATATTCTCTCATCACTAAGACAGTCTTTGGGTCAGTCATTCTTAATGAAGAAGGCAAATGTTCTTTCAGGTAAGCTTGCTTCGGTTAGCCACTGTTGTAAGTTAATGCTATAGAAAAATCCTTATACATTATCTTTGCCCACATTATTTCTAAATTTAGTTGCCCAGAATGAAATTCTGGGTCAAAGCACATGAACATTTAAAATTGATGAATATTATCAAATTTCACATCCATTCTAACAGATTTCTAGGGACAGTCAATAATTAATGTAGATGTGGGACGAAGACATTGAAACTCATCTTTGAGATTTTTTACGAGTGTTCCAGACCATGGATTTTTCTCGCTTGTCTTATTCTTCCCCTTTCTCAAATGTTCCAAAAGTAACCTGTTCTAGAGGTTTTTGTCTTGGTTTTAAATTGCTGTCTTTTTGCACCTGTAACTCTTTGTTTAATGCCATATTGACTCCAACTTGAGCTTCGCTTTCTCCAACCCAGCTGGAGATTGAAAGGCTTTTAAGCCAGAATAATTAATTCCCTGCCATGGAAATGTGCAGACCTGCACTTTAATTACTCTGCAACCCAGGTGTGAATAGCCACTTGCCCAGGAGCCCAGTGAAGCATCTGTCTAGTCCTCTTATACTCACTGGAGGAGGACAGTACTGTGTATCTGAAGGAGAGAGAAGTTAAGCAAGGCTAGACAGGAAGACCTCAAAGGGCAACTTTGATAGTCTTTTCTTAAAAATTACAAATGAAAAGAAAAAAAATGCAAACAATAGATCATTTACTTTTTAAATTTTTATTTATCGTTTTATTTATTTATAAATTTTTATTTTATTAAAATAATATGTTAATAAATTTAAATTTATTTATAAATTTTTGTTTACTATTATGTTGCTTTGTTGCTGCCCGTAGGCTTTCTGTAGTTGTGGTGAGCAGCAGGCTTCTCATTGCAATGGCTTCTCTTTTTGTGGAGCACGAACTCTAGGGTGCAAGGTTTCAGTAGTTGTGGCACATGGGCTCAGTAGTTGCCCTACAACATGTGGAGCCTTCCTGGACCAGGGATGGAACCTGTGTCCCCCGCATTGAATCATGGCTGATTCTTAACCACTGGGCCACTGGGGAAGTCCTTTGACAGTCTTTATGACTGTCAACATTTAGAACATATGAGATGTTGGCATTTAAAGTAAAGTATAAAAATACTTTGCATTAGCATTTCTTTATAGTCTTTCTAGGTCTGTCTTTATATTGTTTCATGTTCCTTTTTTTGAACTTTATGTAATAAAGTTATACAGTATGTAACGTTCTCTGGTTTTTTAACTTCATATTGCCTCTAAGATTTTGATTTGGGCAATCATGGTTCATATTGCGTTCTGCTATATGAATATACCATCATTCATTTACCTATTGAGTGGTTTCCAGATTTTTGCTGTTTTGAGCAGCGCTGCTGCAAATATTCCTCTGTTCGTCTCCTCAGATGAGTTTCTCTGGGATGTTTCTGAGTCATGGGCATGTTTTACTTTGAGTGGTGGTTTCTTTAGCTAATTGTGAGTAGTAGGAATAGTAAAACAGCTGGGGGATCATAGGCTCCTGGTTAGGGATGTCAGCTATTCTCAAGACTGAAGAGAAATGGTGATCAAGAGACCAGCCAATTTATCCAGTAGCTCTTTTAAAACTGAAAGAAGGGAGGAGAAATGACAATTCAGACAATGGCTCTTTATTTTGGAAGCCAGTACGTTGGGAAACAAAATAAGCAAAGGAGATTTCCCCATGAATCATAGATGAAAGCTTTGGAAGGGAAGTTAGAAACAGTGGCCGTCAGTGCAGACAGCCTGAAGCGGCACGTCCAGTGGAAATGTAACTGGAGCCACATGATGGAATTTAAAGTTTTTAGTAGCTACATATAAAAGATAAGAAACTGGTAACATTAATTTAGCAATATGTATTCTTTAGCCTGAGGGCTTCCCTCATAGCTCAGTTGATAAAGCAATGCAGGAGACCCTGGTTCGATTGTGGGTCGGGAAGATCCACTGGAGAAGGGATAGGCTACCCACTCCAGTATTCTTGGGGCTTCCCTTGTGGCTCAGCTGGTAAAGAATCCGCCTAGTAAAGAAACTGGTAACGTTAATTTAACAATATGTATTCTTTAGCCTGAGGGCTTCCCTCATAGCTCAGTTGATAAAAAACCTACAATGCAGGAGACCCTGGTTCGATCCCTGGGTGGGACGATCACCTGAAGAAGGGAACGGCTACCCCCTCCAGTATTCTGACCTGGAGAATTCCATGGACCATAAGAAGAAACTGGTAACATTAATTTAACAATATATATTCTTTAGTCCAGTATATCTAAATTTTTATCATTTCAACCTGTAATCAACACTTTATATTAAAATTTTTACTTTTTTTTTTTTAAGCCTTTAGACTTTCAAAGTCGCATCTTTGAAATCTGGTATGTATCTTACACTTAAAACACATCTTGGGAATTCCCTGGCAGCCCAGTGGTTAGGACGGTACACTTTCACGCCAGGGCTTGAGTTTGATCCTTGGTCAGGGAACTAGGATCCCACAAGTCATGTTGTGCAGCCAAATTTTTTAAAAAAATTTAAAACTATAAACTCTAAAACACATCTCAACTTAGGTAAGCCATGTTTTTCAAGTGCTAAAGTAGCCACAGGAGACTACCAGATGGCACAGGCCTACCAGCAGAATTACTGTATTCATTTCTTTCTAGAAACTGCTTAAACAAATGACCACAAACTGGGTAGCTTAAAACAGCACACATTTATTCTCTCCCAAGTTCAGGAGGCTAGGCATCTGAAGTCAAGGTGTCAATCAGGGTTGGTTGGTTCCTACTGGCGGCTCCAGAGGAGAGTCTGTTCCATGCCCTCACTGCTGGTGACTGCTGGCAGGGCTTGGTGTTTTTGACTTGTAAATGCATCGCTCCCATCTCTGCCTCCGTATTCACGTGGCGTTCTTCCCTGTGTGTCTCTGGACTTTCTCCTCTCCATCTCTGTGTCTTTTCTTCTTACTCTAAGGACATCAGTCATTGGGTTAGGGCCTCTTGCAATCCACTATGTCATCATCTGAAACTTGATTTTGTCTATGAAGATTCTACTTCTGAATAAGGCCACATTCTCAGATCACAATTGCACGTGAATTTTGGGGGAACATGATTCAACCTAGTGTATTTGCTAAACCAAATGAATTTAAAATTCACCCTGAAGGGAGTAAATATGATTTCATGAGTCGCAGAGGTATAGTGATCTAAGACTCTGGTTTAGAATATGATATAATAGTGTAGGCCATATCTCCACTCATAGTCTCCTTACCTGGCCCTGACCTCCCCCCCCCCCCCCCCCTGAGAGAAGGAAAAACCCTATTAATACGGTGAGCTTAGAGCCACTGTATCAGAGACAGTAAGTTAAGTCACATTTGGGTGAACTCAAAGGAGAGATGAAAAAGAATTATCATTTGATGGGAGTTGTGGAGGATCCCTCATGCTGGCCATTAAGCCGGTGCCGAGGCAGAGTGCACAGTCACGGTGTGCTTGGTTTGCGCTCCTGTCCGCCAGGGGTCTAACTGTTAAAATAGAAAATCAAATAAAGGATTGGGTTTTTTTTTTTCAGTCATTTTTTTTTAATTGAAATATTGTTGATTTAAAGTGTTGTGTTAGTTTCAGGTATATAGCAAAGTGGTTCCATTTTCCATACCTACATATCTTTCCTTTTCTCAGATATTTTTCCATTATAGATGATTACAAATTATTGAAGGTAGTTCCCCATGCTACACAAATAGGTCCTTGTTGTTTATCTCTTTTATATATAGTGATGTCAAGGTTTTGGCAACACTTAGCATCTTATAGAGAATGGAGAGGAAGCATCTGGAAGGACCATTACTTTAAATCAAAATACTTTCCAAAATGAGAGAATTGATGGTTTAAGTGAAAGTGCTGAGATCTTGGAAGGAAAACAAGTTGGTGAGCCAAGTATAGGAAATTTGAACTTGGATGTTTTCAGACTGGAAAGGGTCAAAGAAAAAATACGCAGGTATTCTTGAGAATGTAGCAGAGACCATGATTCAAGAGTATTAGGAAGCAGAAGAATTTGGATCTGACTGTGATGCTAAAAAAGATAAGACGGGAACACCCCATGGGTCTTCTGATGACTCAGTTTTTATAGGGGCATTTTTTAAAGACAGAAAGTAAGGGTGTGCAAGCAAGGGTGAATGTGTGTGTGAGTGTCACGCTGGGAGGTTAAAACACAAAATAAGCTGAGGCTTGCAAAAAAGTAGGCAGGTCGAAAGTGTCTCAGAGCTTGGTTTGGTGCAATGTGGTGACTGGGAAAGGAATCATTGCTTTGGACTCTTTGTATAAGGCTGACTAAGTGGGAATAAAAATTTTACTGCTTTTGTCTTTTCTATTCAGAATAAGGGTTAAGATGAATTAAATCCTTCAACGGAGAAAGAATTTGTGAAAAGAATCGCAGAACCCTGTCTGTGATCTTTGAAGAATGCTGGGGGTCTTCAAGGAGGACGGTTTAAATAATGACACCTCCCTCTTTTCTGTCCAAATTCTGAATTTTTAAGAGAAAAGGGGGAAGGCCTCCAGGGGCCTGAATGTCCCCTGTGCTGCCGAGAAAGCTGATACTAGAGAATGCGAGCTTCCTAATACTGAATTCCAGACGTACCCCTTAGTAACTGAAATAGGGCAGTCCTCTTTGGGGGCTTGCTGCCAAGAAGTAAGGGAAAGAGGCCCCAGAGTGCTGTGGTAAAGGTGGATGCCCCTCTGTTTGGAGCTTCAGATCAGAAACGGGAAAGAACTACCCCTCCCCTGCAAGGAGGGAAAAAGAATGGGGCAATTTCTTTTTAAATTTTTTTGGAAGAACAAGGAAAGTGGCTTGAATGCTGATGAACTTGGTGCCAATTCTAAGCAAGATTCTAGACAAGATGATCAAAAATGTGATTTCTGAGCACATGTACTACAAATCAAGAATCATAGTTTGCTAACATGTTTGAACATAACCCATTTTCTTCACTGATTGGTCAAAAAATATTGGATTATAGGAGTGATAAAGTTGTTGTGTCTCTATTTTGACAAGTCACTTGACAAGCTGTTTCTTTGTTTTAGATAAGATGAAAAAATAGAGTCTAAGTGCTAAAACAGTTGTGTTGATTAGAAATGATTGTTCCTGGACTGATCAGTTTCAGATTGGAAGGACATTTTTAGTGGCATGCTACTAGATTATCTTCAGGTCTCTTCAGCGTTGCCATCAATGACCAGATGGGAAACACAAACTGACAATAAGTGAAATAACAGGTAGAAAATAACTTGATGAAGAGACCATTAATAAGTTAAAATACAAGAGAGGGTCATTCATCTCATAGGTTTTATCAAGTATCTACTGTGTGCCAGGCATATAAAGAGAAATGTAAGATCCTAAGGCTCAGAACATAAATTAATAAAGTTTATAAACCCAGCTGCTTAAAAATTTCATGGGAGAGTAAAACATATTTTAATATTGTGGATTTTAGTGGATTGTGTGAATTGGGAGATGATCAGATATGATCAGAGAAGCTGAGATCTTAGGAACTGTTAAGAGCATGGCTTTTAAAAGATGAGTTAGTGATGGTGAGGTCTACCCAGTATTAAGACAACTTTAGAAAATGGCTTCTCTGTAAATGAAAAACTGAATGGGTTGAGAAATTGAATGATATACAGGTGAGAGAACTGACCCCAGTTAGTCTGGAGATGAGATGAACGATAGGTGTAATCATTGTGCACATCTGAAGAACCACACTGTGGAATAATAGGAACATTATAGAGTGCATTTCTAAGGATTTGACGTGGACTAACTCATAAAATCCTCCAACAGCCACTGAAGTTAATTTTATTCTTACTCAGATTTTGCAGATAAGGAAAGTGAGGCTCAGAAAAGTTAAATAAGCCCCTTGCTCTGAGTCATAGTGCTTAGAAATGGCAGGCCCATGCAGTCTGCCTGTAGGACTAAATTTTTTTACCAGAATGCTATTGATATTAAGGGACTAAGTTTGTTCTCCATGACAGTCACTGGTTCATTGGGTTCAGTGAATGTTTGGGGTTTTTTTTTTGTTTTTGTTTGTTTTTATTTTAATTAGAGGCTAATTACTTTACAGTATTGTGGTGGATTTTGCCATACATTCACATGAATCAGCCATGGGTGTACATGTGTTCCCCATCCTGAACCCCCCTCCCATCTCCCTTCTCAGTGAAGTTTCTGTAGCACATTTCCAGTAATAACTTCTAAGATGAAAGTTATGTTGTCACTCATTTTTTTCTTGCAGATATTTTCCTGATTGTAAAATTCATATTTTTCATTGTAGAAAAGTTGGAATGTCTAAAAAGAGACTAGAAAAGCTCCTACAACCTTCACCACTCAAAAGATAACCACTGTTAATGCTTTGGTGTATTTCCCCTAATTGTTTAATGTTTTTTGTAAATATTTTTCAAGGAAAATGTTGACAGTGCTTGCTTTAGCTTTATTGAGATTCTTTTCACACAACACACACATTTTTTTTATTTTGATAAATTCTGAAAGTTCCTTTTCTTGGCTAGGTATCTGCCTCAATGCTTAAGCAGTTTCCCAACAGTGGCCTGAATCCAGGTCTTTTCAACGTGGGGCCCCAGTTATCTCCTCAACAAATTGCCATGCTGAGCCAGCTTCCACAGATTCCCCAGTTTCAGTTGGTAAGTAGCAGATTTTCCTCCTATAGCCATAAGGTTTTATTATTATTATTATTATTATTATTATTATTGCTTACTTCATTTCACGCCAACTATTGAATGTGTTTAAGGGTTGATATATCAGCTCGACCTTAGTTTGACCAATAGGCCAGGATCTTGATGGTACTTCCCTCATGGACACTGATTTGGCTCACAAACCCTTGCAGTTTTCCCAGTAAGTCCGCCTTACGAAACTTGGGTCCTCTCTTTCTCCCTCATTTTGTAGGCATGTCAGCTTCTCCTGCAGCAGCAGCAACAGCAGCAGTTGTTACAAAACCAGAGGAAGCTTTCTCAAGCTGTGCGCCAGCAGCAGGAACAGCAGGTATGTTGCCTTGGAAGGGCCCCCTAGCGCTGGGTGTGGGAATACATCTCTGCTTACTGCTGGCGGAAATGGATGTTGGCTTATCACTTGTCTGTTTTCTCTCGGACCTCCTCGCCTCCAGCTGGCTCGAATGGTGAGCGCCCTCCAGCAGCAGCAGCAGCAACAGCAGCAGCAGCAGAGGCAGCCTAGCATGAAGCATTCGCCATCTCATCCCGTTGGGCCCAAGCCACATCTGGACAACATGGTACCCAACGCTCTGAATGTGGGGCTCCCAGACCTTCAAACCAAAGGGCCTATACCTGGATATGGTTCTGGTAAGCTGTTAGTATGCAAACTGCCTGTTGAAAAATACCTGCCAGTCACATTCTCAGCCTAAGGGTAGGACCTCCATTATGCTATTTTCACAGCAGCCGTGCTGGGTCAGTAAATATTCTTATTCCTCTCTTGCAAATGAGATACCTGATTTGCTGATATCTTTCCTGAAGCTCATCACACAGTTAGCGGACAGTGGAGACAAGCTTCCACTTTCTCTGAGTCCAAAGAAGTCTTTTATTACTTGTGAGTGGCAGTCAGCTCTCCTACCACCAGGAATTTTTTAAAGCCCATTTGTACCTGTTGTGAGTGCTGCACTCGTCTGACGTTATAATCGAGTAAATTATGTACAAGTTTAGAGGCATTTAGCTCTAAGGATAAAATTACCTTGAAAAAAATGAGAAAATTATCAGGCAAACCAATAAAATTCTTCTGATGTTAGTATTTCATCTGATTTAAATAGAATTAGCACAAGTAAGGTTATACTTTTGACATTAATCAGGAATTTGTTGGCAGGCGAATCATAACATAGCTCTTTCAGAACTGGGGAACATGTTGCAAGCAGAATCCAACCAGCAAGGCAATGGTGATTTAAAAATAAAATACAAAAGTTAAAAAAGTACCACCCGCCACAGTGGGTCTCTTCTCAGATCGACAACATTTAGATTTTCTTTCGGTAAGGACTTTACTGTTCTCTGCCATCTCAAAAACAAGGGTTTAGGGAGACTTGAAAGCTGTACTCAGGCGACAAAGTGACCTTGGACAAATGGCATTGCTCTCCGAGCTCTGTGATGTGGCTGCTGGGGGGAGGTGTCCACCACCCACGGGGAGGCCAGGGACTCCTTGGTCTGGATAGTTTTAAGGGAATTAATGTCTAGATCCTTAAGTTCTACCAACTGTACCTTTTCTTAAAAAAAAAAAAAAACAACAAAGAGAATTACGTATTTATTTGTTTTATGTTTTGACTGTGGTGGGTCTTCATTGCTGCTGCCTCAGGTTGTGGCGCGCGGGGGCTGCTTTCTGTCACAGTACGTGTTTCTTATTGCAGTGGCTTCTCGTTGCGGAGCACGGCCTCTGGGGCTTCGGTAGCTGTGGCTCGTGGGCTCCAGAACAGACTCAGTAGTTGTGGCACACAGGGTTAGTTGCTCTGTGTCAGGTGGGATCTTCCCGGAACAGGGATCAAACCAGTTTCCCTTGCGTTGTAAGGTAGATTCTTAACCCATTGGACCACCAGGGTAGCCCCTGTATTTTTTCTTAAAAATGGTTTGCATGAGAACTGACTTTTAAATTCCATTTGACATAAAAGAGAGTTGGATGCTCCACCATCCCATATCCTACCAGAGCATAGTTCTCTGAAGCTGCAGACAAGGAGGAAGCCTCCCGTGATGACTTTTGACGGTGCCCTTACTGCTGGGTTTCCAGTCCTCACCATCTGAATCGTGTGTCCAGTTAGGGATGAGGCCTGACATAAGAGCCTAGGTGTGCTGGTGTGTGTTCAGTTGTTTTGAGTTGAAACAGTGTACATGAGTGACGTGGGGGCAGCGTGCTTCTCTCCATCCCCTTTTGTCAAAGGATGTGTAGGTCTTGAAGTGGAATCCAGTCGTATAAAGCGAGGAGAACATCTGGAAGCCACCAGTGGCTTTTCCATGTGTTTCAGGAACACAGTTCTTTCCAGACCTCAGTGCTCGTCCTGAGGGCTTGTCTTAGTTGGAAAGAAAAGCACCTTGGAATAGCCTGAGCAGTATAGGTTAGTGAGACTGACTCTTTGAAACACATGTTTTCATAGCAAATAGGTAAAGCCTGTGGATTTCCTTTAGACAGGGCATGCACCGGTGAGTTAGTTGTTAAAAATCTAAAATCATAATGTATTTATTTTACTGACAGTCTTTATAACATCTTTATTATCATTTTCTGCTCCCCTATTTAAAAGTAAAATTATGTGTTGGCTGTAATTCTGTTTTCAGCAGTATATGTATTGAATATATAGAAATATATAGATTGAATATATAGAAAAATATATACAATATATAGAAAATATATATATATAGATTGAATATATAGAAAAATTTTATCATGATGTCTTATTAATCGTATTGTTTGTGAATATTGTACTTAACTATTCCTAATGACTAAAGGATCAGAGTTCAGTATTTATACATATGTACATTTACTGGATAAATTTCATGGTTTTTTTTTTTTAATACATATTCCTGTTTCATTAAGTAACTTAAAAATTTATGCATTATTATCCAAATTAAGGAAAAAGAACATACTGACTTATTAACAATTTCATCTGATAACTTAGTAAACAGTGAATACATTAGTTTTATTAGGTCTGTATTAATTGTGATATGACCACTTGTAATCTGCCTTACATAATGCATTTTGCAATTCATTTCAGTTACAATTTTCCTCAATTCATATTACCAATTTATTGGAATTGAAAAACTGACACTGAAAACAAGTCTGATTTGGCTCCCTATTTTGAATAGACTAAACCTATAGCTATAAGGTTGTGATGAAAATGTAAAGCATTTACACAGATTAAAGTTTTTTCAAAACAGATGTAATAAAATGAATGTATATATTGTGAATATAAATAGTCCCAACTATAGCAGAGTTAAAAAGAAAAAAGATAACCTGTAGGCTAAAGACTAGCAAGAATAATTAAAAATTTCTTATTATGTTTTTTTCTTAATACATTTTGATAAAGCCTCTATTGATATATTTTCTCATAATTAAAGCATCAAATGACATTCACGACTGCTTAACTAACCCTTAGCTGATTATGTTTGTAAAATAGTTTCTAATTTTCTGCTTTTAGCAAAATGGAAAATATACCCTAATTGAATTGTCAAGTGATAATGACCTATCTAAAAATTATGTTTTAGTATTTATCTTATTGAGCTGGGAGAAGGAAATATATCCAAAAAGTAATGTAAAGAAATAATTGATGTAATTACAAGACTCCTTCTTTTTTCATCTACTTATTTGTGTAAGCTTTCTTAGTGCTTTATAAAGTCTACAAAAATTTTAAAAATAGGAATAGAATAGTGTGAACTAGATATCTGGTATTAAGTCATAGTCACTAATACCTGAATAATCTAGATTCAAAGTCATTCGTCTTATTAGAAAGTGCATTTCCAATAAAATTTTACTTTTTATGTTTAAATTTTATCAAAATATGTAATATTTCTGTGTGTGGTATATCCAGTGAAAATAGAGGTATGAATAATAGAGGTTATTAAAATAGCAGAAGAATAACTGTATCCTTCCTGGGATTATGATATGTCAGTAACACACATGCATGTGGACATGGATTAGAATAGTTGGGTTAAAGAGGTGACTGTGGATGATTTCTTTTATAATTTATTCTTTATTATAATTATGAAACCAGAAATTTGTTTTTTCATCTACAAAAAAAATAGTAGAAAATATAGAACTGTAGACAAAGAGAGTACAGGATAAGGACAAGTAAATCTGAGAGTTTCTTCAGGGAGGCTAAGCCCAGCCCTGAGCCAAGTGGTAGTGATGGATAGACAACGAACTAGAGTGCGTGGTCAAGAAAGTCATTCCGGCAAGGACAGATAGGGTGCCCAAGGGCTTGCATGTGTAGGAGTGATGACATAGATAAAGGGCATGTCCTGGTGAAATGAGGCCCTGGGAAAGCCAGGGGCGTGTCTTATCTCTGATTGTACCTCAGTTCCTGACACAGAGCCTGGCACAAATTAGGCTCTCCATGAATACTTATTGGACTGAATGAAATGGCTTGCTTGATTAGAAGTTCTGTGTCAGGAGAGCTGGAGAATTAACGTGGAGGCCACTTGATGAACTGAGAAAGTATGTGCTTAGTTGCTCAGTCGTGTCTGACTCTTTGTGACCCCATGGACTGTAGCCCGCCAGGCTCCTCTGTCCATGAGGATCTCCAGGCAAGAATACTGGAGTGGGTTGCCATGCCCTCCTCCAGGGGATCTTCCCAACCCGGGAATCGAACCCAGGTCTCCCGCATTGCTGGTGGATTCTTTACCATCTGAGCCACCAGGGAAGTCCATTGATGAAATAGTGAGATCAGGTCTGTGTTTCCCAGGATCTGGAGGTGTGATAGCTCATGAGCCACACAAAGGTCATGAGTGAAGTGCCATCTACAGTAGCCTCTAGAGCCCAGAGTTCCTTTCATCCAGATTTGTTGAGCACATTCCATCCTCACCTGAGGCCAGTCACTATGTGACATCAAAGAAAGACAGAGTTACATAAAACCTCGCACTGATTTTCCTCATAGTTTTGGGTTTGTATATTGAATCTTTCAAGGCACTTTTATCTCCTTTTTGCTTTATCTTTAATTCCTTTTCCCTTGCCAAACCTTATTGTTTAATTGTGGTGTTGCCGTGTCTGGGTGGCATCGGATCTCCAGATTTCTAATGAAGAAAGATGCCCGCTTTACCCAGGGTTCCAACAAGACAGCCCCAGACGGTAGGAGAGTTAAAGTAGATGTGGCGTGGAGTCTGGCCTGGCTGGAACCACACATCTGCTAGGGCGAGACGGAACTTCTACAGGACACCTGTGCTGAGGCATGGTGGGAGGCCTGCTGACCTTCTTGGGTGCCCGTGCTTGCATGTTATTGCTACACTAACTGTGGCTCGTTCTCCCTTTTCTGTTTCTTTTTAAAATTTATTTATTTATTTGGCTATGCCAGGTTTTAGTTGCAAAATCTTTTAGTTACAACGTGTGGGATCTGGTTCCCTGACTGGGGACCAAACCTAGGCCCCCTGCATTGGGATCGTGGAGTTTCCAATGGACCACCAGGGAAGTCCCCTTCTTTTCTGTTTTTTATTATTCTTCCCCTCGCAGTTTCAACTATTTGTTTTAGTCCTTTGTTTTACTTTTTTGAGCATCAGTTTGGAAAGTATTGCACCTTGGAAAGTATGGTGCACCTTGTGAGGCTCCATCACCAAACCTCTCTTATGTGGCTTTAACCTGTCCAGCCCTCTGCAGTGGGATAATCTTACTGCCAGAGCCCTCACTAACAGCCTGACACTTGGGGACACACTCTGAATCTCTCACCAGTTGCTTGTTCAAGCTTTGGGGTCTTTGTCATTGTATAAAAACTTCTTTCAAATCGATCTCCCGTAGTCTATCTCATTCTCACACTGTCAGTTCTCTTTGTAAAATATAAACTTAGTTCTATCTCTCACTTGCTAAAAAATTATTTTATCTCCTATCCTTGGGGTAGGGGGGAAGTTCTAGACTCCCCAGCGTGACATATGAAGACTCTACAAGCTACGGCTCTTCATCTCGCCCCATCTCATGTATCTATACTCAGCCGAGCGTCGGAGTTAGGCTGGGCTCCTCATCATTCCCTAAGCACCCCTGATTGTCACCAGTTAGAGTGTCGCACTTGGTCTCCTTGACTCACTCACCCTCCTGCCCTAGGCCTTGGCTCAGCTGTCCTTCTGCAAAGCCTCTCCCCCTCTGGAGACCTTACCACTGTTGCACCGTGCGGGTTTGTTGTGTGGATATCTGTCTCAGTTGGAGAACTGCTGGTCCCACATTCCGTTTGACACAAACCTGAGCTAAATAGATAACGTGAGAGCACATATGCCCTGAGATGTTCATTAGATGACATCATACGTGTTTTCATACCTGAACCGAGTTGTCCCTTTTGTAGCAGGCAGGAGCCCGGCCCAACATTTTGAATCAAAATACCTGTTTCTAAGTGAAGAAACCTTCATGTGAATTGGTCTTTTAGTGATGAATGAAGCCATTTATGGGTTCTGCCTCAGACCTCTTGGTTACTGATACTAGAAACTGATTTAAAAAAAAAAAAAAAGACCTAAAATGTGCTTCTGCATTTCAGGCTTCAGCTCCGGCGGCATGGACTACGGCATGGTTGGTGGGAAGGAGGCTGGAACAGAGTCTCGCTTTAAACAGTGGACCTCCATGATGGAGGTGCCCTCTGTAGCCACACAGGAAGCCAATATGCACAAAAATGGTAAGACACACAGAGCCTCGTGACCTGGAGCTCTTCCGATCCTCAGAGGCCTTGACACAGCATCCTATAAGCTTGTTCTGAAGCACAGATATTCAGCTTTTTCTTAAACAGTCTCGATTCCATCCCCCCACCCCCACCTCTGCCCTGGTCACCTATGAGAACAAGATTGGGGTTATGTGTATTTCAAACTGTAAGAAACTTAAAGTGCTAGTTGTACTTAAGGAAAGCAAAATTTCCCACCCGCAGTAGGATCAAGAGCAGTAGCAGTGAATTTGAGCTCCCCTTAGGGTAAAACCTAATAAATTGGTTGAGAGAACAGAGTCTGTGTTCGGCGCTATAAGAGGGATCACAGTAAATATGTATCATGTTGACTGTGTGAACTCTTTGATCTCCAGAAGATGACTAATTGATCACCACATGAGGTTTGGACTTTGCACCAAGCTTTCTTGTTCTTTATGAATTACAGTGTCTGCAAGACAGCAGTTGAAGGCCTTGAAGGCTTTGGTTGTGAAAGTGGGTCAGCCCTTCATCTCTCTTAATTCTCTGTAAAAGCATCTCCATTTCCCTGTGAAATGTATAAAAGGTCTTGGGACCTTCCTGCAGCCTTTGCTTCAGTGTTTGTTTCACTTGTCAGTAATTTACTTGGACTTGTCTGTACCCATGAGAACCAAGTGTAAATAGGTGTCGCAGTGGCTCCTGCAGCAGCTTCCTGGAGCCTTAGCCCCGTTAGCCTGAAGCCTTTCAGGGCTCTTTTCTAAACCTGCTCTTTGACTTGCCCTTCTGGAGGCTGGTGAAGTGGCCCCGTGGAGCTGTCTGCTTGCTATCCCTAAGTATCGTCATTTGATTTCATATTACAGGAATGTTTTTATTCCTGGAATGGAATGGTTTATTGAAATGTCTAGTCTGTTTCTGAACTGAATAATCCAAGCTCTGCATCTCTAGTTTGGGGCCCTCTGGCTGCTTCCTTAGGCTTATGATTCATCAGGACCCTTGTCCCCAAAGACATGATAGATGTGTGATTATAAATGCATGTGAGAAGTGGTCTTTGAAGGTAAAATACTCGCTTGCCATTTGAGAGCTTACAGATCACATTTTCCCCATTTCCGGAGCAGTCCCCAAGGTAATTGAGCTCTTCGTTTTCTACTGCTTCACTGTAATGTGCCTTTGAGTCAGATTCCTACCAATGGCTCCAGAAAAGCAGACGCATTCTTAGTGGAGCATGGAGATGGTTTTGAGAATACTTGTGCTAGGCCAAACCAAGCAGATTACTTTAATCAATAGCAAATGCAAAAAAAGATTTTTGGTGTTTTTTTTTGGCCATACCATGTAGCATTCAGGATCTCAGTTCCCCAACAGGGATTGAACTCATGCCCCCTGCAGGGGAAGCCCGGGGTCTTAACCACTGAACCTCCAGGGCAGTGCCCACACAGCTCTTTTAATACCTCACCCTGGAAGCAATTTTATCTGTTCATAAGCTGCACCCTTAGGGAACCTCAGGCAACACAATGTGGCATGTAAAATTCAGTCAAGAAGGAAGTAGAATGGTACCTCACAGAGGCCACAGTTTTCATTTAAAGCTCATTTTTTGTTAGTTTAAGGGAATTACTAAGCTTTTAATTATTTTTTCTTGCCTCCCAGCACATAAGATGCATAGAGGGGACACCAACAAAACCCCTGAAACGCTCTGAGGAGAGCAGTTTTCCAAAGGATTTGCTGTTCTTCGTGTGTGGGGCCCAGGAGCTCAGCGCTGCAGAGTTCACGGCTGGTCTTGTGCTGGCAGAGACCGTCAGCAGGAACGCTGGCTCACTGCTCTGGAATTTAAAGCAATTGCAGATGCTTTTCTCTTTAGCAAGCTCCCTCTGTTTACTCTGCTTCTTCCACTAAGCTATCCCTGACCAGCACTTAAGGACTTAAGTGGGTTGGTGTCAGTAGAAATGTAGTTAAAAACCCTTTTATGTGCCGCAGATTGTTTAGTATTTTTCCCATTCCTCATTCTTGAGTCATTAGTGTAAAGATGGTGGGGATGATGGTATGATTCATAGCTTATGAAAGTTTCTCAAGTTAATTTCATAAGACCATGGAGTTTTAAACTGGAAGGGGCATTCAGAAATGAGAACGGTGCTGTATGCAGAAGTGCAGACTGAGAAGCTAGAGAGGTCAGGTGAATCGTCATGGTCATCCTAATTTTGCACTGCCTCTGAAGTGTGAGCCTCTCATTCCAGCACCAAATCCTGGAGACTATGTGTGAGTTCCTCTGAATGAAAGCTCAGCGAGTTCTGTTCATAGGAGGCCTTTCTGCTGTGAACTCATTACCTCTCTTTTTTCTCAGGCGCTATCGTGGCCCCTGGTAAGACCCGAGGAGGGTCACCATACAACCAGTTTGACATCATCCCAGGTGACACTCTGGGTGGCCATACGGGTCCTGCTGGTGATAGCTGGTTACCTGCCAAATCTCCACCAACAAATAAAATCGGAAGTAAATCTAGCAATGCCAGTTGGCCTCCAGGTATTACCGTCTAGAAAATGGTGGTTTTGTTTCTGGAATATTATTTGCTTTGTAATTGTTAATTTCAGGTTCTGAACAGATTGCTTTTTGCCACCCACTTTGATTTTTTTCATCTAGTTAATTTTTTTCTGCTTTTCTTTGGAATGATAGCAGATTTTCATGGCAGGAGGAGGTGGTCTTTGCTCTATAGAGTTCAGTCAGGAAGATAGAGTGGGTGCTGATCACCTGCAAAACAAGTTACTGAGTACTGAATAGAGCATGGGCCCAGATGGGTCAAAGGAAGTTAGCGGAGTGCAGTCTGAGGATGAAAGAAGGTGACTTTGGAGCCAGGGAGGTGGCATTCATCTGTGCAAAGGATGCCTTGTAACCTGGCTTCTTCTAAAATGTCCAGTGAATTGATTCGTTTTTCATTCACCAGGTATTTATTACCAGGTTCTAGGGATGTAGTAGACTAGTAGAGCAGTGAGAGTATTTGCTGTTTTTCCTCTTTTATTTTGATACATGTAATCTATTTTCATTGTAGAAAAGTTTTAAATTTTTACTAAAGCAAAAATTTAAAAGTTTTGGTCTGTATCCTAAACTTTTTTCTATATAGTATATTTGTGCTACGAATACATATAGTCTCTATTACGCATATTATTCATATATACTGCATATCATTTTTCCTCATCATGATTTGGAACATAAAAGTTTATTAATTCTGTCATATAGCTTTAAATATGATATAAAGAAATTGTAAACACATAGATTGTAGGCCTTCTCATGATAAGCCAAATGATTTCTGTCAGTTTTCCCTGGCCACTCCAGGAGTAGTGATCATCTATGTTTTCTTTTGTGCATCTGAGCCTATTTCCCAGTGAGATAAAGGAGAAGTATCTCCTCTCCAGCTCAGATATTCTCTCAATTTTCACCTTGATGCCCCCATGGTTGTCCTGAGCACACCACTGCTCAGTCCTGCCTCCCTCCCTCAGGCCTGAACTAGCCTGGGAGCTGGAAGGGCAGGAGCAGGGTCTGCCGAAGATGCTCACTATCTCTGGCATCAAGTTCACAGGCGTAGAGAGTAGGTGAACGTGTGGTGATCTGAGCTAAAATAGTTTCAGAATCTAGACTTTCCATAGACCGATTTCTTGTATCAAAAAATGACTTGACCATATTTTGAACAGCTTCCTACCTCGATCTAATATTTGTTCTCCTTGTCTCAGAATTCCAACCAGGAGTGCCATGGAAAGGTATCCAAAACATTGACCCTGAATCTGACCCCTATGTCACCCCAGGAAGTGTGCTGGGGGGTACAGCCACATCTCCCATTGTAGATACTGACCACCAACTTCTGCGGGATAACACCACAGGTAAATAAGTGAAACCCCTATGTTCATCCAGTTTGGCAGTCTCTGGCTTCATTTGTATTCTCTGGTGTCTAGTAATTACACCAGGAAATTCAGGACTAGGTAGCTTTGCTTTTCACATTTATTTTTTAGATTGTCCTTCCTTTTATCAAAGGTCAAATAAAATACTTCAAGATTTGACTAGTTCCACTGATATTTATCTGCGGTCTTTTCATCTCGTTCTTCATTTGTCATCTAAAGGGTCTAATTCTTCCCTCAACACCTCGCTGCCTTCACCTGGTGCCTGGCCCTACAGTGCCTCTGACAACTCCTTTACCAACGTTCATAGCACTTCAGGTAGGCGTGCGACCCATTTCTTCCCCTCTGGCTAGCACTTTCCTGTCAGGTTGCCTTGTACAAAGGAAATTACCATTTATTTCTTAAGGAATAAACTATAGCAGCTGAACAACAGAGGTCAGCGTAGATGGAGAGACACCTCTCATATTGGCCATGTCCCTGGGGAACTTGCAGGCTCACAGAGGCAGGATGAGACAGATATCATTTAGGACCAAGGCAGATGGTGACATCATTGCAAGGAGCTGTGGGTGTTGAGAGGACAGAGGTTATATCCTGATGACATAAGTGCTTTTCTTTTAACCAGTCTGCCAAGAAAATCAGGGGCCATGGGAAGAACCAGTTAGGTTCAGCTTGTTATTTCTAACGCAGCCAATTAGAGCTTGCTTTTCTCTAAAAATTCTCCCACTTGCAGACAAAGGCTAAGGGCAGATGGCCAAGGGGGGAAGAAAGAGGACCTTGGTTAATTCTACAACATTTGCTGAGTTCCTTGTGTGTGTGTATGTGTGTGTGTTTTGTTTTGTTTTTAAAGACAGTTGGGAATGGAAAACTTAATGGATATAAAAAAGCCTTTGAAGTCACTTACTTAGCACAATGCCTGACAGATTGGTAAACCAGTCATTAGTAATTGGCACATTGGTCTTGCAAAAGTTGGATCTTAAGCCATTAAAGTCATTAAGGCTTCTGCTCTTTGTCCAAGTAAATGCAAGTAAAACAAATTCTTAGCTACCTACCAAGACACTGCAGGTTAATGACCTTAAAAATTGCCTTCTTTTTGTTTCCACCTCTGCGTCATACAGTACAATAACCTCGTTTATCGAATGCTCCTGTAGACCATGCAGCATGCTAAACCTTCAACATAAATTCTTATCTTACCTTCACCAAAATCTGTGGGGAAGCTCCTGCCATTATCCCATTTTGTAGATGAAGAAACTGAGGCTCAAAGAGCTGATAGAATTTGTTGCAGGTCTGAGTGAGTGTGTAAAGGAGCCATCTCCATGTTCTGTGTTTCGGCACACCACCCTCCATCATTCTTTCATAGGACTTCAACCAGAGTGGTACATTTGTCACGGCTGATGAACCTAAAGTGACACCTCATTTATCCAGAGTTCATCGTTTTGTTTTTGCATTTTTCTTTTTGACTGCACCATGTGGCTTGTGGGATCTTAGTTCCCTGGCTAGGAATTTAACCTGGTGGTGAAAGCTCAGTATGCTAACCACTGGACTGCCAGGGAAACCCCCTGTGTCCGATTTTTAAGAGGTACCAATGTAGGACTGAAGACCTAGGACTTCTGCCTTTACATGTAAAAATTCGTTTTCACCTCTTTTATTCCTGTAACTGCCCACACCCCTTTTTTATCTTTTGTTTACAAGCAGATGATCACCTGCAAGGTGACCCCAGGCTTCACTGGACTTGTTTAAAACTGAACATATACCCTCCCCACCCCCGACTTGTCTTTGTTTCATAACTAAACTCTCATTGCTTAGTGGTGCTGTCGTGCGTCACTTAGTCGCAGCATCTCTTCCCTTTAGCCTCTTCCTTACTCTTTTCCGTCTCCCCCACTCACAGGATTCAAGCACTGATAACGCCTCCCAAGTGCTTTCTTCTCTCTCTCATCCATTTCTTCTCTTCCATTCTTTGTGCTGTCACCCAGGTTCTGACCCTTATTTGAACACTACCTACTAAATCTGTTGCAAAACTGATAATATCTAAAACTTGGGTCAGCCCCCAGTTGTCCTATATGGCCTCCTGTACCTCTCTGCTACCGGAAATTGTTTGGCCACAATTGCAGGGAAATGTATTTGGTCCAGAGAGGGTTCAAGTTGAACCTTGATTTGTATTTTCCAGTCTTGCTGAGCCCATCCATGTATAGCAATACTTTAAGACTTGTCTTGGCACAGTCTTTGCTGACAGCCCAGCATTGTCTTTCTCTTCCACGTATTGAGCAAATATGATGTTCCCTGGGGTTACAACTCTGTGTTCATCTTTTCCGTCTTCCCATCTGAACTTGAAGTTCTTGAGGATAACTGTTTATATTACCCATAGCACTGATTTAGGGCCTTAAAGTGAAGTCAGTGCTTAATGAATATTTGTTGAATGTAATTTTAAAATCCATTTGAATATTGCTGCCTACTATTCTGGATCAAGAAAAGTATGATTTTTAGTGTAGTTTCCTTTCAATCAGTAAGTATTTATAGGATAAATACTTTAGTTCTGCCAGGGTTCACATTCTTTGATATCTGTAAGACTAACAGCTTTAGGGGTGATTTCCTTGAATTTGTCTTCCTTTTCAGATTGTATTTAGTTAAGAAGCAGTAGAGAGTTAGTTATCTTATTAACTCTTTGGGCTTCCCTGGTGACTCAGACAGTAAGGAGTCCACCTGCAGTGCAGGAGACCCAGGTTCAATCCCTGGGTCGGGAAGATCCCCCTGGAGGAGGAAATGGCACCCCACTCCAGTACGTTTGTCAGGAAAATCCCATGGGCAGAGGAGCCTGGCAGTCCATGGGGTCACAAAGATTCGGACAAGACTGAGTGTCTGAGCGTTAACTCTTCAGCTCATGTGTTAATATGTCGATTCAGAGTAATAGTCACTGAGAATTTATGTTAAATAAGCTCAGAGAACAATATTATTTTGTTACTCTTCAAATATCTACTTATTTAGACTATAAAACTGTATTTATCTGTGTGTATATGTAAAATATATATGTGTTTGTTGGCAAAACTGATGTATTTAACCTTATTTTCTCTCCTTCATTTTCTCTTCTTATAGCAAAGTTTCCTGATTACAAATCAACATGGTCCCCAGATCCCATAGGACACAACCCCACTCATCTCTCCAACAAGATGTGGAAAAACCATATTTCCTCAAGGAACACTACACCGCTGCCCCGCCCGCCTCCCGGTCTGACCAACCCCAAACCATCATCTCCCTGGAGCAGCACAGCACCCCGCTCAGTCAGAGGGTGGGGGACCCAGGACTCACGGCTCGCCTCCGGTGAGGAGCTGACAAGGGAGCATCATTGTTCCAACACAAGGGGCTCATGCTCACACACAGTTGAAGACATGAAGTCTTCACAGGAGAGGAAATCATGGTTGTTGGGTAGAGGACAGAGTACTTCCTGAGTGGAAAACTGAAGTCAGCCTACAAAGGAGCAGGGACCTGAGAACCCCCGAGGTGTCCTGATGGAGAAAAGACGAGAACCTGGGGAGCAAAACGCTGCTTTCAAATAAGGCATAAGCACGCGTAGGGTCACAGTCTAGAAGAGACTGACTGTTGAGTGACAGGATAAAGAAGGTCAGAGTACAGCAGAAAGGCAATTTTTTTTTTAAATATATTATTTGGCTGCATCAGGTCTTAGCTGCATCATTCGGGGTCTTTCTTTGTGGTGTATGGGCTCAGTCGTTGCAACAGGTGGGCTTTTTCTAGTTGGAGCACAAGGGTGTAGTTGCCCCAGGACATGTGGTATCTTAGTTCCCATACCAGGAATCAAACCCACATGCCCTGCATGGCAGGGTGGATTCTTAACCACTGGACCACCAGGGAAGTTCCAGGAGAAGATGATTTATAAAAGGAGGGAAGAAACGCGTGTGGGCTCTGTGAAAATGTTTCTCACATGTCTTAATTTTTTGTTCATTCTTCCTGATCCTTCTTTATGGTTGCTTCCAGCCTCTACCTGGAGTGATGGTGGTTCAGTTCGTCCTAGTTACTGGCTGGTTCTTCACAATCTCACTCCACAGGTAATCATGCTTTCTTGGGATTTTCTGACTGGGACTTGATTGTATTAACAGAGAGACACTCAGAGATGTCGGAGTTTAGCAGATAGGAGAGTTCATTTACTTCCTGGTGAGTCTCCCCAACCAAGGCCCAAAGCCTGCTTCTGAGGCTGGTAGGAGGAAGGAGAGGGTGTTGGCCACTCAGCTTCATGCCTGCTTCCATGGTGATGTTAACACGTGTAGTTTATAAATAGTGAGTGTAGGGTGGTATTATCTGATGAGTTGTGTTTAGCAGAGATAACTTGCTTTGTGGATCTGCCTGTTAGAATCTGGAACCAAGGAAAAAAGTTACCTGTTTTTGTGTTGCTCATTCAACAGGACTTCAGGCTCCCTGTCAACCATTTCTGTGCTTCATTCATCACAGCTAACCATAAAGCTCTTCATAGAAGGACTTTGTGGGTTTCATGACTGAAATGCCACACGTGTGCCCTTGCTTTCCGTGCGTTGTCCTCTTCTGTGTAGATGGCATTGCTGATCCTCTCTCACCAGGATGTACTCTCTGGGTGGTGGTTACAGTGCTCAGGTTTCATCTGCACCAGATCACCCTCCCTTTCACTTGAGTCGCTTGATAACTGACGTGTTTGTAGCAACAGATGTTGAGCACTCAGTAAAGTGAGATGAACCCATGGCAACTGAGCCCATGGTCTTCATTTGGACTTGACAGCACAACCTTTTAACAGCACCTTGTTAAAAAGAAATCAGTTTGGCCTCCCTGCCCTTGAAACATTGAGTGAATTGTCTGACATTTAATTCATAAATGGATTCACTCACACCTTACTAAGCCAGCATTTTCCAGACTGTTCCCATGGGGTATTAATAGGTCTCTGTCCTAATATGTTTGAATTATATACTTGATTAAATAAAATTAAGCAGATACCTTCACTGTAAGACTTCTTAGACCCTTTAATATACTAACATGCATTATGATCCTCTGTGGGGAAATACAGATTCTCCTCTGTATTTGCCCAGTGAACCTATTTGTGGGGAGTAAGTCCAGAGCTCATATTTTAAGGTTCACACTGAGATAGACAGTTTTCTAAATACAGTTAACATGAGAAAATGTCTGGATTAATTTCCATATCTAATCGGTTCAGCTGAAGTTCCTGGGTTATTTATTTAGCTAAGAGTTGACTGAAGTATGAACGTTTTATATAACCATCCTCCGAACTATATATGCCTCATTTTTCCTAAGTCGTCACAGTGTGGTGGGTGTGATATGGTTAGGATGAGAGAAGCAGTTTTGAAAGGAGCCTGTATTATCATATGAAAAATAGTAAAAGTACAGACTATTATATATAAAAGAAATAAGCTACAGGGATATATGGTACAACACAGGGAATATAGCCAATATTTTATAAGTGGAGGGTGATCTATAAAAATTGTGAATCACTGTTATACACTTAAAACTAGTATAATACTGTAAATCAATTAGACCACAATTAAATTTTAAATTTAAAAAGAGTGGTGCTTATATTTGTATGCAAATGAGTATAGGGTTTGACTGAGTTTGTATTAGAATTGAGTCATTTTAAAAATCAAAAAGATATAATAGCACATTAATCTCAACCATAGCCTAAAAGAAAGTTATAGGGTCAGATCTTTGGGAACCAAGATAAATGTACTTTTCATTACTTACAGTTTATTGAGAGGACATCTATCCTGATAAATCACTTGTGACATATACTGACATGCTGATATAGTCAGTTGTCATTTATAAATGCTGAGAGCTTTTCTTCAATCATTTTCTACTAAGAATTATGGTGGGTAAGACTGGCAGCTTTCATCCTGCAGGATTTCCATGGTAAAACCACAGAATGTTTCCACCACTGCTGCCAAAAACACAACATTTTAAGGCTGTCTTAGTAGTAATTTGTTTCCATTCCCCCAAAATGAACCAAAAGGTTGGACTTGAGCATCTTCAGTAAACCTAGTGAACATCTGAATACAAATGCATCGACCAGAGTGAATCATCAATTTTGTTCTCTTAAGTCATAGGTGAGGAAGGGCAGTTGTCCCAAATCGCTGAAAATCCTCACACTGAGAGTCTGATAGCGTGAGTGCCTGTAACCTTTGGTCACCTTGGCCGTGGGCAGCAGAGGGCACAGAGAAGTAGGCAGAAGTGGAATCTGTCCTTGGGATGGCCGAGCAGGAGGAAGAAGGCATCAGAGTTGTCTGAGTGAGGGCATCCATCAGCGTTCTGTGTCGTCAGGTGGTCAGCAGTGCCATCCTTGTTTGCCTCTTTCTCTTCAGCTGTTTGTGAGATTGGAGGAAGAATACTGCATTAATAATATTGCTCAGAACCTTGCATGTTTTCTTAAATTCTCATTTGGTTAACTATCTTATTTCTGTGTTTTAAGGCTCTGCCAAACAACACAGGTTCACTCATTTACCTCTTAAGGAAAATAGACTACAGGTTGAATCATATGCTTTTCGTTTTAAGCTGTATTTATACAGACATTTTTTATCTGCAAAATGGGCACAGGAGATCTGAACCCAGTGCTTTGACTGTCTTGAGATTTGCTTTGAAGACCCTGTATTCAGCACAGTGTATTCAGGGGAGTCCAGTGCAACTCCCCTGCCTCCAGTTCTTTAGTCATCTCTCCAAAACTGATTTAGTACTGGTTAGTTACGAACCAGAAGCCCTCCTCACTCAAATACAAGAAAGGTCCCCTGACTTCCTTTCCCTCCCCACTCCAGTTTTTATCTCATGACTATCATTACTCTTTAGATTGATGGGTCAACCTTGAGAACCATCTGCATGCAGCATGGCCCACTGCTGACATTCCATCTGAACCTAACCCAGGGCACTGCCCTGATCCGATACAGCACCAAACAGGAGGCGGCCAAGGCCCAAACTGCACTGCACATGTGAGTACCCATCTGCCTTCCCTGAGACAGACACCCATGAGGAGGCACACGTGAGTACCCAGGCACGTGCTTGATGAAGCAGGGATGCGTGAGGGCGTGCACACAGGCGGCGGCATCACGTGACCAGTTGCCTGCATACTGAAGTGGCTAATCTCATCTGCCTATGTAAGCACGGATGTCATATGTGTCCCCGAGAATCAGAATTCCAGAAGTAACGGATTTGTACATTTTAATACCATAAAACAAAGCCACTGTTTAGAAATGAGACCTTGTAAGTGCTGTCCCTTTTCGTAACAGAATCTCGCTGCTTACTTTGGCCTCTTCGTAGGTGGTGATGAAATACTGTGGTCTTAGTTCTGCCTACAGTAGGTGGGGCTGGATCAGACTCTGACCACCCTCCTTCCCGCCACCTTCAAGGTGGTGAACAGGGAGGAGCTGACTCCCCGTGGCTACAGGTGCCACGATAGAAAGGTACACGCAGAACAGGCAAGCGATGGGGAGGCAGGTGAAGCAGCGCTTCCAGTTTCTGGAGCTGGGTCACCTTGCTGCTTTGGGCTGTGATCTTTTACCTCCAGGGGAAAAAGGAGGCCCAACATTTCACTTGACAAGCAGATTCTGTATCCCAAGGGATACTGCTCTATAATGTCGTCCAGTTATCTTTGGGTATCTTGAGATTGAGTGATACTTTATTGCTCTAAATCATTACTTCTCAGTCACCTGGTAGTCTGGTTAAAAGACACGCTCCAATCCTGGGAACGTGGAAGCTGCCAGTGAAAGATGCGCTCCTTTGAGTAGTGAGGGCTCAGATTACTCTGTCCCCATGCATGCTTCAAGACCTTCCTCAGATGCATAGCTTTCTCCCTCACCTTTTTTCCAGGTGTGTGTTGGGAAACACTACCATCCTGGCTGAGTTTGCCACCGACGACGAAGTCAGCCGCTTTCTGGCACAAGCGCAGCCCCCTACTCCTGCGGCAACCCCGAGTGCGCCCGCCGCGGGCTGGCAGTCCCTGGAGACCGGCCAGAGCCAGTCAGACCCCGTCGGACCTGCTCTGAATCTTTTCGGTGGGTCCACGGGGCTCGGGCAGTGGAGCAGCAGTGCCGGCGGCGGCAGCGGGGCCGATCTTGCCGGCGCTTCGTTGTGGGGCCCCCCCAACTACTCTTCTAGCTTGTGGGGAGTCCCGACCGTGGAAGACCCTCATAGGATGGGCAGCCCTGCTCCTTTACTACCTGGTGACCTTCTGGGAGGAGGGTCGGATTCAATCTGAACTTAGAACTTTCAACTCTGACCTCGTGACCTTTTTTGGAACAGCAGCAGCACTAACTTGACCTTTTCGTTTTTTTTTTCAACTTGCAATAAATACATTTTTAAAAGGAAAAAAGAAAACGGAGAGAGAAAAAAAAAAAAGGTGGGTCATTGACAGACTGTCTGAGCACATAGTTGCCTCCCTTCTAACTTCAGTTTTTTCGTTTGGAATATGAATCCAAAAAGAGAACATATCACTCTTGAAATACTTGAATCATGAACGCCAACCTAGAAAGACAATGTGAAGCAAGTACACATACCATTTAAATTTAAACACAAAAAAAATTAAAAAAATTAGTTTCTAGTTTTTCACTTTTTTCATGTTATATGGAAGTTGTTGCTAAGAAACATATATACTGAAAAAAAAAATAGCTTTTTAACTTTGTTTGCACTGGGTGTGTTTCCGTCCTTAGGTCTACCATGTTTGGGAGGGAGGGGAATTCAAAAGCATTGTTGGGGTGGGGGAGGGAAGACTTGACGGAGCCTCACTTTAAAAACAAAAACATAAAAAACCTTAAAAAAAAAAAAAAGGAAAAAATTTGTGATTGGCTGGTTGATAAATACCAGTGTGTTCTGGCACATGTAACTGCCCAGGCATGCTCGTTCCGGTATGTGTGTGCACGTGTGTTCATGTGCATTCGCGTGCACCCGTCTCCCTGTCTCTGTGTGTGTGTTGTGTGCCTGTGTCCTCCTCTTCCTCCCCACCCCGATTTCTCAGAAAGCTGCATTGCTGACAGTCCGCAGGCTGGCTGGCCGGCCATCTGCTTTTTATTTTGATTTTATTTTGCTTTTTAACTATGAGAACACAGGAGCACGAGTGCCTCGGGGATCCGTTGCTGCTGAAGCCACCCCGTTGGGCCGTATTGAGATGAACAGAGTGCTTTTTTAATGACGAAAGCAGGGAGCTCCTTTACATCTGCGAATTAGCCAGAGTGAGTTTTCCGTAGCTTTTCTTTTGACCTAGCAGTAGAGTGGAGCACTGCCAAGTCCCCAAAGCCAGGAGAACAGGAGGTACCTCTTGGAGCAACTGTGTGTTTATTTCTGTTTTGGGAAGTAAGTGGCCACTGGGCACATCTGAATATCCGTTCAGTTTCATGCTAGCCTTTTCGTTAGTCTGAATGGGAACAGACGATAAGACAGTTTTTAGTGCTATGATGTCTCAAATGCAAAAAAAAAAGCTTGTTTCCCCTTTCTTGTGTAATCAGGAATGAGAAATTGCTCGGAAAGTCAGGTAATGCTGAATTTAAAATTTCTCTTGGTTCTCTATTATTTTATGAAAACAGAAAAAAGGTTGTGAGCAGCCTCCTGCAAGCATCTGCAGCTCCTCCTCTCTGCTCCCTTCTTGCTGAGCGTTACCTGTGCCAGGCCGCGGCGTGTTACAGCACCGGGCCATCACTGACAGAAACGTTTACTTAACGAATGTTCTTAAACCAGTGTGTACTTCAAGCGTTTCCTTTTGTTTCTCTGTGTTGTGTATTTCCTGTGTATGTGGTTTTGCTTAGGCAGGTATAACTTAGCAAAGACTTTTTAAGTATTGCACCTTTTTTTGGTTTTGACCTCTTTTTTTTTTTTTTCCATGTAATGTTGCTTTTTTTATTTCGGTATTTAAAGACTTTTTTTTAAAGCATCAATGTAGTAGTACTCTGGGCCGAATAGGGGGCAAGTTTTAATCCACAGTTATCACCAACATGTATGTACTTATGTTGGAATCAAAATGTATGAAACTGCTTTTTGTGAAGAGTTACAGCAGACCTGAAGGGGTACCCCTTTATACAAAGCAGATGGCTGGCAGGGCGGGGGGAGGAGGGGACGTGTGCCGGTGACGTGCTAGCACTTGTGTGGACACCCCAGTCTGCATTATACTGTTTAACATAAAGTGCCGACATTCTGTACCAGCAAATACCTGCCCATTCCAACCCTTGGTGGGAGCAGACCTCTACTGTCCTCCATAACTTGCTGCTAGTGGGGACAAGGGAGTTTTTCTTTCTTTAGCATCTTTAGTGAAGGATACAACAATGCCTAATAATGTATTTGACTTATAGCTTGTGTCTGTGGGTGGGTGGGTGGGTGGGTGGGTGTGTATAGGAAAAGGCAAAAGCTAATTATTTGCATTTAAGTGGTTTTGTGAGACAAAGAATGGGAATTCTGTAGTCCTCTCGGCTTACTCTGTTGATAAACCTAGCCTCAAAAGAGATTGACACACGTAACTCAAGTGAGCACTGGCTCACTTACGTCTTTCTGAACCCTTCGTGGGTAGGTGGTCAGACTTGAGTTCCCAGCGTTGGTTTGGTCCCATTGGATGCCTTGTAGAAAACTAACTGTGCCCTCCGGTTTTCATCACCACCACGCCCCTTCCACTTCTGCCCACGCACAAAACGTCTCCTTCCAGCCCCCACCGACCGCTCTCTTTGTCGGGGAGGGCAAAACCCTGCCATGCGTGGTGACCTCCAGCTGAAGAGCAGCTGTGTTCAGATATCCACAGGAGGCTGACTCTGAATGTCCCTGGGCCGGGTGTCTGTCCCCGGAGGCCCACGCGAGCTTGTGGTGACGCCACCGCCGCTCTCGGTCCCCTGCGGTGTCCTGCCCCGCCCTCCTCTCTTCCCGCCTGTTGGTTCCTCGACCTGCACTATGGGTTAGTTGAGTTCCTTACGATACTACGGTGAAAGCCGGGTGCTAGAGCCCCTCTTGTTTACAAGACATAATGAGGGATTTGAAATATGTAAAAAACAAAAATAAACATGAGAAGCTAAAATGTTCTTCCATCATAAGCTTAAAGGGAAAAAACTAAAAACTTAAAAAAAGACCAAAAAGTGCGTATATATATACATATAAATATATATTTTAGATGAAGACTAACTCTGGGAGCATTTAACAGTGTTTTTTGTTTTTGTTTTTAACATTTATTTTCCTGCTTTAAAATTTGCAAGCATTCTCAGGAATTCTAGGGTAGGAAGCCAGTTTTTGGAAGATGGTTTATTTAACCGTATCTTATCCTAGATAGATGGCCGATTCTTTCCTGTTAATAAACTTTTACAAGTTCCTGAAACTTCAGAAAGTTTAAACAATTTTTACTTAAAAAAAATGTAAAAAGTAAAGATTCCAAAAGTTATTGTCATACTGGGGATCACACATTTTAAAACACATAGAAAGAAATATTTTTTAAAAATTATCAATTTAGCAGCAACAAGTAAATTGACTATCTTAAAAAATATGGGAGAAGGATTAAGCTTTATAAGAGCTTTATCATGGATTCATTTCAAATTATGTATAATTTAATGGGAGAATGTTTGGTGTATATAAATGGGACTGCCATCACTGTTTCTTTCCATTTAAGACTGAGCTGAAATCTCCCCGAGGAATTTTTATCTTTATTTGAAGGGAACTTTCTCCCTGTCTCCCCAACCCCAGCAACAAAAGAAAGGAAGAAAGAAACAACAGCTTAAAAAAAATAGTAACCCTAATCTGTAAAATACTACGGTTGGATTGCTGAGAATCTATGTAAAGAGTTAGGAAATATAGGTTAATAATTTTTGGAACAAATTTTAAATGTAGGCATTACTAGAAGAAAAATATCTATGGACTGTTCTATTAATGAAGAATGTCTGTCTTACCTCCGTTTGCTATGGGAGGAGGAGAAAATAGTAGAATAATCTAATAAGGAACAAGTGATTTTACTTTTTTTAGCTCCCAGCTACTGTTATGCTCATTTTAATTGCTGTTTTGAAGATCTGCTGCTTAATTATCCCCATCCCTCAGCCGGAGATGTGGAGTATTTCCTGTCAGTTTTTGGTGATGTTGGATTCTCCTTTTGTATTCCCTCCTGGGGCCAGGGGTTAGAATTCCCAAGCATGACCACAGCTGCTTTTAAACATCTAAGCTTTCCAGTGGGGAAAGAAACTCCAGCTCGACAGGTAAAGGGAGTGGGTGGGGTTGCTGCCTGCAATTCTCTAAAACCGCTTTAGTGCCTTCGTACATACACTCAGACACCTGAGCAGGGAGAGCGCCTGTGTATGTGCACGCGGTCTCATCCCTCCAGACTGTGAGACGCCCGCCCATTACGGACATCGGAGTGGTTCTGGACAGGCCCCAGAGGCGGTGGGCTAAATGCAAAGTCATTGAACAGAAATCAAGGAAATGAAAAGTACACTTTTATGTCCTGATTATGTGGGATGCCAAGGGCCTTCCTTGCGCTGTGCATCAGCTTCTCAAGTGACAGCTGCAGTGACTTGGAACGTTTCTTTGTGTCAGGCCAGTAGGAAGGGGCTCCTATTTTTCTGCTCTTGTCCTTTGTCTCCCCTTTCCCATCAAGCCCTCTTTTCCTCATCACTTTGCTGGAAGCTTTGCTTTACTGGTTGGCAGTGACCGAAGAACAGGATATAGTGAGAATATAATGGAAGAGAAAAACTTTTCTTTATACCGTATTCCTTGGCAAGAGCCATCTCTGCTGGACACTTAGAAATGCGATGGAAGCATCTTTTCTTCCACCACATTCTGGCATGGGTTCAGGGGCTTTGCTGGTCACCTCGCATTACACAGATTTACTTTATGAACATTTTGATCATGTATATTTGAGCTTTCCAGTTTTTACCAGGTTCCTGTCGTTTTTTTTTTTTTTTTTAAGACACTTAATTACTAGTGGCCAGAGGTGTCCAGCTGTCAAATATCATGAACTTGGTTTCTGTAGACCACATGAGTGGCCAAAAGGAAGGAAGCACTAGAAGGGGAAGGAGAGTCTTCCATCAGACTGGAAACTTCCCCTGGCAATTGAGATCCAATGCCATGACCTAATTTTAGGTGTTTGAGAAAATAAAGTACAGATCTCCAAGACACTGTGACGAAATGGATGGTCCATGTGGCATCTCAGATTCCCTAGTCCCCAGCCCTTGATCTTTCTCATTTCCAGCATTCACAGATGTTAACTTAGCGCTGCAAGTTAAAGCTCTAAAGCACAGTCTTTGATCAATGTCCCCAGTCAGTCAACATTACACCTCAGTTGCCATTCATTCTGTTTTAGCAGCTTGATTTTTGATTGCTGACTCTTTTCTAAGAACTTTCCCACTTCTTCTGACGTGAATGTAGCATAAGTTAGCAATGGGTTCTTCCAAGTTCCTGTGGGTTGAATGTGGATATGCAGAAAGAAAAACAGAGAAATCTCTTTAAGAATTTGGAAGCGCTGTTGTTAATACAGCTAGCAGAAGCTAAAATTCCACAGGCTATTAACTAATTACAAGTATTCACTTTCACCACTTTTGTGGGGGGAGGGGGCAGTTTTTGTGAGGTTAACAGCTGGATTGCATATTGACCTGTGATGCTGTGTACTTTTTCATTCTATTTTTTTCTCGCTTCTGCCATCTTGACTCTTAAACAGAATGAAGATGTCTATGTGCTGAGCAGAACGTTTAGGCCTAGCCTTTTCTCTGCCATGTAAACAGGATGTTTTCAGCAGATTTGGCTATAATAGTCATCTCTCAGATTCGGGAACAATTGAGTCCTTATGCAGAAAAGGTCCCCTTCGCCCCCATCCTCAGAGTTCAAATGCAACATGCAACACTCTAGGTTATTGTTCTGGGTTTTTTGTATTGTTCTGAGTTTGGGTTTTTTCTTTGCTTTTACTTATCACATCTTTAGGAATAGAGATACATTTTTAGCTGGTTTAAAAAAAAAAAACCTTTCCTCCAGTGTTTTGCCATACTTCATGTATATGCATTAACTACACTTCTTAGTGTTACTACAGAGAAATCTTGGTTCCACTCCTTGAGTGTACAAATAAGGTTATGTGCGATAGTGCAGATGTAAATAGCCTAGCTCATGTGTATAAATGAATTGTCAATCTCTAGACCTCAGCAGTTAATCAGAAAACGGGCTGCCCTCCCCCTGGGCTGCAGACTGTGCCACAGCCTCTCTGCTTTCTTATCCACAAGTACAGGGTATTCACACAGACTAGATATAGGCAAGTATATAAGCTGTCATCAAGGTCATCATCAGTCTGTTACAAAACATGGAATATTACCTCTATTTCCAGAGTTAGCGCACACCCTGTGATAAGGCCTGTAGGTTTATGGCCAGTGCCAAAGGTGTGTATATTTTCAGAGATGGTCCCCGTTTGTTGATGACGGCATTGTTTGCTTGACCTGAAATTTGACAAAGGAGGTACCAGCAATACATTCTTTATTTGGAATAATTATCGACTTCAAGAATCTCTGAACATAGTAATAACAAAATTGAACAATGACCCAGCCCGCTCCAGCAGAGGAAGAGGCCTTGGACACCCACAGGATGGTAAAGGGAACACACCGGTCAGGCAACAGCACTGCTCCCCACCAGCTGGGTCTCCATGCCTCCTCATGTATATGGTCACTTGGTCTAGATCTGGAGTAATTCCCAAGTATTTGATCCTTTGAGGGGTTTTTAAATCGGCAATCTCTTGTAGTAACCTCCAGCCACCACCAAAATAAAATAGCAAATGCGATAGAGACTGCCAGTGTTTGCCTCACAGAGTTTAAATAGTTTCCTCTTTAGCTAGCTAGGCATCTGAATTTGTTTTTAACAGCTCTGCACGCCAGGAAAAATGGTACTGCCCCGAGAAAAAGTATGCAAAATTCAGCTGTTGTTTCTTCTTTGTGACAAATGCTTGACTTGTTCACAGAAGGAGAAAGGTCAGAAAGAGGCAAGTGTTCTGTTTTAAACTGAAAAGAAATAGTGTTTCCCTAAAGTACTTCATGCCTCCATTTCATTTTCAAACTATAAATCATTGCTTGGAAAGTAAATTCCCAATTGAAATTGATCCCTTTTGAGCCAATATTAACAAGCTGGGATTGTGTCTGTTTTTTTCCCCCCAAAAAGTGGAATTCCTTCACTGCTGCTGGTGAGCAGCTAGAGTAACTGGAACGGCTTCCAATGTGGTTGTGGAGCCGAATGCCTGCCCTCCCTTTCAGCCCCCCACTTCCCTGGACCTCTTACTGCATCTGGAGCGCCTTCTCCTAGGGCTCCTGAAAGGCACAAGTTCTGGGTGGGCGGCGGCAGCTGGCTTGTGGGAGGTGATGGGAGGCAAGCCGCCGCCTCCCTACAGGACCGTTCTGACAGCTGAGCTTTAAGGAGAGGAAGACAGTGTATCTTGTGTGTGTCCACCAAAAATGCAAAAGGGGGGTAGGGTATTTATATAAAACAGAGCAAAAAAACCTTTGGAACCCTTAAAGAAATCACATACCTTTTAAAGGTAGCAGAGTTTTCACCAAGTGATGCATTCAGCATGGCATGTCTCACCAGAAATCTCGGGCTGAGTTAAAAGATAATGTGTTTAAAACACCACCTCCTTTTAAAATTTTGTCCAAGGAGTTCATTTCCTAAGTGTAGTATTTCTGAATGTGCCTTTGTGAGTTCAGAGACTGTCTGTTTTAGGAAGAACCTATCTGTTGGGATAAAACAGATGGTCCCCTTAGTCTGTAGGAAAGTCAGCATTTCTCCGGGCCGCTGCCGTGGCGGCCGTGGGTTTTCAGTGGCATCAGTGTTGCACACGGTAGAGTCAAGGGGAAGAAGTTCGGGGACTTGGGGCAGGGAACGAGGAGGTGATGGTGCACAGATGATGGACTGCTGTGTGCAAGTAGTCCAGGAGTGCAAGTTGAACGTCTCTCTCAGCATTGCCTAGTCTTCTCTGTGTATTTGTGCGTGCGTGGCTGTGACTGTCTTAGTTTTTGTTTTCCTGTAAGCACTGGCGAATTGAAATCTGGTAACATGGATTTGTGACACATCTGTGCACGTGGAGCAGGCATTTTCCCGCTCCTGCCGCGCACAGAGCAGGCAGCGCATGGCCACCCTTTGAGTCTGTGTCCTGAGAAGGCAATTCTTTTCCCAAATGGAAGTCACGTAATGTTGCTGTTTGTGCGAACAGGGTATATTACACACAAGGAAAAGGCTTTTGAAAGGATGAGTTGGACATGTTTGAGAAAGAAAAGCGAAAAATCAGAAACCATGTTTTATTTCTTCAGAACCATTGTAGTTCAACATTAGAAATCAGCAGTGTCTCCTCCTTTGTTTCACGTTTGTTTTAAATGATTCTGCCTCTTCTCCCCACTCCCTCCTAAAGAGATATCAAGTGAATGCTAAGGGCCATTTCCATAATTCCTCAGAACTCCCCAAAGGGGAAAAACGATCCCTCGCAAGATTCCTCCAGCTTCATTCAGGAAGACCTGGGGCGATGCTTCTGTGCTAGCTCCGTCCTCTCTCATGGCCTTGAAATGTATTATTATGCAAATGTGAATTTTGATACTGAATTTAAGAAGAGGTTGTTGGATTTTTTTTTTCCTTTTCAAAAAAAAAGGGGTCCCATATGTGGTCATCATTGCTTCTTTATTTTGTAACGTGAATTGTAACTATGCATTCTGCTAGCGGGTGGGGGGGTGGGGGAGAGGGCAGAAAGGGGATGGAAGTAGCTTTGCATCCTTGTTCTATGGTTTCTGTGTCCATGGTGTGCCCCCGTGCTGGCAGGGAAGGGGAGTGAGAGCGAGAAGCCGTAAGGTCTGCACAGTGAGGTATACAGGGCCCTGTGAGCCCCAGCCCGGCACTTCCTGGGGTTGGGGGTCGGGGGCGCCATTCCTACCAACCAGTGTGGTCCAGGATCTCCATTCTAGCTGTGCAGTGTTAGCCTGGTGCAGCATGAGCCCCCCCCAGCCCGCCCCACTGCTCTTTTCTCTGGAAAAAAAGTTCTCACCCTTTGCTAAATTCAGAACCCTTGCAAGCTCAGGAAACCATGCCTCACTCGTGCTGACCTTAATCTTTGTGTCAATTTCAGAAACCTCCTCCTCCTTGCTCCGTTTTAATTTTTCTTCTTTGATGTTTTTAAGTGAATTTAATTGTAAGGAAACTCTCTGGAGAAGAGGACGGTTGCTAGACAGGCCAACGGGGCTTCTCTTTCCCAACCCCCTCCCACTCCGCCATATTGACATCTCTGCCGCCCTTGCAATTATTATGCTGTGTGTAGCTAGGGAGCAGGGAGGTGTTTGAAAGCCTGCAGCCTCCTATTTGGTCCTGACAGCATCCCTCTGTTGATCTTGCCTGCAATGAGTCGTGGCCTCTGCGTTGCTGTGGTCTAGGCATTTTTGAGTCGTGGCCTCTGCGTTGCTGTGGTCTAGGCATTTTTGGCAACACACAGTGTCGTTAAGCAAGAAACAGTGTTTCCATGCAGCGCTTTTGCTGTTGACATTCACAGTACTGTAACAAGTAACAGACTTGATCAGTCTCCTCGTGCCCCTGCAAACCTGCACAGGCACAGTCTTATCAGGGTTCCAATCTGTTAGATTGCCTTTAGACAGAAAAAACAAAAAAGACAGAATTCTGACGTTTCAGCTAACACAAAATAATACCTCCAGGTCCACTTCCCCTGCAGCATAGACCTTTTAACTCCCCTCCTTTTCTGGCCATCAGTGGGTTTTCCTTGGAAAAATACGAACGTGTAAATAGCAGGATAACTTTTGCAATGTTTTCTTTGCTGTGAAAGTAACCCTAAAATATGATACTCCCCCTACCCCTTTTTTTTAAAAGCCATAGGAAGTTTCAGTTCTTTTTCTTTCACATTTAAGAGAAAGCAGAACAGGTCAGGGGAGTGGACTTGAGTTTGTGGGATGGCGTTCTATCACCTTCCACACACAATGACAGCAGACCAGTGTTTAAACCCTGTTTGAAATAGAGGCCATCTATTTCAGCCCTTGGTCCAGGGTGGGGAGTGTCTGCATTGCTCTCTTCTGGAAGACCATCCCCTCCAGAGACTCCAGAACGTTTTCTCCTTGAGACCTTGAGCTGTCAACCTTCCTTGATTCAAACACACACACACACACTTTGACTAACTGTAGATCATAAAGAGAATCAGTCCCTGGCATTTCAACTTTGTGCTGTAAAATTCATAGCCTTGTCACTGTGATGCTCTGAAAATGAGTTGATTTCTTATTTGGAAGGAAATTTGTCTGAGACATGCGGACAGCCGGCCTGAAAGGTGCTCGCGCCCTCAGATGTCTCTCCACCAGGCTTGAAGCTGACGTTAGGTGGAGGGAAACAAGTTTAAACAAGTGCTGCTTTTAAGGATCTGTCAGCTACTGCGCGCCTCGATTTGGCCGCTCACGAAGCAGGATCAGAATAGGTTGTTACAGATAGCTTCTTCACAGCCTCCCTGGCTCCCCCCATCTTAAACATAAACCCGGTATCTGTCAAGAAGCCCGTTGTAGGTTGGGCTTCCTGATCTTTGTCTAGTGACGACTTCCTTTGAGGGGAAGAAACTTGATAATAAATGCACACATATTCACCACCCACGTTCTGATTTGGGCGCTGTCGACTTGGGGATTTTCTTTCTTTTCTATCTGTTCCTTCTTCTGGTCCCTCCTGAGGTTTTCCTGCCCTTATGTCCCTAGGGGGCGCTCCCAAAGGGCTCTGCTGATCTCTGCACTTCTATCTTGGGACACATCCCCCACCACCCTTTGCACACACACCAGTGACCAAAGTGTGTCCAGTGATCTCACAGAAGACATCAAAAATGGTGCATGCACCGTGAATGTGCTCACAGAGACACGTGCACAAGATTCTGCACCCTTGGCCTTAACCTCAGTATGACTTTAGGTGCAGGAACATTTTTAACAGGTTTTAAAGAAAACAAAAACAACAACAAAAAAACCTTTATGGGAGGGAAAAAAAAAACATGCAACAGCTCAACTGTGCCCACTCCTAAGTCTCCATTATTTGCTTACGACTTAACTCTGTGCCCATCCCAGCCCCTCCCTGTTTCAAGTAACTAAAACCAGACAAAGAGAAGCAACCTGAGGAGAGGTTTCTGGACTATTTTATCTTTCTCCATGTGGATGGAGAGATATATGCTGCTTTTGGGTTCCATAATCCTAGGGGGCTATGTTTACATAGTAAAATACATCCTACCAAATCAGGAAACTGAAGAATGGGAATCTCTGCAGTGAGAGTTAGGTCACTGATGGTGAACAAGAGAAGTGAGGGCCTGGGGGTAGGGGCAGAGGAGAGATGGAGAAGCACCACCTGGTGACTCCGGCGGTGCTGCCTCTCAGTCCTTCCCCCCTCTTCCCCCGCTTCCCTCCTTGCCCCCTTTCCCAGACGGTGCAGAGAAGGGCATCAGAAAGAGGCTGGATCTTTAAAAGGCAGCTTTCCAACTTTGCACACAAACAGGTAACAGGAAGGTACAGCAAAAACCCTCTCATCTGAAACACTGTCCACAGAAACAAAACCTGTAAACGTGACTAAATGGCTGCACAATTTTGATGCTCTCTGCAAGTTACCTAGAAGTGTTTTGTTTTTTTTTCTTATACTTGAAATAGCTTTTACAATATTATTTTGATGGCTTTCTTTTCTCTCTCCTGGTGGGCGATAGAGAAAGTGGATGATGGGATTTAAGGAAGTTTGAGGGGAGAAAAGGGAGGATATGGCATTGTCTTTTTTTTTTTTTCCTTAAACATAGAGGTTTAATCAGACTCCCATCTGTTGAAATTGCTCCTCATATGACTGGTTTTACATGGACACAGAAACTAGGCACTTTAGAGGTGCACTTGCATGGCAGGCTGGGCCCCCCTTTTCTATATTTTATTTTACTTTTTTAGTATAGTGGTACTTAAAATCACTGGTTCACTTAAAAAAACAATAAAATGTTAAACTCTACTAATGTACAAATAAGCTGAAAAGTTGCATTTTATGTGTATTTTTTGCCATAGCAGGTACTGTATTTCTCATGCTGGATTTCAAAAAAAAAAAAAGTCAAAAACAAAAAAACTAAAGGGTGGTCTTTTATTGGATTGTGACAGGTTGAGTAATAAGGAATTAAGTCGTCGTCATTTCATTAAAACTGAGAGATGATGTAATGCATATATAAGAGTTTTCTGAAGGGTTTTTTTTTTTGGGCTTTTAAACAGCTTATTTTTGTTTTTGTTTAGTTTTTTATTTTATTTTATTTTGGAAAGATATGATTGTATTATGTGCAACTCAGTTGCTTACATTATAACTACAAAATATTTTTGGGTTCCTGGAAAAAAAAAAGAAAAAAGACTAATAAATGTGTTTGGCTGCTAAGCATTTATTGTGGTTTCCTGTTTTCTTCTGCCTGTTTAATTTGCTCATTTGTTGAATATTTGTTTTTTTCTACTCTTCCCCATCACCCTGGTCCACCCACAAAAGCTGACTGACATTCAGCACCTGAACGGGGCCTCCGCTTGGCCTGTCTCGCCTTGTGGTGGTCTGTGTTGCCAGGGTCCTCAGGTGACCGGTCGCTGGTGGGCTCAGGCTCCTTGCCACCTGCTGCGCAGCTGGGCTTAGACAGTCTGAGAGAAGTTCAGGTTCTCCTGCCACCTTTTCGTCGCCTTGTTTCCGCCTCATGTGCATTTGGGAGGGAGGACACTTGAGGGGAGCTGAAGGAAGGACAGTGCGTGCTTGGGGCTCTGCCACAGCCTGGGAAGGTAACCGCGTGAGGAATGGGAGAGCCTTAGGCTAAAGGCCAGCTTTTTCCGATATGAACGGTCTCTTTTGTATTGTTCATTGCTGGAGACTTGTTAGACCCATGATCACGCAACACCGCTAGAACAGCAGAGGGGAAGAATAGAAGGAAATGGATACACTCTCATTCCCAGGTAGTGTTGTGTCTGACTGACTTCTCAGAATGCTGAGTGAAACTGATAGTACTATAGCAAAGCCTGTTTCATGAGGAAACGGCAACTCAGCAGAATTCAGTCAGCTTGAACTAGGTAGCACTGACTGATTGCTTCCTATTAGCTGGGCACTGCCCTGAGGAAAACATGTGGCTTCATCGTTTAATTGAAACCTGTCTCAGTCACCGTATTAGGAACCAAGGTTGGATTCCAAAATTACCACGCCAAAATGCCTCAGCTTCCAGACACCTGGAATTCTGAAAAAGTGGTCTTAAGCAAGTCTGCTGTACAAAGGGGTAGGTCATATATCACTCAATTCTTACCATAAAATATGTAGCAACCCAGAAATGTGAGGGGAGGAGAGGAGAACTAGATGTCAGGAACACCTTGTGGGCCTGCCTAAGCCAAGTAAGTATTGTTTTTGTGGATGAGGTGTTCATTGCAAAACCTATGAAGACCTTTATCACTAACGATTTATTTTAAATTTTGGTTAATCTTAAAACGCCTAAATTGCTAAGTGTGGGGAGCGGGTTGTAGAATTGAAGATGGCTGTCCAGACTTTAGCCTCTGACTCAGCCCTCCTCACAGCTCTGGGTTCTGCTCTCACCTTAGGTGACTTTCGCATCCACTTGGGAAATCCATCCTAATGGCCAGGTTTCTGCACTTCCCCTCAGTCACTCTGGCCACACGCTCCCCTTGTTGTTTAGTCTGTGAATTGTGTCCAACTCTTTATGAACCCATGGACTGTAGCCCCCCAGGCTTCTCTGTCCATGGCATTTCTCAGGCAAGAACACTGGAGTGGGTTGCCATTCCTTTCAAGGGGCCTTCCTGACTCAAGGACTGAACCCAGGTCTCCTAAATTGGCAGGTGGATCCTTTACCACTGAGCCACCTGGGAAGCCCCCTACTCGCTCCCAAATTGCTCCCCTCCTGAGTCACTAATTTCAGCATCTCTGACCTTGACCTCCTATCTTCCCAACTGGTCCCTGCTCTTCTTTGGCTTCGTTTGGCCTCATCAGCCAATCCAGGATGCTGGCCTGTTTACTTCCTTCAAGTCTATCAGCCCTTTCCTTTTCCCACATCCTTCTTAAACCACTTTAAATATAATAGCCTATAATTTTAATAATATGGTTGCTAAAATTCCTACTTTGGAAAAACCCTATTTTCTGTTTTCTACTGGCAACCAAAAGCAGCATCTCTGGGGGGGGGGGGTGGAATCACTGCAGAGCAAATAAGGACGCCTGTCAACCTACCATAGCCAACCAACAATGAGACCCTGATACTGCCAGCAAGCATCCTGTGTCCACTTGATAAGTGGAGAAGATCAGAGGTATCAGAAGAATTTCCCACAAATCCCTGCTTCCAAACTCCCATCAAGTGTTTGTTCCTCCTATGCTTGAGATCCTTTCCCTTCCTCGTCCCAACCTTGGCTTTTTCTTTTTTTTCGCCATTTTTTAAAACTTTTTGTTTTATATTGGAGTATAGCTGATTAACAATGTGACAGTTTAAGGTGAACAGCGAAGGGACTCAGCCATACATACACATATACCCATTCTCCCCTTCCCATCCAGGCTGCCTCCTTGGCTACTTCTAACTCTATTCTCCATTCTCTAGTCACATCAGCCATCACCCCCATCCCTACCCTAAGCTACTCAATGCTGTTTTCTTCACAAAACTAAAGCACTTTCTAAATGATCTTGTTTAGACTTAATACATATCTCCTTCACTGGAATGTAAGCACCAAAAAAAAAAAAAAAGGTGGGGGGGGCAGAGTTCTTGCTGTATTGTTCTCCAGCTTGAGCATCTATAAAACCACAATGGCTTTAGTTACCATCTGTGCGCTGAAGACTGCTAAATTTATGTTTCCAACCCTTACCATTGGGCCCAGATTTGTGTATATATAATTGTCTACTCATCATTTTGAGATACCTGGATATATTAATGGCTTTGCAAACTTGGTAAAGCCAAAAGAGAAGTCCACCCTGCCTGCCTGGCCCTTCTCCCACCCCAGGATAAATGGCACTGCTATCCTTTCCACAATAAAACCTAGAAATCTAGGCACATCACTGAGTCCACTCCCTTCCTTACTCCTCTTAACTAACCCATCTTTTCCTTTCCTTCATTTCCTCTGTCGATTACTTCCTGTGCCCAAGCTAGTCACCTACACCCCTAGGTCTTACCTAGTCCACTGCATTAACAGCCTGTTTCTCACATGGCATTCACTCCAGGTCCCTGCACCCAATCCATTCTACACATAACAGCTGAGATGATATTTTTTAACAAATCTAATGAAGTCATCCTCCAGCCTAAAACCTTTTAGTAGTTTTCCATTGCTGAGAAGAAAATTGCAGATATCCTTGTTTCCTACAAAGTCCCCATGTTTGCCTTCCATCTACTCCTCTAAAGATGTCTCCCTCCCTCTCTTTCCACTCTTGTCCTCTCCATTCAAGCCTCCTTTAGCTGACCACTGTATCCCAGTGCCTAGTACAATGCTTGTCACACGCTAGGCACCACTGAGATGAACGATCCTCATGAGTTTAAGAATTTAAGAAATTTTAAAAGCCTGAAATACAAACAAAAGGATAGATGTAAAATTCCCAATTTTAGAGATGCTGCTTTAGATAATGGTGACAACCAGCTGCAAGTGTCTAGGTGGCCTTTGAAGACTAAGAACCAAAACTCTGAAGAAACCTGTGGACTCAGAAGGTAAGACTTGCAGACATGTGAACAGTTTCCAAGGGGAGGAAACGTGGGTGAAATCTTGAGGAAATTCCCACCACTTCCTTTTTCAGAAGTGAGAGAAGGTTGGATCATCAGAGAAAGAGCAGTCAGAAAGAGGAGAATCGGTACAGTTTAAACAGGAGGGAGGGGTTGTCAAAAAGGTTAAATATTTCAATCAGCCACGGGGAATGACTTAATACAGGAAAATGGAAAACTGACTCAGAAATCAAAATGTTTTAAAGATCTACATTGGGAAGCTTGTTCCCAGTTCTTACGTGGCCTACCCTGTTCCATGCATGTCCGCCCCCACCATCGACTTTGTTAGTGATTTTCTATGCAAATAGGCAAACATACTATGGCAAAAGGCCTTTTGATTTCTTTATTAGAGAAGAGACTGATGATCAATAAAGGTAGTTGAGAGGATATGAGAGAGCAGAAGCTGCATCAGTACTAAGGAGTCAAGCAGGGAGGACAATAAATGTGTTGAATACAGGAGCCCCAGACGCTGAGCCAGGTAGGAAGTCGGCATCTGTGTCACCTGCCTTTGCTCCTCACTGTACACCTGGGGATCATGAGCGTATTTTACAGGTAAGAAGACCTGAGTGCCAAGATGATCACCCAGGTCACAGAGCGAGTAACTGGGCAGTTCTGGAACGGTGGGTGAAGAGGCAGCCAGTAAGAGATTTTCATAAAAGAGCAAGTGAAGATGATTCTGTAGTGGAAGAGATCTGTGCATTTCACACACACACAAAAAGGGAGGCAGAACTGGAGAGATTCAAGATAAAATAACTGAAAGAGCAAGATCCTTTCCTGAATGAAGAGAGAGGCTAGAAACAGAAACTCTTATAGAAGGAGGCAACAGCAGAGTGAAGCAGAGCCGGTGAGGCTGGACGACCGAGGAGACTCAGGTTGGCAGGAGGCACCGTGGAAGGTGAGGGTAGTCAACTCAGCACAGCTCAGCAGCAACAGCCCTGGAGCACTCCACAGAGTGGGGAGTTGCAGGGAGTGGTCTTTATCTTTCCAGAACTGCCCTCACCCCAAAAAACCAATCCTCTGCAGCTCCAGAACGGAGGTAGGTGAAGAAGATGTGGGTGATAAGCCCAGGTAACTGATGGGCTTCTGCGATGGCCAAGGCATTCCAATATTGTTGTTGCAGTCCACTCTGACAATTCTGAAGCCCAGTAGAGACAGGAAGGATCTACGGCATGAAGACACTGAAGGAACGTGAGAGACTGGGGGAAGAGGAAGGGCGATGTCAGGATCTAACTTGTATCTTGGTAACTGTGGGCTTTGTTTCCCTTTGTGGGCTAGGCGCCTCTGGACAGCAGTCATTCACCCAGCAAACACTCAATGAGCACCTATGCTATGTGAGGTCCTGTGCTGGATCCACCTGCCAGAGACACCGGGGACCAAGGCAGGCATGATCCCCACCCGCACCAAGTTTGCCATCGATGGAAAAGGACAACAGCACTGAACTCTGGTGAGAGTTATAAGAGAGGCCTGTATGAAGTCTGAGGTGGGAAGGGAGAACACTGCAGGGGTGTTCCGTCCAGTTCTTAGTAAATCATGAAAGAAACAGCAGAAATTAGTAACAAGAAGTTATTGCCAAAGACGAGATCTTGCAAATCCTGAGATCTAATCAGAACTTTTAATATCCCTTAAGTCTGGGAAAGGGGCCAGGGCCTAACCAACAAGTTGAGAATTCAAAATGGAGGTCCCCTGACAGTGAGACACTCAAAAACAGGTAATTTCAAAGCAATATAGTAGCTGCTACTGTAGCACAAAGGAGTACATTTGAATCTGGTAAGAAATGGGAGCCTGGAGCCAGTCCTCCTACACTTAACGCCTAGCTAGTGCCCTTCTATCCGTACATGAGCTATCTCAAGACGGTCAACCTCCCCATGCCTTCACCTTGTCACCTGAAAAATGGGGATCAGAATAATGGCCGGCACTTATTGAGCACTTACTCTGCACTGGAGAGTAGTGTATTGCATTATTTAATAATACCTGAACAATTCAGGACCCTCACGTGGGTTTAATGCGATCGTGTGTGTAAAGCACTCAGGACAGTGCCTGATATCTAGTGAAAGTAAAGTGCTAGTCCCTCAGTACCTCGGACTCTTTGCGACCATTCTCCAGGCAATACTGGAGTGGGGGTAATCATTCCCTTCTTCAGGGGATCTTCCCCACCAAGGGATCGAACCCAGGTCTCCTGCATCGCAAGCAGATTCTTTACCGTCTGAGCCACCAGTGAGATCACCATATTATTAGTGGCCAACCAGAGGGAAGACGGGGTTCATCAGGGGACATTTTCCGACCTAGACCTTGAGTAAGATGTAGTGAGAAAGAAGTGTTCCAGGGCGAGGAACTCAATGCCGATTTCCCTTGTCTTGTACTAGTCTCAGAACCGTGCTGGGGGCCCGGCGCCGGCGGTAGGAGTGGGGAAGGGGGAGGAGACAAAACTAATAGCAAAAACAAAACGTGCCTTCGACATCGATTTGATGTCCTTAGAGCAATCCTAAAGGCGGGTCTTAATGTACCTTTTCTCGGGTGAGTAAACGGACGCAGAGCTGCTGAGGTCACTTGTGAAGCACTGATCACGTTTCTCGTAAAACGAAGGGGAAACTCTTTGACCCTCAGCAGCGAAGAGCCTAAACCCAGCAGCCTCGAGGGCTCGGGTCTCCCGGAAGCCGGAGGTGGAACCAAGTGGAGGAAGTCCCGCCCTCAGACTTCCGCTTCAGCCCGCGCTGAGCCCCCTGTCCGCTGCGGCCGGGCCTAGAGTCCGGGATGGCGACGGGGGGCGACAGTGGCTGGCGCGAGGCGGCCGGCGGGCACGACAGCTACCGCTCGCCGCTGGCCTCCCGTTATGCCAGCCCGGAGATGTGCTTCCTGTTTAGCGACAAGTACAAATTCCGGACCTGGCGGCAGCTCTGGCTGTGGCTGGCGGAGGCCGAGCAGGTAACGCGCCGGGGGCGGGCCCGGCCTCGCGCGTGCCAGGCTGGGACTTCCAGCGCGGGCCGGGCCTCCCCGGACAGCTGCCCCGCTATTTTCGGTCGGGTGTCCCCTTTGCCGAGGGACGGCCCCGGGAAGGCCTGGGCAGGAGGCCCAGCAGCCGCCACCTGTTACCGCACATGTTTTAATGGTGGAGGGTGAGAGATGGACGCTGGGCGGCGAGAAGTGCAGTTACCGTTTCCGGGAGTGAGTCCTGGCGGTTCCTGTAGGAGGGCACCGCCGAGAGCGCCTTCCGTGCCGCTGTGCTCGCTTCTATTCACGCCTTTATCCGATTAACCCAGAAAGACGTTGTAGACTCGGGGGCGGTTTCCCACGTTATAGGAGAGAAGACCAGGTCCGGATGATGTGCCCCTGAGATACTTGCTCCTGACCATTATGACAACCCACTCCCGAATTCTTGCCTAGAGAATCCAATGAAGAGAGGAGCCTTGCGGGCTATACAGCCCATGGAGTCGCCAAGAGTCGGACATGACTGAAGCTAGTTAGCACTCGCGTATTAATAAAGGAAGCCAAGTGTGAACCCATGACCATGCAAAGCCTGACCGAGTGCCCAGCCACCTCGCCCTCCACATGCCTCTGTGTAGTCAGAGACCTGTCACTGCAAAGTACACATTTCCTGGGCCATTCTTTCCTCTTCACTAGACTGCCTTTTTTTTTTTTTTTTGTCTCTAGGGAGAGAGAATCAGGGTAGGGGGTTATTAGATGCGAGTTATGGGTTCTGAGAGCTTCATGTAGAGGTATTCTGCCCAGCAGTTTCAGAAATAGCCCCAGAAGGATCTTCACAGAAGCGCTGAAGGAAGCTGACAGTGATCCAGAGAGCTATAAAGTTTCCGAGGAAAATGCCACAACAAGCAAGATGGTAGTCCTCTCCGAAATAACATTTAGTGACCTCAGAAACAATCCGAGCACTTACCTAGGACCAAGGTATAGGGTCCCCAACAGGAAACTTTATTCCTAGATTTTACTCCCTTCCTATCACCTTGCTCAAGAAATAAAGTAGTACATGACACTAGCAGACGCAATACTCTGTAATGGCTTGTATAGGAAAAGAATCTAAAAAAGAATGGATGGATATATGATAACTGATTCACTTTGCTTTTCACCTGAAATTAACACATTCTTTTAAATCAACTATACTCCAATAAAAAAATTTTTTTAAATGCTAGCAGACATTTCTACAGTGCCTGCTATGTGTGCTCAGCAGTTTGAAGATCTTAAAAATTAATTTACTAATTCTCAAAACAATTCTTTAGAAGTATGCGATTCCTGTTTTACAGAGGATTAAATGAAGGCACAGATTTCATAAACACAGAGCTCAGATAACAATAATAGTAGATCAGGACATGAAGTGTGTTGTGGTTTGTTACCTACTAGCATATACTCTATTTTCTGTTTTACTTGTTACTCCGTGTAGATGAAGCTGGGGCCAGTCACCGTAGCTTGTAAGAACTTCAAGCTGGAATTGAAATGTAGAGTCAGTATGTATCCTTTCCTCTGCCCAGTCTACACATTGCCTGAAATGCATCCAACTTTGATATCTCCTGAGTCTGTATTGTCTATTAGCTAGAGTGTCAAAATGAACAGCATGAAGTACATAATAATTGAGTAGTTAAAAAAACAAAAAAAACTTGCTCTTTTTCATGGCACCGCGGAGGTCACTTCAGAATGAAGCTGAACATCTCTTTCCCGGCCACTGGCTGCCAGAAGCTCATTGAAGTGGACGATGAACGAAAACTTCATACCCCCTACGAGAAGCGTATGGCCACAGAAGTTGCTGCTGATGCTCTGGGTGAAGAATGGAACGGTTATGTGGTTCAAATCGGTGGCGGGAACGATAAGCAGGGTTTCCCCATGAAGCAAGGTGTCTTGACCCATGGCCGAGTTCACCTGCTCCTGAGTAAGGGCATTCCTGTTACAGACCGAGGAGGACTGGAGAGAGAAAGCGCAAATCTGTATGGGGTTGCATTGTGGATCCCAATCTGAGTGTTCTCAATTTGGTCATTGTGAAAGAAGGGGAGAAGGATATTCCTGGACTCACTGATACTACAGTGCCTTGTCGCCTTGGTCCCAAAAGAGCTAGCAGAATCCGCAGACTTTTCAGTCTCTAAAGACGATGTCTGCCAGTATGTTGTGCGAAAGCCCCTAAACAAAGACGGTAAGAAACCTAGGACTAAAGCACCCAAGATTCTGCATCTTGTGACTCCACGAGTTCTGCAACACAAACGCCAGCATATTGCTCTGAAGAAACAGCGTACTAAGAAAAATAAAGAAGGGGCTGCAGAATATGCTAAACTTTTGGCCAAGAGAATGAAGGAGGCCAAAGAAAAACGGCAGGAACAGATTTCCAAGAGATGAAGGCTGTCCTCTCTGAGAGCTTCTACTTCTAAGTCTGAGTCCAGTCAAAAATGAGATGTTCTAAGAGTAAAAAATAAATAAGATCAGACATCAAAAAAAAAAAAAAAAACTTGAGGAATGAGAGGTTAGGGCAAGTGCAGAAAATTCCTCCGCATTGGATTTTGAGAGGGTGAGTTGCTTGGAGAGGAAGCAGTTTGATCACACTGCCCCCTGCTGTTCTGTTTGGGGAGGAGCCCTACGCTGTCTCTGCTCAATGATCCAAGGCAGCTTGGCCAGATGTAGTGCGACGGAGGAACTGAATTTTTACTAGTTTAAATGTAAATAGCCACATCTGACTAGATAGGTCTTAAGATATGAGCTCCTTCTCAGGACCAGGCCTTGGGACTTTGAAGTGAGGTTTGGGTAAAATTCACCAGTGCACATATTCAGCACTTGGCTCCAGGGTTCCGAGCTGCCTGTGGGCTGCCAGCTGTTTTTTGTCAGCCTGATTTTATTCAGTGATGGATGAATGTGAGATGTTGATGTGTTTATTTTCTCATTAATATCTCCTGGAATTGCTTTCAGTTGCACTGAATTCGCTGCACAGAATTTGTTGGCAGAGCTACTAATAGCGTTGCTAGTTTTGGTTTCTCTGACTAAATCCATCTAGATCAGATATAAAACTGTGGCCGGGATCCCACACTCTGGGCACTTAAGAGCCGAGCACTAAAGCGTCTAAGCAATAAATACCACAAAGCTCTCCTTTCAGGGAGTCTATACATTCTAGAGAGGAGAGACAGGCTAAAAGATGTGTAAAAATGTCATGTGGCAGTTAAGTGCTCTAAATAAAACCAGGCTAAAGGGATAGCGAGTGACACCCAAGAAGGGTGTTTGATGTTGACATCAGGAAAGCCTCTCTGAGGAGATGGCGTTTGAGCCCAGAGACCAGAACCTGTGAAGGAGTGAGCAGAGATGTCGGGGCAGAAGGAACAGAAATCAGGACTGCACTGTCGCATATATTGGAGTTTACTTAGACTATAACTTGCCGTGATTCATTTAGAAAGTTTCCCAGGGACTTCCCTGGTGGCCCAGTGGGTAAGAATCCACCTTCCAGTGCAGCGGACGCAGGTTCGGTCCCTGGTCAGGGAGGTGAGACCCCACAGGCAGCAGGGCAGCTAAGCTTGGGCACTGCAGCTGCTGAGCCCGTGCTCTCAAACAGGGCCCATGTGCCACAGCCAAGGCCCGGCGCAGCCAAAATTTCAGGAGAGAAAGTTGTCTCTTCCTCCCCATGTCCTTTTAGTTTAGTTGCCCCAAATTTTAGTTTAAGGATTGGAAGGCACGGCATAAACACTAACATGAATCAGTTTTCTTTTTTAGTGTCATTTCCATTCAAATAATGCGACACAAGAAGTTATTTCATTTTAATTTTGCCTGTTCTGCAGACCCTGGGTTTGCCTATCACAGATGAACAAATCCAGGAGATGAAATCAAACCTGGACAACGTTGACTTCAAGATGGCAGCTGAGGAGGAGAAGCAGTTACGACATGATGTGATGGCCCACGTGCACACGTTTGCCCACTGCTGCCCCAAGGCCGCTGGCATTATCCATCTTGGCGCCACCTCCTGCTATGTGGGAGACAATACAGTAGGAGCCCATGCTGTTCTGTGTCCATTAGGACTCAGGCTTGATAATGCATTTATACATTTAATTGATTTTGTCCATTTTAGGAAGTGACTCCATAGGTCTTAGGATCTCAGTGCTCAAGAATTTTCTGCTTTTGGTATCCTTGCAGTCTATAAGCCCCTAATGACCTCCATAAAATGATATGTACAGATACTGCCTAGACATCAGTATGCTGAACATAGCTGAGAGCTTAACATTTTAGTGGCCAAAGTAGTTTTCCAAAGTCCTTTATAACTCTTCGCTGTGACTTCTGAAAAGAAGAAGTAAAATTGCATTATAATTCTTAAATCCTTCAATTAGCAAAAGTGTCTCATAGTCAAAGATAAAAAAATAACAAGCAGGCATTTTCCTAAGAGTTTACTAGTGAGCACTTCATATGGATTCATGTTTTCATCACAACAGCCATAATAGATGCTGTTGTCTCCATTTTTAAATAGCTTTATTAAGGTATAATTTAATACCATAAATTCACCCATTTTAGATGGATAGTTCGGTGAGCTTTAGTAAATTTATGCAACATTCAACCTCACCACACTGTAGTTTTAGAACACAGTCCTCATCCCAAGACGTTCTCTCTTGCTTGGTTGCCATCAATCCCCACTCCTGCTTCCAGTCCCAAACAGCCCCTGAGACCTGCTTTTTGTGTCTATAGTTGTGTCTTTTCTGGAAATTTCATGTAAATGGATTCAGAATATATCATCTTCAGCTCTGGCTTTATAATCCCCACCTCCACAGATGAGGAAACTTTAAGAGCTTGAAGAACTTGCCCAACATGGAAAAGATACAGACCTGGGTAGAATGATGCCAGAGCTCTGCCCTAGTCACAGTGCACCCGTGGGACTAGAAGTTAGAATCCAGATACACTTCCAGTTCAGAAAGAAGCCAGCAGTTTTTAAGTTGCCCCCAAATAACGTTTTTGTGTCTAAAGTGGTCCATAATTAAAGGCATCTGTGTGTAATCAGTGAGTCAGATGATGGGAGAAGAGCAGTCCTCTAACTGGGAGTATTCTTTTTAAAAGTACCTGGCGTGTAGTTGGGTTCAACAGTTACCGTCTCAAGCATGTGTTGGAGTTGCTTGCAACGCTTACATCATCTCACGCCCCCAAGAACAGCTTTAAATTTCCTAAACCTAGATCCTCTAGTTCCTGCCTTTTTTGTTGTTAGCAATGACAGACATGAAAAAAAAGAGCAGAGACTAATGGAATGTGCCCAGTGGATTCATCTCAGAAACTCAAATGCTATTGTCTGAGAAGATGTAAACCCTGTTGACCTGGATATCTTCGTCATATTCATGTCAGGGCTGCCCTTTATCATTTTCCAGTTAAGTTAGATGCCCCATAAAAAGGGCTCTGTAAGTATAAAGGCTTTGTGTTTATAGATCCCAGCAGTACTGCTCTCTCAGTTGGCAGGCTTTTAAGACAGTAATCAGAAGGGTTCTGTTAGCAGCCTCTGACTTGCACAGTATATTGCTGGAAGTGAGACAGGCAGTTAGCTAAGAAACCCAGATGTGACGGCCGTTAAGTATTAAGTCATAACGTTTGGGCAAAGCTGATTAACGTAAGACCACTGCATTTTCCCTTTCAGGACCTGATTATTCTCAGAAATGCATTTGACCTGCTTTTGCCAAAGGTAAGAAGTTGACAAATTTCCTGCCACCCCTAAGATTCCCTGTGACAGGAGATGGGCACCACCTTGAATAAATCAGCACAGTATAGATCTAAATAAGTTACTATATACTCAGATGAATGATCCTAGATCTGATCTCTAGAACTAATTGTCTCTTCTTGAGTTAAAACACTTTATGAGTTAATGCTTTTAAAGCATAGCCTTTTAAGTGAGAGAAGTGTGACCAGCAGCGTGTTGCTGGAATATGTGGGTCAGATTATGATTTTGTCTGTTTTTCTTCATGAGCATGCCAGTGGTGTTAAAACTGTGAAGAAATAATTTGTGGCATTTTGGGTAGTCAGCTCAGTTTTTGAATGTTGTTTGGTACTTTTAAGATATAAAGATGAAAAAATGTGGCCTCTGCCTTCCGTGAGCTGGAAGTATAATTATAGATGAATTTGTCTCCAAGTTCCTGTTTATGCAGTACTCAGCCTGAATTCACTCTCTCCCATACCGTCTTCCTTGCAGCTTGCCAGGGTGATCTCTCGGCTTGCCGACTTTGCCAAGGAACGAGCAGATCTCCCCACCTTAGGTTTCACACATTTCCAGTAAGTGAGAGGGTTACCTCTTGGGAATTGGGCTTATTTATGGGCATCCAACTTACATTTATTCCTTCAGTTCTCCCTTCTCCATGGTAACCTTGAGTTTAAAAAAAACTCAAAACATAAGCACTTGGGATGCCTATGAGGAATGAACCTTACACCTACCTTAAAAGCTGTACTGCTGGGAGAGTAAATCTAATGGTTCGTTTCATTGGAAACTATGTATACAAATAGGTATACAGAAAGTATTCTCTTTGTGTTGTTGCTGTTAATACTGCAACACTTCTGACATCCCCTTTGCCTACAGGGAGATCTTTTAGTGGTAAGGAGGAGGTTGGAAAGCAGATCCTATTTAGGTCACAGGGCCTGATCCTTCCTTTCCCACTGCAGGAATCAGTGCTGGTTGGTAGAATCAGCCCAGATGGTTCTCCAGGTCAGGATAACAGACAGCTAGTTGGGGTAACTATGAAGGACCAGAGTTCAGTTGGGTCCCTTCCTGTGGTGTGAGTGGGAAGGAGAGGGGCTCTCCCAGCCTTGTGCCCCAGGAAGGGGGCACTCTTGATTGCTTCCTTCTTAGATCTGTTTCCTCTCTACCTCTCAAGAAAGTATTCTTGATTCAGTGATTCCATTCTTGAGTATTTAATGCAAGGAATCCAAATTATGGAAAAAGCTATATGTACAAAGATCATTGTTATAATATTATTTATGATGGTAGCGTTGGAAACAATCTATTAATGTTCAAGAATAAGAATAATTAAACAAGACTGTAGTATATACGTAGGTTAGACCAGCCAGTAAAATGACGCTTGTTAGATTAACAAGACATGGGAATGCACGTAGGTCATTGTGGGGAAAAGACAGCATATAAATTGTACAAAGATTAGAAGAAGCTGCACCTTGTTCTGTAAATACTGATTACTCTGGTTTTCTTTTTTTTAATGTGCAAGCATTTTTATGATTGCCAAGTAAAACCCTTTTTTAAAACCGATGATGTCATTTTTGGATTGCTAGTGGCAGGTTTCAAGTGATGATATTTGAGTCGTGGTGTATTGGCATCTGCCTTATGTTTTGATGGGGTAGGTATTGCTATGGCAACAAGGGTATCATCTCCTGTAATTTAGGAAAGCCTACTGAGTTGAATTTAACCTTCCTTAAAATTAGGGCCCACATTATTGGTTGCAGAAACCAGAAGGATTTGTTCATGGGAAGGGGTTGTTGCTCAGTGTGTGTGGCCGGGCCATGGCAAAGGTTGCCCTCTGGGCTGGCCCCCTCCACACCTGGCATCACCTGTTTTGCAGCCCCTCTTCGGCATCTGCTGGAGAGTGTTCAGGGAATACAGCCGTTCCGGTGTTCCTCTGGGGATGGTGGAATGAGAGGTGTCTGCTGCCACAGTTAGCAAGCATTAGGAACTCAGAAAATGGTATTGATGCATAGATCTCACCTCAGAATGGATCAGTCCCTGCAATTAAAAAGAAACAGCTTTATTGAGGTACAACTGATGTACCATAAAGTTCACCCATTTTTTGTATATTTACAGAGTTTATGCAGTCATTACCAGTGTGTATCTTCAGAATATTTCCATCACCCCGCCAAAAGACCTGTGTCCTTTAGCAGTCCCTCCCATCTCCCCATTCCCTATCTCCTGGCAACCACAAATCTGTTTTCTGTCTGTGGATTTGTCTCTTGAATACTTCAATCAAGTAGAATCATGTAGCACTCATCTCCTTATGACTGGCTTCTTTTTATTTAACATAGCATTTTCAGTGTTCATCCATGTTGTAGCATGTGTCATCACTTAATGTCTTTTACAGCCAAATAACATACCATTGTATGGATATGCCACCTTTTATCTACTCACCAGTTGCTGGACATTTGGGTTGTTTCCACTCTGTTGCTGTTATGTATAAGGCTGCTATGAATGTCCATGCAAATTTATTTTCTTAATTATACCAATGATCTATTTAAGGAAGACTACCTTAAGGTTAATTTGGGATTACATGTCTGCTTCGGACATCCTTAGTTGGGTGCCTTCATGTCACCAGCTGTCAGTATCATTCGCCTAATAGGAGAGAAGGCTAGGTCATCTATTAGAACTCTGGCTTTAATATAGTTTAGTCATTATCATGTTTTATGTCATAGACAGACCTGCAGTTGACTGGTATTGATTTAGACTGAAGACAAAGCCATTAGCTGTTCAGCTAGAGTCCTCTGATTGTGGGTGTTGCCAGGCGGTGCTCTGCGGCTCAGCTCAGTCTTCATCAGGTCCTGACTCTTTCCAAAGTCCGTTCTTCCCTGCTGGCCTAGAGTCACAGCCCCCAGTGCCCTCGTCCTCATTTTGCTTCTTGATAGCATTTTAAAGGGAGCAGTCATCTTGTTTGTTGACTTTTTTACACTACAGTATGAGCTCCACTGGACAGGGACTTGGTCTGTTTCGTTCTTTGTTGTATTTCCAACACCAGGAACACATTAGATGCTTGGCAAGTGTTTGTCATGTGTGTATTTCTTGCCAAGATCTGGGGACAGACAAAGTAGACATTGTCTCTGCCCTTGCAGTGCCTCTTGATGATGAAGCAGGAACTATGCTAGTGGCCCTTTAGTTTTATAACCTCTGAATATTTATAAATGACATTGAATCTGCTTAACTAGTATTTGCTTAAGCTTTTTAGCTCTTGTTTTGTCTTTAATTCTTTCCCTTCCCGGGGGTAACAGTGATTGTTAGAAGAAGCAGTGAAGGTTTTATGAAACAAATCATTGGTTTGAGACTTCTGTGTGTTCTCTTTGGGTTGTTTTCAGGCCTGCTCAGCTGACCACCGTTGGGAAACGTTGCTGTCTCTGGATTCAGGATCTGTGCATGGATCTCCAGAACCTGAAGCGTGTCCGGGATGAGCTGCGCTTCCGAGGTGTGAAGGGTACCACTGGTACCCAGGCCAGCTTCCTGCAGCTCTTCGAGGGAGATAACCAAAAGGTGTGCTTAGAGAGTGACCTGGGCGGGGCAGACCCAGCTGTGGGGACACCAGAAACAAAGCTGACCCCCAGGATGGTGGGAGTGATGGATCTTGGGGTGAGTGCGGTCTCGACTGGAAGGGAACTGAAGGCATAAACCTGGGCAGGATGACATGTCAAGATGTCCTCATACTAGACATGCCTGGATTTCTATGAGGCTGTCTTTTCTTCCCAAGGTAGAACAGCTTGACAAGATGGTGACAGAAAAGGCAGGATTCAAGAGGTAGGTGAGTGGGGAACATGTCGGCCTCCCTGTTAGGTAATAAAAGGCAGTATTCCTCCAGGTTTGGCCTTAGCTGGGTTTTTTTGGTTTTTTGTTTTTTCTTTTCTGTGTCTTTCCACTCATTTCCTTCCATCTCTGGTGTGGTTTTGTTTCCTGGATTCTATTATATTCCTTATAATTTTTAAGAAAAAAGGAGCTGTTTAGTTCTGAGTTCTACCTGTGTTGTTTTGGTTTTGTTTTTACTGAGGGCCTCTGACAGGTTGGTCTCAGTCTGGCTATTAGCTTCAAGGGCCACCAGGCTCCCCTATGGTTCCTTGTTTTTGTTGTTTTTATGTAAAATATTTATCTCTTTATTTATTTGGCTGCAGTGGGTCTTACTTGAGTCATGTGAACTCTTAATTGTGGTATGTGGGATCTGGTTCCCTGACCAGGGGTCAAGCCTGGGCCCCCTGGATTGGGAGCACAGAGACTTAGCCAGTGAACCATGAGAGAAGTCCCTCACCCCCCACCCCTCACCGTGGCTCCTTGTTTCGGGCACTTCACTGGGCTGCAGCAGGACAGAGGCCTGCTGGACTGTGTTTCCTCCTTGGGTCAGAGCGGCAGCCTGGGTTTAGTGAAAAGTGGGCTGGGGAAGTGCAGTTTCTTCCTGAAGCCACTAATCAGTGCAGTCCTGGACTCAGTGCAGCTTAATACCTCAGTGAGACCAAGCCTTTGCTTAGGGCCTGCATTGGCTCACTTGTCTGACACAGTTACATTTTGAAATATTTTCACTTAAGCTCTTTTCTGTTTATTTCTAGGGCTTTCATCATCACAGGGCAGACCTATACACGAAAAGTAGATATTGAGGTGCTCTCTGTGCTGGCTAGCTTGGGGGCATCAGTGCACAAGGTAAGTGGAGGCAGCAGGGGGTAGTTGGCACCACAGACTGATACCCCCCCCCCCCCCCGCCAGCCTTAGGCTCAGACTTCATCATGCTCTCAAGAGATGTCAGATAGCACTGTTAGTAGTTTGGGTCTGTCAGGGGAGCCTCTTAAGTGAAGGTGTGTGAAAAAGGATTGGTTCCAGCATTCTCTGCAAGTTCATCTTGCCATGGTCTGCCCATGACATCTTAAGCGGTGTCTCACCACAACATTCCGGTGCTGACGGTCAGCTCGGCGGCGGCACCCAAAGAGCTCACATGCTCCATCAGTCTAGTCCCTGCCTGGGCCCCCCGAGTACTGAGAATGTGGATGACACCTATGCCCCTGCTTCCCTCAGATTTGTACTGACATACGACTCCTAGCAAACCTCAAGGAGATGGAGGAGCCCTTTGAAAAACAGCAGATCGGTGAGTGTCGTGTGGAGACCTGAGAACACCGCCAGCTGTGGGGGGTGGTAGGCACATGTGAGCAGTTCAGCCAGCAGCCTGCTCAGCCCCCCACTGTCCCCTGAGGTCTTTCTGCCTTTACTTCTTGTCCTTTACATGGGCAGGCTCAAGTGCAATGCCATACAAGCGGAACCCTATGCGCTCAGAGCGCTGCTGCAGCCTGGCCCGGCACCTGATGACCCTTGTCATGGACCCCCTGCAGACGGCATCAGTGCAGTGGTTTGAACGCACACTTGATGACAGTGCCAACCGGTCAGTGAAGGGGGCATCACACAGAGCAAGTTGTGGGAGGGCACAGAGGGGCCTGGGAGCAACAGGACTACAGAGCATCCCTGTATTCCCTCCTTGTCCGTCGGAGCCTGGAGTCTTAACAGGGAGGCAGGAACACGGTACAACGTGATACGTGTTAGAATCAGAATATGGACAGGGTATCCTTGTGGGGGCAAAGGTGGGGGATTGTGGAGGAGTCGAGGGAAGCTTCACAAGGAGGCAGTGCTGTAGACTGAAGAAATCTAGGCATTTTTTGACATGTGAGACAAAATTGGAAGCACGGATAAAATACAAAGGCAGGAGAAAGAACAGTTTGGAGAATTAGTTACTAGTAGTCAAGTAGCCCTGGAGAACAAAGTGTGTGGCAAGAAATGAAGTGGGAATGCTCGTGGAGAGTAGCCAGTTTATGAAGGGCCTCCTGGGCCCTTAAAAGGAGGGTAGATGTTCTGAAGGCAGGTGGTGTCAGCTGTGGTATCTTGGCACAGTGACCTCCTGATTAGGTCCAAGATGGGTCGGGAGTAATTAGTAGTTACTGATAAGGTACCAGCATGCACATGGCTTTCTACTTTATATATATACTTACTTGAAAGCAGATTCACTCTCATTTGCTTGTATTCTGCTGGAATTTCTTGAGAGGAAATGATCAGTAGTTAAAGCCAACTCTCTGGATTGTGTTCATAATCCAGGGTTTATGGAAATGAAACATGTGAACTCATTCAGAAGTCAGCCATTGACTGTGTTTTAGCAAACTGTGACCTAGTCAGCTGTGCCCGCTAAAACACCCTGCAACAGTTTGGAGACTTAGTTATAAGACAGGATGCTGGTTAGAAAAAGTTAGGAGGCTGCTTTAAAAACCCAAGTCCATGCTGGCATGGCGGCGGTGTGACTGGAAAGGATGTGGATATAAGATCAATGTCACCGGACTGGCCTGGGTGGTTGGCTGGAGTAGGGGTTTAGATGGTGACGGGGTGCTGGTGCCATTTCCTGAGGCAGGAGCTACAGGAGAGGAAGAGTCGGGTGAGGAGCTGAGCAGGAGACAGTGGAGAAGAGTCTGCATTTAGTCCTGGGCTTGAGGAACCTACCGATGAGCCGGATGGAACTCTCCAAATAGGTGTATGGCCTGGCACCCGGGCAGGTGGTCTAGGCAAGAGGTGATAGATTCAAGGGTCATGAGGATATTGAGGCTTGAAGGGAATTGTCCAAGTGGTACATCTGGCATGAGACGTCAGTAGGGCAGCTCCTTGGGACACACCCTGCTTTTCACGGAAATTGTTATTTGTTTTAAGCAACTGAATTGACTGTTTGTTTTCTAGACGAATTTGTTTGGCGGAGGCGTTTCTCACTGCAGATACTGTATTGAATACGTTGCAGAACATTTCTGAAGGATTGGTGGTATACCCCAAAGTAAGAGGCCTCGCTGAAAAGCACAGTATTCAGGAGGGGTTGAAGTGAGGCAGGGAGGCAGGGAGTGGGACCTTGTGCTCTGGAGTGAGCGTGTTGGGGGAGCACTTCCCAGCCAGAGCTCACTCTCCACATAGTGATACAAGCTCTTGCGAACAAGTCTGTGGAATTCATAGACCGGTTTATTGACCAGGGAAGAAGCAGTACTTTGAACTGGCTGAAAACTGTCTGCGAGCCTGAGTCATCAGCTCTGCTGTGGCTGGCAGGATAGACTGTTCCACTGGCCCGTTTGTAGGTACCTGAGGCGGATGGGTTTGTTTCCATCCTGTACTCAGCTTCTGAAGTCAGCCCAAACTGGAGCAAACTTGAGGTTTGAGGAATTTTTCTGATGAAGCAATTTTTAAAAGTTTACTAAAGTCAGGATCCCTTTTTAAAATCAAAATAATACTCTGAAGTATGAGAAGACTTAAATACAGTATAGAATAAGACCGATTCTGCTACCCGCTTTCTTGGGGGACACAGGAGACCACGTGCCCACTGTGCATGTTTTTGGTCACGATTTACGTCTTACTGTGTGTGATTTTGTAATCTGAGGCATCCTTCTTGGCACTTCACTCTTGCAGGTAATTGAGCGGCGCATTCGGCAGGAGCTGCCTTTCATGGCCACAGAGAACATCATTATGGCCATGGTGAAAGCCGGGGGTAACCGCCAGGTGTGTAGCCCCTTGTGTGCCTGCATAAATTGAAAGCACTGCACCTTTGGTCCTGCTCTCCCCGCTGAAGCAGGGTGGACGAAGGTGTTTCTGTCCTTCCGTTCAGTCATGGTATTGGTGCAGAACAGTTACAACAGACTGCCATAGAACAGGCTTATCTTTGGAGGGTGATGGTGGTGAAATCAGTTTATAAAAAAGTGACTTGCTTAATCACTTGTAGAAAAGGTCTGCTTTCAATGAAGAAATTAGGTCTTAGTTTCCATGGGAAATGTCAGGAAGTGGTCAGGACATAAGAACAGATGGTTCATGAAGCTTTAGAGGAGGCCTTTGTAGCACCAGCCATAGACAGCGTGGACATTCAAATGCCTGTTATTAGTGAGCCGCCAGTGCCTCCTGTCTTCCCAGGATTGCCATGAGAAAATCAGAGTGCTCTCGCAGCAGGCAGCTGCCGTGGTCAAGCAGGAAGGGGGTGACAATGACCTCATTGAGCGCATCCAGGCTGATGCCTACTTCAGTCCAGTCCACTCCCAGTTGGACCATTTGCTGGATCCTTCTTCTTTCACCGGACGTGCATCCCAGCAGGTAAGCATCAGAATGTTTCTGTGGGGCTGCAGTCCTTCCCAAACACACTCTGTTTACAGCACCGGGCTGCAGAGCCTGGAGTACAATCTGTGTTTCTGCTTCATAGGAGGTATGATGAGAATGGGGCTAGTTGGAATTCAGGGCAGGTTGCTACCTAAAACTTAAAGTCACTCATTTATGTCTGATTCTTTGCAACCCCATGGACAAAACAGTCCATGGAGTTCCCCAGGCCAAAATACTGGATGGGGTAGCCTTTCCCTTCTCCAGGGGATCTTCCCAACCCAGGGATTGAACCCAGATCTCCCGCATCACAGGTGGATTCTTTACCAGCTGAGCCACAGGGCAATCTAAAACTTTAAACTTTGGTTATTTTGAGAATGCCTTAAGTTCCTTTCTCCCTGAGGATTTCTCTGAATTCTGCTTTGGTCTGGAGCCTCTGATGTAATGGACAAACATTGGGTTTTACTGTTAGGTAGCTCTGGGTTCGGGCTTCCTGGGTAACTCACTTGGTAAATTTGCCTGCAATGCTGGAGACCCCGGTTGGATTCCTGGGTCAGGAAGTTCCCCTGGAAAAGGGATAGGCTACCCACTCCAGTATTCTTGGGCTTCCCTGGTAGCTCAGATGGTAAAAAAATCCACCTGCAATGCTGGAGATCTGGGTTCCATCCGTGGGTTGGGAAGATTCCCCTGGAGGAGGGCATAGCAACTCACTCTAGTATTCTTGCCTGGAGAATCCCCATGGACAGAGGAGCCTGGCAGACTACAGTCCATGGGGTCACAAAGAGTCGGACATGACTGAGCAACTAAGCACAGCACAGTAGCAGCTCCGGGTTCAGTCTTGACTTCCTGCTTTAACTGGGCGATGGGATAGAGCTACATATCTCATAGTGTGGACTGAAAGGCCTAGCTTGGTGCATAGTAAGTATTCAGTAAACATTTGTCACTTTTCCTCATGGCCTTTTGAAGATTACAAGGGGTAATTCAAAAACATTGAGTGCAGACTAGCTGCTCAGATTGTGTTTGGGTGCAGTGTTTAATTCTGGTGCTTTAAAGATGAATAGATAATCCTTATCTTCAGGGAACTCAAAACTTAATGGTAAAGGCTTGTAAATAGGTCAGTGTGATACCAAGTACATGCAAGAATTGAGGGAAGCACACCTTTTTTAGGATCACAAAAGAGACAACCCTAGGGTAGTGGAAGTTGGAAAAGACTTCTTAGAAGACCGGGTATCTGAGCTGAATTTTAAGGACAAGTAGGAGTTGCTTGTAGGGAACACCAGGATGAGAAAAGACGACAGATGGATGGATGTCCAACATAGGAGAGAGCTGCCAGATTGTCTGCTGCCCCCAAAGTAGCTAGGATTAATGTAGAAGACAGATGAGAACCTATCATTATATTTGAGACACTGATGTACTGGATTTGAAGGACTTAAACCAGAGGTCAGAAGACCAATAAGGAGGCTCCTGTGGTGGGTGAGCAGTTGGTGACGAGGGCTTTGAGCCATGGCTGGGGTAGATGCACAGGGGTCACAGATTCAAGGGCTGTTAGGAAGTTAGTCACTTGGAAGCTGGTTGAAGGGGGAGGAGAGAAGAGCATGATGATTTCAGCTTTGGTAATGGGTGGGGAATGGTGAGACCAACTAAAGAATACAGCTGGCTGGTTTGGGTGGGGGGCAGGGTGGGCAGCAGCCTGGTGAGGTGAGCTGCCTGTGTTTAGGGAGAGATTTCTGCAGGGAGTTGAGAAAAATAGAAGCTCAGTGGTGGCATAAAAGTTTGTCCAAGCAAGTCTCTGTTATGAAGTGACATTGAAAAAAGGATTCTCAAATTTTAACATTTTCTTCTGTCTTGCATTTGCTTTCCTCTTTGACAGGTACAGAGATTCTTAGAAGAGGAGGTGTGTCCCCTGTTAAAACCATATGAAAATGTGATGAAGGTGAAGGCAGAATTATGTCTGTAGAGTTGGAAGAGAATTAAATAAAAACCATTGTTGGCTCTGTTAACTTTTATTGCCGAGTCATAAAAACTATTCCTTTAGTGCCATGTTTTATCTCAAGAACTGTTACCATAAATTTTTAATGCAGCACTTTTTTCTTTCCATGGTGCTGTCACATTTCTCACATTTGCAATGCAGAAATAAATTGCATTGTAGTTGGACTCTGTTTTTCACAGCAATATAAGTTTGCATAAAAAATGTAGCTCATAGTCTGCACTCTACTCTTTCAAAGCACACTTTCCAACTAGGCTAATCCTTTTTACATGTTCATTTGATTGCGAGATAGTGAACAAATTCTTGGTCCTCTCTTCTGAAAGTGAGTTTTATCTGGGCCTTGCAAAATAATCTGGATTCAGTGATTCATTATGGCCACATACCTACATTTCAGTTGTGTTTGATGAAAATAAGTAATGAAATTTAGAGCTGTGATAAATTGTCAAAGAAATTGATGTGATCTTCAGGCTGACTCAGCTGAAGTTGTGCCCAGCTTCATTTGCCCTTTGGATAGGGTTTGTCTGTCAAGGAGATGCTAACTGGATGTATTGATCTCATCAAGGGATGTGACAGTCTCTGATCCTGACAGCTGACTGAACCAGCTGCTGCCAGAGGTAAGAGAGAGTGGATGATCACCCCCCTGGAAGGAAAGCACTATTGTTATGCCATAGGCTTCTGTTCTGGGCCCTGCTTCGTTCTGCCTATTTTTCAGCAGAGATGAAAAGGAAGAAAGCTTATTTCTCAGCTTTGCAGATGACACAAAACTAGGACAATTAACCAAGATGTGTATTTGGTAAGATAATTAAGATTTCATCCAATGAAAATAGATTGATATGCTGTGGCCATAATGAAGAAGAAAAAAATTAAGGTAAATGTAAGTGAGTTAACCTTCAACTCAGGATGAACCAGAAGTGGTCGCCAGTGAGATGAGAGTTTTAGGATATGTTGATGGTAGAGTGGTGTCAGGAGAAGACATCAGTTTCCATGTTCCAGGCTCATGGCGCTGTGTTCCATTTCAGCAGAGGTAAACATGAGAGCCATCCTCCAAGGAACATAGAAGGAGTGGTGAAGCAGTGTTAGGGCTCAGACCTTGTAAGAGGAAATTTGCCGTTGCTTCAAGTATTGTCATGAGGAGGAAGAGAGACACAGTTGAGACCCAGCCATACCTGTGGTTGAGATTCTAAAGCAGGTTTGGGCCCAGATGTTGGAACTGCTCAGAGTTAGGGCTTCTCCCAGCTCTTCCCCCTCAGATGACCTAGTAATCAGGGGTGGGAGTGTTGTGAGGGTGGAGAGCCTGAATCTTCTCCAGGTGTATCAAATCAAAGGCAGCCCAAGGTGACGAGCTCAACCTATTGGGAAGAAGAGCAAGATGTGATCCTTAAAGTCAAATCTAAAGTACAGTTTAGGTTGACTGGGAGGCATGGACCACCTGGAGCCACATGGCATTTCAGTTCTCTCAGGAACAATTTGATTTCTCTGTTAGTCCTCTCTTGTGAGAGTCTGGGAAGGATGTTTGAAACTACTAGGTCTGTGACCCAAGGGATTAATCAGAGCGCTGTTCAGACACACCATCTACTTCCTTCTCCAGTACGTGCCACCAGAGAGGAAGCAGGTACTATCAGAGCATCTGTAATCTGAGAGCTTCTAGTACATACTACACATACAGGGAATATTGGACACCATGGGTTTTAGTTAATAAATTTCCTCATAGCAAATAAGGAAATAGAATGCCAGTCTTGTTCTGACAGTTCTGATTGCTAGTGATCTGTGGTTTGGCTGGTTTTCCTTTCTGGGCTATTGGAGTGGGTGGATTTCCTTTTTTTCGTTCTCTTTTGGTTTTATTTTTATATATTTGTGATATAATCTTAAAGGCAATTGGTTATTTTAACATTCGGGTGGGTGGCAGGTTGGCTGAAGAGAAAACATGGCATCTCAAAGATTAGATTGAATTAGGTTAACCAGTGATGCAAGAAACCCCAGGATCTGAACCATCCAGAAATCAGGGTCTGGGCAGGCTGTGGGGCCAGCTGCAGTCACCTGGGCAGTCACCGCCTTCTTTCCCTGGCTGATGGTAAATCTCATGTGATAGCCAGGAGAGCCTGGTGTCCTGCAGTGGAAGCACAGGTTAGGTGCCTCCAAAATAGTGATAGAAACCCAGGGTCTGACGTGAAGAAAGTATTCAGAGAATGTCATGTTCCTTTCCAAGCCCAGGAGAGCTCGCCAGCCTTCCTCTCTTGGTGGGTAGTTGGGGAACAGGCTGAGACTTGATGCTGCTGCTGTTAGTTTGGTCTACCTACCAGGGGTGAGTGCATCCTAAACTTGAACCAACCAGAGAATGGAGGACGTGTCAACACCAAAAATCAATAGTAAAAAGTTCAAAAAAAGAAAAGACTAGAAAGCTACAAAATGAAATAGTGTGGTTTCTTGAATAATGAGTTTAAGGGGATTTTCTTCCAATTTCATTGAGAGATAATTGACATACAGCTCTGTGTAATTTTAAGGTGTACAGCAAAATGACCTCACAATAAGCTTAGTAAACAAATTTTAATTTCTAATTAAAAATATTTTTCTTACGAGAACTCTTGGGATTTACTCTCTTAACAACTTCCATATGTCACATACAGCAGTGTTAATTATGGCCTCCCAGGTGGGGCAGTGGGAAAGAATTCACCTGCTAGTGCAGGAGACAAGTAAACTCATTTTTGATTCCTGGGTCAGAAAGATCCCCTGTAGAAGAAAATGGCAACCCACTCCAGTATTCTTACCTGGGAAATTTCATGGACAGAGAAGCCTGGTGGGCCACAGTCTATGGGGTTACAAAGAGACATGACTAAGTGCACACTACACAGTGTTAATTATGTTTATCATGTTGTACAATATACCCCTAGTTCTTTATAAGTGGGAGTTTATACATTTTTCAGGCATCAGGGGCAGGGCCGAACTGGTTGGCATGCAGAACTTCCCAGACCAGGGGTTGAACCTGTGCCCCATGCAACGGAAGCGCAGTCTTAGCCACTGGACCACCAGGGAAGTCCAAAGACGTTTGTACCTTTTGACTGCCTTCAACCAGTTCTCCTTGCTCCCACTCCTTACATCTGGTAACCAAAAGTCTGATGTTTTTCCTGTGAGTTCGTTTTTGAAATACAATTGTCCTACAACACTATGTTAGTTCCTGTTAGTCAACATTGATATGATGTTTTTATGCATTTCAAAGTGATTGCCACAATGTCTAGTTATGATTTATCACCATAAGAGATATTACACATTTATTAACCATATTCCTCACACTACATTTAAATCATACCCATGACTCACTTATTTTGCATCTGCAAGTTTGTACCTCTTAACTTCCCTCTCCTTACCCCCTCCCACCTGGCAACCACCTGATTGTTCTCTGTGCCTCTGTTTCTATTATTATGTTCTTTTGTTTTTAGATTCCAAATGTACGTGAAACCCTACATTTGTCTGCCGACTTACTTCACTTGGTATAGTCCTCTCCAGGTCCATCCATGTTGTTGCAAATGGCAAGATTTCATTCTCCCATTGTGTCTTTACCACATCATTACCCACCTATTCATGGGCCCTTGGGTTGCTTCCATATTTTGGCTATTATCAATAATACTGTGCTGAGCATAGGGGTGCATATATCTTTTCTAATTAGGGGTGGAATTGCTGGATCATATGGTAGTTCTATTTTTAATTTTTTGAGGAAATTCCATACTGTTTTCTATAGTGACTGCCCCAATTTATGTTCCCCATAACAAGGCAAATTCTTTTGCATGCAGCTATCCAGTTTTCCCAACACTATTGAAGAGGCTGTCTTTTCCCCATTTATATTCTTGCCTCTTTTGTCATAGATTAATTGTCCATATGAGTGGACAATTTCTGGGCTCTCTGTTCTGTTCATTGACCTATGGCTCTGGTTTTGTGTCAGTACTGTACTGTCTTGATGACTGAAGCTGTGCAGTATAATTTGAAATTAGGGAGTATGATACCTCCAATTTAGTACTTTCCCAGGATTGCTTGGCTATTTGGGATCCTTTGTATTTCCAAATTGTTCTAGTTCTGAAAAATGTCACTGATATTTTGGTAGGGATTGCATTGAATCTGTAAATTCCCTTTGGTAAGTATGGTCATTTTAACAATATTCTTCCATTCCATGAACACAGCGTATCTTTCCATCTGTTTGTGTCATCTTCAGTTTCTTTTAGCAGAGTCATAGTTTTGCAAGAACAGTCTTTTACCTACTTAATCAGACTTATTCCTAGATGTTTTATGTTGTCTTTTTGCTTCTGTGCATTTTTTTTTCAAGTTTGGAATGCAATTTTTTATTTAAATTTTTAAAAAGATTCACAGGAAAACTGCATATAAAGTGGAGAGAGTTTCCACATATACTGATTGGGTTCCCTTATTATTAATAGCACATGTACTGTTTCACAGTTACTAACCAACTTTGATATATTAAAGTCCTTAATTTTTGGCTAATAACCTTTTTCTGTTCCAGGACTCTATCTGGAGCAGAAATTATATTTAGTCATGATACATTTTAAAAATATTGAAATTAATAATTCCCTAGTGACCCACAGGTTAGGACTCTGTGCTCTCACTGCTAAGGGTCCAGGTTCAATGCCTGGTTGGGGAACTAAGATCCCACAAGTCACGTGATGCAACCAAAAATCAAAAGATGAAAAATACTGGAATTCATATACATTACTTACAAGGCATGTTCTTTATTAGAGATAGAGACACAAAATTTAGCTATTTCTGAACGTGTGTGTGTGCTAAGTCACTTCAGTTGTAACTCTGTGACACTATGGACTGGCCCACCAGGCTCCTCTGTCCATAAAACTCTCCAGGCATGAATAGTGGAGTGGGTTGCCATTTCCTCCTCCAGGGATCGAACCGTAATCTCACGTCTCCTGCATTCGCAGGTGGGTTCCTTACCACTAGCACCACCATAACTAGAAGTAAAACCAAAATTGGGATTTTCAATTCTGGATCTGGGGTGACCTTATGCTTAACCTCATTAAGTGCTGTGTACTGTACAGAAAGATTCTTAAGAGGCCAAATTTTTGGAGAGGGTTGTGGGGGTGGGGGGTGGTTTAAATGGTGAGTATGGGTGGTAATTTGCCCTGGTGAAAAATATAATCATGAAATGTACAAACTCAAGAAGGAACTGAGTTAGATTTCTGGCCCAGATTTCAACATGAGCACTTAAGAGGATGAGATGATCTGTTGGTGACTATTGGACAAAAGGTCAAACATCAGACCTTTGGGTGGTACAAAACAGGAGGCCCTCTATATCTTCTTGTGTAACAAGGCCCTCTGGCCTTAGAAAACCAGTTAGAGCTGCCCTTTCAGACTCTAATGCCTTATTTTGTACTCAAAGTTCTCTTATATTGTGGTAGTAGTGGGCCTTCCTCCTCTATAGTGGGCCAGAAGTTGTGGCCAGGTGACTCCCAGCCCAAGCTGGTGTGGAAGGAGGGGCTCAAAGGAGTACTTGGAAGCTACTGCAGACCCCTCTTATAAGGACAGGACTTTCCCCACAGTTTTCTAGGAAATAGTAAGTTCCTATCAAAGGAGAAACAGATGAAGTTGAGAGGGAGCCTGGAGCCACAAATGCTTCAAAAGTCAAGTTTCCATCCACAAATGATGTAGCCTTTCATTGATATGGCTCTAGGGCACTGAGAGGTTTAAAACTATGGGAAAGTGTTACCCCTCAGACAAGGCTTCATAAAGCTCTAACAAAGATAGTGCCAGGGCCAAGGACAGTTGACCCTTGAAGCACACAGGGCACTGACCTCTGTGTGGTTGAAAGTCCACATATAACTTTAAAGTTGACCTGTTTTTGCAGTTCCTCCGCCACTTACCAGTTCTCGTGATTTTGGCCAAGTTCTCTATTAACATTTTAAGTATAAAATTTGTGCTGCTTTTACCACGGAAGTGTTTGTGTGAATAACATGAAAGTGCTTTGTAAAGTGAGCATAATCCTATGGGGTCATGACTGAGAATGCCTTGTGTTTTTTAGACTTCATCTGTGGTTCCCACCTTGGAATACCCTTAGGAATTTGAGCTTAGGTTAATAAGCAGCTCTAAAGCTAAATTGTAGTCTTTCTCTTCCGAGTAGGGTGAAGTTTCTAGAAAAATATTTCTGTAATTCTGTTGTAGCTTTTGGTGACCTTTCTAAAACATGAGAAGTGCTTTATTTTTTTTTTTTTTTTTTGAACTAGAGCCTGATGTCAACTGGGACCTGGATATCAAATGGAGATGGGCGTGGCTACTGTCATGGACTGTTCAGTCATACTGTACTTTAACAATTTCTCAAGTAGCAACTAGTTCTCACAACAACCATAGGTTCACGTTCTCGTTTTATGGGTGAGCCAAACGTTAGTGTGGTTGATAGACTGAAATTCAGACCTCTGACTACACTCTCACTGTATTATGCCTGAAAGACCTCAAACAATTTGTTACAATGTGTGACTCCTTCCAAGGCTTGTGAATTGTGTAAGAGTGGGTCAGACTGGTCTAGGACTGGTTTGTACACCCATAAAGAAGGCGCTTAAATACTTATAAAATGAATATCAAGTAAGCCGCTCCTTCCCACAGCCCTGCAGCGTCTGTCCCTCAGCCTGACCACAGATCCACCCCGATATTCCCCTAACTGCTCGGGCTGCAGTGCAGTCGGGAGACCAAGTGGGCCTCGCCAAAACTGGGCTTGCAAGATCACACTTCCCTCCCCTACCGCACGCTGTAAGACGCAGGGTCGGCTTCGAAGAGAGCTCGGCGCGCCGGGTCCAGAGGTTCCAGACCCAGCCGCCGCTCCCGCCCAGCGGACCCAGAAGACTACAGCCCCCAGAATGCCCCGCGACCGTCCGCTCGGCCCCGCGCGTGCGTGGAGGCGCCGCCGAGCGCTGACGGGGCCCGAGCCGCGCTAGCCGGTGCAGGCTTGGCACCGTGGCGGCTACGGCGCGCGGCGGTGGGGCAGCTGGACAGCCCCCGCGGAGCAGGCGAGTGCCGAGCGAGAGGCCGGTGGCGCCCCGCCGGGTCTGTGGGGCCCGGAGCCCAAACATGCGCCGCGGTGGAGACGCGGGGGCTTGGAGGGGACTGACGGGCAGAGAGGCCGGGAGGCGCTGCTGCGGGCCGGCCGGGCCTCGCTCGTCAGGCGTCAGGGTGGGCATCCAGGCCGGCGGTCTCCAGCCGGCTTGCCGAGGTCGGGTGCGGGGCCCACGAGGCGAGGGCGGTGCTCTGGGCGGGGGCGGCCTCCCGGGGGCGGGGAACCCCCCGGCCGGCCCAGAGAGACGTGGGGTCCCCGGCGCCCGGGCTGAAGTGCTCTGGGGGCTCGAGCCCGGACACAGCCCCTCCCGCCGCTGGAGCAGTGTACAGAAACCGCACCTCACGCCGGGGCCCTTTTCTTTGAAGGAACGGCAGCCTCGGGTACATTTACCGCGGCAGCAAAGTCTTCCTCAGGTGTGACTTGTAACGACGTTGAAGACTCAGGTCTGGGGTCAGAACACAGGCGCAGATTCCGGTCAGACTCAGAACTCACGGTATTTTGTGTTTTCTAACGCTGGAGAAACTGAGGCGCGTATTGTCCAGGATCAGCCTGTGTGGTTAGGATTGGAATTTTGAAAATTATCCTTATGAATAATGATTCAAGACGCTTTTTATATGGGGGGAAAGGATGATTTGAAGTTTCTTTTCAGTGACCAATGACTTACCATGTTTTCAAGTCTCGTGCTGCCTATGCGATTTGTGGTGCGTTTCTGGCTTTTTTTTCTTTTTTTTGCTTTCTCGTGAGATGTTTAGAGCTGTCTGGAATATTCTTTACCCTTCTTTCTTATTCTTCCGTGGTAAATTCAAGTTCCTAATCAGACCCTGTTTCACAAAAACTGAATTTTCAGCCTCGGCTTGGTTACTTGTAGTTTTTGTGATTGTTTGTGATTAAATTTGTCGATAACACATGTATTTCCTGCTGCTTTTCCTCCTCATTTCTTTTCCATTTTCCAGTTGTCTTTGAATGCTAAATGATAGTTACGTCTTCTTTGTTTTACACATTTATTTTTGTAGTCCTTGATTAGTTGGTAATTGATTCTAATAAAAGACATCTTTCCTGTATTTGATAATCCCAGGTGTCTGTAGCCTTTTCATCATTACTTACTACAGTAACCTGGGCTTTTGCCCACTTCCATATACCTTGTTAAGCACAGGGATGTGAGATCTGGGAGAGAGGGCTGAGGTGGGGGTGTTTCTCTTGACCAGATATTGGTAACAGGTGAACACAAGCCGTGAGCATTAACTTTAAACGGCTGTAGGGGCTTTTCTGGCAGTCCAGTGGTTAGGACTCCACTCTCGCCTCACTGCTGAGGGCCAGGGTTCAATCCCTGGTGAAGGAACTAAAACCCCACAAACTGCATGGCACGACAAAATAAATAAATGACTGTGAACAAAAATTATTTAAATACTAATCTTGTGAATTGGGGAACTTACAATGAATCTGACATCAGAGTAAAATACTGAGAAAGAACCTCAGGGATCATATTTTATCATACTGCCTTCTTTCTGTGCCCAGAGTGGATTCTGGGGACACCTTGATGGCTTTGAAATTTAAACAGTGTTCTCTGTGTTTGTGTTTTTAGTTTCTCTCTTCCCAGTTCTCAATGAATGTTTTGGCAGGAGCTCAAAATCTGGTACATTTGATAATTTAAAGCCAGTGTCATCTGCTTATTCTGCAGTTTGTCTCTCTTCCTTAGCTGGTGACATCACTAATTTTCCACAGCAGCCATTCAGAAGCTCATGCAGTCTGTGGAATAGAATAGGAAGTGGAATAGCATGGAGGGTGGCACACGCAGAAGAAAATAGGGACCCTGTTTCTTTGCCATTGCATATTACACTTAGAGTGAGGCAGGAAATCTGGACTAAAGCACAAACTATGTGGGAGGTTTAGAACACCAGAGTCCAAGCTTCCAGGTAGGGTAATAATGATTAGTACCACTTATTGAATGTCTTCTGTTTGCTTAGTGCTGTAACCGTCCCAGTGAGGTGCAGGTGTTATCACTGTCATTTTATGTGTGTGTAAATGGAAGTACAGAGGTTACGTGAGTTGTCTACCGATGTAGTGACAGGGCCAGAATGCAAATTCAGGTCTCTAATGCTGACACCTCTGGTCTTTGTACTGTGCTGTACTACCCTACCAACACATACATTCAAATTTTTCTCATTCTTAAAAAAAAACAAAATAAGCCACCTTTACTGTGGCCACATTACTTCTTCACAGTGCTGTCTTTCTCCGTCTGTTTACTTTCTAGATTTGTTCTTAAAATAATAAACTCTATGTCCTTCTCTTCCCTTTAGTCCTTAGTTCCTTGCAGGCTGGCCTCCACCATTGACTCTATTGAAATTGTTCTCATGAACTCCACTCCGCCCTTGATTGAATACCTACTGTATGTACCATCTTCTAGACTTAAAAAGAGCCTGAGATATGGTTCTTGCCCTGAGAGAGTTTAGGAGCTAATGAGGGAGAAAAAGGATTTCATACGTGTCAATATATGTTAACTCTTGACCAAGCAGTCTTTGCTTTTGGGAGTGGGGGAGAAACAGTTCACTAAGAAGGTGACACTAGACTGCCAACAGAGAGAAATCCTAAGTTGTTGCAGACAGTGGTGTCAGGACTGCACGGTCAGGTGTGAATTTTTAGGAGAGGGTGTATCTCGTGTGAGATGATACAGTTGAAACATGCTGTGTAGGCTTTGGAGTCTGACAGGCCTGGCAGCTGAGCCTTAATTTCTTCCTTATACCTGCGTACAGTGTCAGCTCTGTGAAAGCAGGGCTTTGTGTTTTTCACCATCTCACTCCTCTCTTCTGGAACAGTGGTCTTTAGATGTTTGTGGTGTGAATACCTCATAGGATGTTGTTCAGCACGTGGGAGTTGTTCATACTCCCAGCAACACAATGAGACTGAATTAGTGAGTGGCCATCGGTGTGGTTTAAGAACTGATTTTTGAAGACACCATTGTTTGAAATAGTACACATATAATCACCTCCCCTTTTTGAACATTTAGGCTTGTAATTTATGCTCACAATTTAGAAGAGAGACATTCACCTCTTTTCCGTAGGCACAGTTAGCTGATAACTGTGTTTTCACTTCTAATATTATGCCTCTTTTCTAGTTATAAACACATCTCTGCTTTTTCTCATTGTTTGTGATGTAGGGGTTTTTGTTGTTGTTTTGTTTTTTCTGCTAATGTGAATTGATTGTTTTGGGAAGTTAATTTCTTTGGAATCATTACGTACCTTCACCAGTAAGAGTAACGTGAGAAATGAGATTGAAAGCACCAACCCAGTTATCAGCAGGCTTGTTCTTGGGCAAGGCTTGATTTCCATTTAGGGCTAATAGATTTATTTTTTTCCCTTAACAAAATCATACAACTGTTCCTGGCCTTCCTTGATATCTAGTTAGCCTCCCCGCTAATATTCTAAAGACATGAAGCAACAGATGATTTCCCTCTTCTTGTGTTTGAGTTTCATTTGTAAATATCCTTAATTTGTGTTAGTTGAGGTTATAAGGTTGAAGTCCAAATACCACCTTTTGTTCCACTTTTGAAGTCAGTAGGAACTAGTAATTAGCACCTACAATAAAGTTCAAATTCTGGCTCTACCATTTTAAAGTTTGAAAACTTAACACAACTAACATAACTTCCCAATGCCTCATTTTGCTCATCTCTAAAATTGGGGTAATTACTCCTACTGTCACCGCTCAATAATAGCTAGTGTCTATTGGGTGTTTATTATAGACTTGGCATAGTTCTAAGAATTTTATATATGTTAACTCAGTCTTCACAACCATCCTGTACATTAGTATTATGCCCACTTAAGATGAGGAAGCGGTGACAAGTTGGCTACCTGAGAGTTGTAATAAAGGTGTTTAATAATCTAATGAGTAGTTGTACTAAATGATCTGTAACGTTCTTCTCAACTCTGAGATAATGATTCTGTGATTGAAATCTAAGTCTCCAGACTCTGGGCCCTAGAGATTGTTCTAGAACAGACTGTTCTTGCTTTTTCCCACAGTGCCAACCTGGTTTCCTATTGTCTCTGCCCCAACACCCCTGCTTCACCCAGCACCTTACCTTCTTCACATTACCTTCTCATTGAACCATCCCTGAACACCTGCTTTAAAATGGCAACTTCTTGAAATTGACTGGTCCTTTTCCTGGCTCATTTTACTCTGTAGTGCTGCTCATCACCTGGCATTCAGTGTGGTTTCTTCTTTTTAAATTATATATTTTTGGTTGCATTGGGTCTTGGTTGCTGTGCAGGCTTTCTGTAGTTGAAGCGAGTGGAAACTGCCTTTGTTTTGGTACACAGGCTTCTTTTGGGGAACACAGGCTCTAGGGTGTGGGGGCTTCAATAGATGCACTGCATGGGCTTAGTTGCTCCAAGGCTTGTAGAATCTTCTTGGGCCAGGGATTGAACCCGTGTCCCTTGCATTGACGGGCGAATTCTCAACCACTATGCCACCAGGGAAGTCCAGTGGTTTCTTATTTTTTTAATCACCTGTTTCCCCTCTAGAATGCCAGACCCTGGAAAAAAGAGACTTTTATCTGTTTTGATCATTGTTCAACACTTAGAACAATGATGGCACTTAGAACTATGTGCCATCACTGCCTGGCACATAGTTGGCATTCAGTAAATGTATGTTGAATTAATGAATAGTTCCTCAACACAAAACATAAATGTTGAGAGAAAGGACTAGGGAAAGTTTCACGGGAGTGTCATTTAAGCTGAGCACTGTAAGACTGGTAGACCCTGGACGGTTGGAAATGGGAGGTGGCTTTCTAAGCAGAGGAAGCAGTATGGATACAGAAGCATGTTGAGACAGCAGGGAGGGTATGTGATGGGAAAGCAAGAGCTGACCCAACAGGTAGATTGGGAAGCACTGAGGAGAGAACCAGGTAACTGGGGCTGTGCTTCAGGAAGTATTAGTCTAGTGTTTGTTTAACATGAGTAGATGGATGGGTAGTCTGGAGGCGCAGAAACCTGTTAGGAGGCTTTTACAGTGGCCCCGAGAAATGGCCGGGCCTGGGTCATGGCAGTGCAAAGAGATGCCTAGAAATATTTTAAAGGTAAAATCAATAGACTTTGCAACTCAGTCAGTGTTGGGAACAAAAGAAACGTAGGAGGCAGAAATTACCCTAAAGTTAGAACATGAATGTCCTGATGAAGAAATAGAGAAAATCAAAAGAATCATCTGGGATGGAATAAAAATAGATTTTTGTGAGAAATACAGATTTTGATGTGTTATGGGATAAGTCAGCTGAAGTCATCCAACAGCAGGAAGTTGGAATAGCAGGACTGTCGTCATGACTACAGATAGAGATTTATAGCTTATCTGTATGGCAGTGAGAGCTGAATCCCCAGTAGGGACAGAAATGGATTCCCCAGTAGCAATCCATTAGAGTTGATTAAAAAAGGAAAGAACCGATTTGGGGAATGTTTTGGGGGGAGTCTGGAGGAAGAAGAGGAGCCTGCCTAGAAGCAAGTAGAGAAAAAGAATCCGTGTAGTGAGTGTCCCAGGAGAACAGCTTCAAGGAACCCATGTAAGTCAGCAGATTCAGATGCTGCAGGGAGTTTAAGGAAATGAGGCCAAAGGAAGAGGATTCCATATGGTGACAAGGAAACTGCTGGGAACCTTAGGAAGTCTAGGCGGTTAGAGAGGAAGCTTCAGTCTGAGCTGACTGATGAGGCATGGGGGCGGAATTCTGTTCTGCTTTTGAAACTGGTAGGGAGGCAGGGAACAAGAGACAGAGAGGTAGGAGACTTGAGTGGGTCCAGGGAGAGCAGCTTTGTTGTGGATACAGGAGATCTGAGCACTGTGTGCACCACGCGTGAAGCCAGTGGAGAGGAGGAAGAGATTGAAGATGCTGTCAGGGAGGTGGACTGAAAGGTCTAGTGGGTGGAGGAGTCAACCAGGAAGAGAGGAAGGCTACTGCTTCCCCCAAAAGGAGAGGACGAGTGAAAGAGGAGAAGATGAAAAGACCGAGCAGTGTTGACTGGGCGAAGGAGGGTGCTGAGGAAGCTAAGCCTAGTGACCACAGCTTTGTGAAGGCTGGAAACCGGCCCATCAGCTGGGAATGCTGGCAACGGCAGCAGTGGAGGGCCTGAAGAAACACGGGGAAGGCTTGAAAGCACTAAAGAAGCATCCCTCAGGTCAGCTAAAGAGGAATGAAGCTGCTGAGCAACAGTGATGATAAATAACTCATGTAGCTTGTTTCCTGGTCATGACAAGAGGAGCGTGGGCCGAGCCTGAGGAGGACTTGTGTGGAGCTGGCCAAGGCCAGCTTGTCAGTGTTGGTTTCAGTTCATCATGGTCGTGTCATTCCCTGTGCTGTAGGAGTTAGTGTGTGGACCTGTTGTTGAAATCGGCAGTATTAAGTATGAGATACAAACAGCTGCCAAAAATATTGCAGATTATTTAATGGAAGACGGGCCATTAAAGGCGGGAAAGGTATGGTCTGCCTGACTGATGGTTTACAACAGCAGGATGACCACTTCCTCTGACATCTTTTCCGGAATTTCTGGTGATGATGCTGCTGATCTGAGTGTAATCCATTTCGCCTGTTCCTAAGTTGTCCCCAAGTTTTTGATTCAATTTGAGGTGGGCGAGTGGAAATAGAAGACTTAGCTCCTGGTCCAGCTGTGTCACTACTGTATGGCTTTAAATTAGGCTTTTGACCTCTTTGGCCACAGTTTCTTTCGTCTGAAAAAAGTAAGAGGGAGATGAATACAAAGGATTCTTCTAACTCCATCATCCGTGACTCTGTTTTGAGAGTGTTTGTCCCACACCTAAAGAAGCTAATGATCTCTAAATGTAGGTGCAAACTGTAGTATGGGGATTCTCTCCTAATTTGTATTTAATTTGGAATTTTCACAAAAATTTCTGTTTCTCAGGTCTCCCCTGTGGTTCACTAATTAAGACTCCATGCTTCCACTGTAGGGGGGATGGATTCAATTCCTGGTCAGGGAACTAGATCCCACAGGCCGCATAGTGCAACCAAAAAAAAAAAAACTTTGCAAAAAGAAGCATATGTTTCTTAGTACAGTTGCTGGCGTCATGATTTGGCCCTGCCCTGCTACCCCCTGGGCTCTTTGCCCAAGTCAAGGTGCATGTTCTTAGACAAGCACAAGTAGCTTCAAGGTCTTCCCAGAACACTGTGCTGCAGAACTGACGACTCAGCTGTGCTAGTCAGGGTGGTAGAGAGGGACCGCTTAGGAATCACTTCTCACTCACTGATGCTTGATGCAAGCCTCAAGTTTAAAGTGAAGAGTGCTCAACAAGTATGGGTAAATGCTTAATAAATGTTATTTTTCTTTCTTTCATTCTCTCTCCCCTCTAATGACCTTCATCTGCTGACTGCCACAAAGTACATAGAACTGGATTGCCATGCTTTAGGTTAGTAGGGAGGTGTTTTCATCTCTGCAAATGAAAAATTCCCAGGATTGATATAGGTGGTATGGCCAAATAAGTGACTTAGTTTTTTTATTTCTGTGGTTTAATTGTATGAGGAATAGAGACTTCATTAACTATATTTATGATCTGTTTCTTTTAAGTGCCCTAAGCTTCTATGTTAATATAAAGCTTTAAATTTTTTAGTGTCCCCCTCTTTTTTTTTTTTTTGCCAGTCAGCCCTCAAGGAGCTTTATTAACCTCAAAAACTCTTGTCTACACTTCTCTAGAGCTACCTGAATTTTGAGTTAAGGTTAGCTACTTGTTAAATTGCTTCATTTTACTTCTAAGGTGGGTGTAGCTTCCCAGCCCTGGTGGTGGGACTGACAGGATCCATGCACTAGCTTGCTTCTGTTTTCCTTGCCACAGTCCAGGTGCTTCCAGGCCGTAAATCTTAGGGGAATGATCCTGGGAGGTACTCGGGGAAGTGCCCAGATGACCCTGGATGGTTAGTTTACAGGACGACCTGGAGAGAATGGGCCTGGTGCGGAGTCAGCACAGGAGAGCTTCATTGACCTGGTGCTGCTGTGCAGGAAAGGGAACGTGTACCTAGGCTTGCGGAGTTCTGGAGGGAGGATCCTGCTTCCCTCTTCTGTTTTCAGTCTGATCTCTACCTTGCGCAGTCAGGTCTAAATCTTGCCTAAAGGAACACTATCTGTGATCACAAAGAAAATATTGACTCAAGGATGAGGAAGCAGCCCAGCTGTAAGCCTGTGGGAGTGGAGTGGAGGAAGTGGAGCACAGAATGGGGTTGGTTCCTAGGTCATTTTGCTCTCTTGCTAATGCCAATTTGAGAGGAGGCAGCTGAGAATTTTGGATGTCTTTGTTCACTAGGCAGATGAAGAAAAGTGTGAATTATAAATGTGTTTTCAACAAGCATAATTGGGGTGACGAGAAGCGGGAAGCCAGTTCTAGATTAGTACCACTAGCCGCTCTATCATGATGATCAGTGGGCCTCAAGTCTTGAGGCTTTCTTTCCATATTTTGGTACTCGCTTCATTTAGCAGCCTGCCCTAGGAGAACGTGGTGGGTTCCGAGGTCTGAAAGAAGAGTGCTACGGCCAGAACATCACACAAATGTCGAGGGCTGAGAGATGAGACTGAAATGGTCAGCAGGGACTACTAGGTCATGCAGTCTCTTAAGCCAAGTTAACAAATGTGCGCTTTTCCCCAAAAATTCGAGGGAAGAAAAAGTTTTAAAGGGGAGAAGGAAATTGTTGCATTGAAAAGGATTTCTGTGCAAGGTAGAGAGTAGATGGGGTTGGAGGGCAGGGGCAAGACTAGAAAGAGAGATCCCGTGGGAGTCTTACAGTAACTGACAGGGAGGAATGACCACAGCCCTAGCCGAAAAGGAGCAGCAGGTTGAAGAGAAAAAGGAAGTTTCAGAAAACATCAGAAAAGGCCTAAGAGTGGAGGGTGGAGGTGGGGAGACAGGGACTGCATTGACCTCGATGCTCAGGTCTAGCTGGAGAAAGGAGTGGTAGCTATGCAGTGATACCAGCTTCCTGACACAGGGTTTCCAAGGGAGCTAACAATGTAGTTCTGAAGTGTAGTAAATTTGAAGGATGTGGAGGAGGGCCCTAGTGGGCAGCTGGACATGCCGGCCTGAGGTTCAGAGAGAAAGGTGTCCTGGAGATAGAAATTGGCGTCATCTGTCTGTAGATGTTAAATGAAGCCAAGAGTAAACAAGGGTGCAGAGAACCAGGGTAGGGTCTAGGACCGACCATTAAGGCACCTTAAGAAGCAGCAGAGGAGGTGAAACTGGAAAAGGAGACTTAAGAAGGAGAGCCAGAAGGACCAGAGGAAGCCCTAAGGTCATGACACTGACCCTGAAGAGTGCTTAAGGAAGAAGGAAGAGGTCACTGCAAGGCATGCTACTGCTACTAAGAGGTCAAGTGTGCTGAGAACTGAAATGCCTTTGTGGACCTAATGCCCGTCAGCAGTGTTGGGGTGACCCTTTAGTCCACCAGGCACGTGCTGAGCACTAATAAAGCAGAGACAAACAGAAAACGGAAAGAACATGACACTGGGCATGTCATATAAATATAGCAAAAGCTATCTTGGAAAACATTGTGAGTATTGTTGAACTTCCTCATACTCATTTTTTATGTTGAATTAAATAGGAGCACCCTAACCTTTTTTATTCTATGGCTATCTGAAGGTCTTTTATTTTTTCATGTTTAGCCCTATTTGTTTCAATAGGTAACACATTAAAATGGTTCAGAATTCAAAAGTACAAAAGGTTACTAAGTTAAAAAATCTGCTACTTAGTTCCTCTCAGGTACAGCCTTGTGTTTATGTGAAAATTTCTTCCATTTTTCTGCACAAACATTTACCATTCCTCTCACTGTCTTTCTGCTTGATTTATTCATTTTGCAGTGTGTCTAAGGAATTGCATAGATAGACAACCCATCCTTTTTCATAGCTGCACCCTATTTCATCATATAGATGTACTAATTTATTTAACTGGTCCCCTGCTGATAGAAATTTAGGTTTTCTAATATTTTACCACCTAAAATTTTGTTTCCACAAATCGTGCTATAGGGAGTTACCTTGTATGAGTCATGTTTCTTAAGTATAGGATAAATTTCCAAAAGTGGGAATTGCTGGACCAAAGAGCCTCTAAAGGTTTTAATCCAACCTTGCTTATTGGATTAGAAAGCCTGCAGTGAACTGTGGCTGTTATTAAGATAAATGTGATATAAATAGGTTATATTAGAGAAAAATAGGGGCATCTGACACAGACCAGAAGCAAGGTGGGTGGTGGAAGCTTTCTGGAGGAGGAAATGCCTGAGCAGAGCCTTGAGGAAGGAGCTTGTTTGTGGGGAATCTTCCAGGAGTTTAGTATCGCCTCCATTCATCAAACAGTCCACTCCCTGTCACAGATTAGACATTGGGCTCTGTCCTACACCAGATAGGTAGTACATCCAGAAATCACAATATAACTGCAGTATGAGATAAGAAACAGTAGGCTGTGGGCTTCCCAGGTGGCTCAGTGGTGAAGAATCCGCCTGCCAGTGCAGGAGACGCAGGTTCGATCCCTGCGTGGGGAAGATCTCTTGGAGAAGGAAATGGGAACCCACTCCAGTGTTCTTGCCTTGGAAATCCCATGGACAGAGGAGCCTGCTGGGCTGTACAGTCCATGGGATTGCAAAAAGAGTCCAACTGGACTTAGCAACTGAAACAACAGCAGGAGTATATACAGTGATTAATTCTGTCAGAGAAAGAAGAAAGGGGGCATGGAAGGTGGAAGCGAAGGCATTAAAGGAGGCACATCTGAACTAAAATTCAAAAAAACTGTAACAGGTGGACTTCAGCAATTCTCAAAGTGTATTTCCTGAACCAGCAGCATCAGTATCACTCAGCAACTTCTCAAGCCCTACCCAGATCTGCAGAATCAAAATTCTGGGAGTTGGCCTCAGCGACCTGGGTCGTAAGAAGCCCTCTGAAGTGATAGTCATGTCCAACTCTTTGTGACCCCATGGACTGTAGCCCCCCAGGCTCCTCTGTCCATTGAATTCTCCAGACAAGAATACTGGAATGGGTTGCCATGCCCTCCTCCAGGGGATCTTCCTAACCCAGGGATTGAACCTGGGTCTCCCATACTGCAAGAAGCCCTCTAGGTGATCCCAATATACTCTGCAATTTGAGAACCACTGATGGCGCTCATTTAAGGTGAGGGAACAATACTGTAGAGTCAGAGAACTAAACTCTGTAGTATTGCTGAAGTGTCACTTGTGTTTTTACAGAAATAAAAGTTATATAAAAGTAGTTATTTTATATGCCAAAGAATTAAGAGAAGCTAATAAAACTTGCATTACATTTTCAGTCTAAATCACTTATCTTGAAGTGTCAGTAACATGGACAAACGTCCTGTATCTCTTGTTATGTGAGAAGGCCAGCACCCTTCATCAGGTTTTCATTATTGTCCCTACTTCCAGACCTTTCTTTGATTTTCCCCTCACACCACAGTCTTATGAGTAGAGCAGGCTTTACTGAAGATATGGAAGACAAAGGGAAGATACCTTGCAATTACTTAAATTGGATTTTGGGTTGCCCTTTTCTTAAGAGGCATTTGGTCCACCCCCGATGCCTCCCCGCTTCAAGACATGCAGTGTGATCTGTCTTGTGGGTCACTCTGTCCAGAAGGATGCAGCTCCTACTCGTTCCTGGACTCTGTCCCTCCCCCTCCATAACCCCTATTTTCTGTTCTCCGCTACCTCCAAATTTCCATTAATTTCCTTTACTAGGCAATTGATAGCTCTCTCTATTTCTAATCCGCATCTTCAGGGTTTACCTTCCATCTTTAAGGAGCTTATCAGAATATTTTCCCAAATAGAGATAAACCTGTCTCTGGGAAGCAGTCTGGAGCCAATTATTAAAACAGTAATTTTTCACTGTGCTATTATTATAATATTATAAAATTTTAGGTTCACTTTAGGGGTCATTAGGTTAATTACCTTGCTTCAAGTGGCATCATATTAAACTCTAGCCAATAATTCTTAATCTAGTCCTTTATTTCTGTTTTACAAAACTGACACTTTTAAAGTAGAAAAGACACTTTCTAGGGCATGGCAACCCACTCCAGTATTCTTGCCTTGAGAATCCCCATGGACAGAGGAGCTTAAAGGGCTATAGTCCATGGGATCACAGACAGGACTGAGCGACTAAGCACAATACATACATTTTATTACTTTATTTTTACTTGGAGAATAACAGATGCATTAACTTCATTTAAAAAAATCTTCAAGGGTCAAGTTCCTCACAACACTGTTCTTATTACAAAAATTGCTGTTGGGTGCCTAAATGTTGTATTAACAGATGACTACATTAGTAAATTAGAGAACAAAGACTGCATAATTACTGGGGAAATGCTGATAATTTAATGTTCAGTAGAGAAAAATATTTCAAAATCTAAAATATAAGGACTGTGTATGTGTGTAGAAAAAAAAAGAGGAAAGAAGAAAATGTGACTTATTGAATTGGCAGACTTGTGGCAGAATTTTTTAAAATTTGATTTCTGTTAATGTTGTTGTGTTAGTATAATTACAAAGCTCAGAGGAGAGTCCCAGACGTCCCCCCCAACACTATAAACCAGTGGCTGCTTATGCTGCCGAGAGTGTCTTCTGCACAGTAGCTTATGTTTGTCCCACTACCACTTAGTCTGTCCTCTGTGTTCTGAGTGGGAAAGAGCGCAGTGCCCAGAGGTGTTGGGAAGAAGCACACCTGAGCTGCTGGCTCTGCCAGCCCATGTCCTCCCCTACTCTAGCTCAAGTGTGGCGGGAGACCAAGGAAATGTCCAGGCTGTGGAGAAAACCCCAGGGACAGGGAGGTGTTTCTGTACAGGTAGATTCAGAAATAGCGTTTTCCCCCTTAGAGCCTGTCTTGCAAATTGATGTACTTTTCCGGTCTCCTGGTTTATAAGCATCTTTTTTCCTTAAAACTGCTTTTAGTAGCTTTTGCTTTAGGGAAGGTATTTCATACCAACGTACTGGAAAGCTACTATAGTCCCATGTGAAGGCAGATACCTGGGGATTTTGTTTAGCCTTAAAAAAAAAAAAATCTGGTTTCTAAGTGTTGTCAGTTCTTTTTCCAGTGATTACTTAGACCTTTGAGGGAAGTCTTGTTACAGTAACTTGAAAAATGACGGACTTTACCTTTTAGCAGCTCAGGGAGTTCCTGACTTCACAGCTGCTGCTAAGAAGTCAGATTCATGCTGAGCAGTTTTAGTAAAGTGTTAGTTATAAATGAGAAAGAAAGGGGTTCTTTTCACAGTTACAGATAAACTGTCTCTAATAGTTTGCACCTTTTTTTCACGTTTGCTTTCTTTGGTTTTGTATGAACATTGAAGATGGATACTTGAGGTGATAAGTAATATTGAGAGGGAGGGAGGAAGGGGAAGGTAAGATAGAAACTGCATAGCTGCTGTAAGTTCAGGCGTCATTTGCGGACCTCAGAGAACACAAGGAGAACACGTTCTTATTCCTCAGTGTTCTGTACTTAAACTGTAGTCTTTTAAAATTGAGATATAATTCACGTACCATAAAAGTTACCCTTTTAAAGTATACAGTTCAGAGGTTTTCAGTGTATTCACTTTTGTGTAGCCGTCACTGTCTAATTCCAGAATACTTTCACTACCTCAAAAGAAACTGCCTATCCAGTAGCAGTAATTCCCTATTTCCCCCTCCGTCCAGCCCCTGGCAGCTACTAATCTACCTTCTGTCTATCTGGATTTGCCTATTCTGAGTATTTTATATAAATAGAATTACATGTTGTGTGGTCTTTCGTGATTGACTTCTTTCACTGAGCATGTTTTCAAGGTTCAACCATGTTGGCACATGTGTCAGTACTTGATTCATTTTTAGGAAGAATAATATATTTCAATGTGTGGATATACCAGGGCTTCCCAGGTGGCTCAGTGGTAAAGAATCCTCCTGCCATTGCAGGAAGGCACAGGAGACGCAGATTCAATCCCTGAATCAGAAAGAGCGCCTGCAGGAGGAAATGGCAGCCCACTCCAGTGCTCTTACCTGGACGATCCCGTGGACAGAGGAGCCTGGCGAGCTCCTCCGGGTTGGCACTTGTCAGTACTTGGCTCCTCTTTATCGATGAGTGGCGCTCCAGTGTGTTGGTATGCCACATTTTGTTTATCCATTCATCACGTGATGCGCATCTGAATTGTTTCCACTTCTGGACTATTATAAATAATGCTGCTGTGAACATTTGTGTACAAGTTTTGATGTGATGTAATTATTTTTAAACACAATACCTCTGTACTTTTTCAAAAAAGAGAACATTTGAAATCAAAATGAGTAAGTCCCATACTCCTACCACTCAGCCCAGGCATAGTCTTTTTATATTACCTTCAACTTGTATGTATTAAGTACATTTTAAATGGCTGAAACCACATCTTATCTTCATGATCCACTCCATTTTTCTTCTGTTCCCAGTTCGACTCACTACAATTAGACTTCCACTCTCACCATTAAAAATCAAAACTCTCTAATAAATTGTACCAATGTTTTATTAGCTTCCAAGGCAAAAGTAAAAATGAACAAATGGGACCTAATGAAACTTACAAGCTTTTGCATGGCAAAGGACACCCTAAATAAAATGAAAAGACAACCTACGGAATGGGAGAAAATATTTGCAAATGATGTGACTTTTAGGGCTTAATTTTTTTCCAAAATATGCAAACAGCTCATACAACTCCATAACAACAACAGCAAAAAAAACCAATCAAAAATGTGCAAAATACCTAAATAGATATTTCTCCAAAGAAGACAGACAGGTGGTCAATAGGCATCTGAAAATATGCTCAATATCACTAATTATTAGAGAAATGCAAATCAAAACTACAATGAGGTATCACTTCACACCAGTCAGAATTATTCAGTCACTACGCTGGGTCTGACTCTTTGCATCAGTTTGCCCATGAACTGCAGCACACCAGGCTTGCCTGTCCTTCACTGTCTCCCAGAGTTTGCTCAAGCTCATGTCCATTGAGTCAGTGATGCCACTGAACTGGAGCTGGTCCTTTCCCAGCACCTGCCCCAGGCTTCTGCTTCCAGTGAAGCTGTTCTGTTCAGTTCAGTCGCTCAGTCATGTCCAACTCTTTGTGACCCCATGGACTGCAGCATGCCAGGCTTCCCTGTCCATCACCAACTCCTGGAGTTTACTCAAACTCCTGTCCATCGAGTCAGTGGTGCCATCCAACCATCTCATCCTCTGTTGTCCCTTTCTCCTCCTGCCTTCAGTCTTTCCCAGCATCAGGGTCTTTTCCTAAGAGTCAGTTCTTTGCATCAGGTGGTCAAAGTATTGAAGCTTCAGTTTCAGCATCAGTCCTTCCAATGAATATTTAGGACTGATCTCCTTTAGGATGGACTGGTTGGATCTCCGTGCAGTCCAAGGGACTCTCAAGAGTCTTCTCCAGCACCACAGTTCAAAAGCATCAATTTTTCAGTGCTCAGCCTTCTTTATAGTCCAACTCTCACATCTGTACATGACTACTGAAAACCCAGGTGGCATGTTGACCGACATCTGGTGAAGGTTTACATCCTCAGCGAGGATCAGCAGTGGGACAACTGCGACGCCAGGCATGTTGTCTGGCTCCAGGGAGTGGCTGAAGGGCATGTCCCTTCTAGTCACAGCCCTACGAAACATGGTCCGATGGAGAAGGGAATGGCACACCACTTCAGTTTTCTTGCCTTGAGAATCCCATGAATACAATGAAAAGGAAAAAAGACATGACCAGTCATAATGGCCGTCTTTAAAAAGGCTACAAGTGATAAATGCTGGAGAGGATGTGGTGAAAAGGGAAACCTCGTACGTTGTTGGTGGGAATGTAGACTGGTACAGCTCCTATGGAAAAACAGTATTGAGATTCCTTAGAAAATTAAATATAGTTACTTCATGATCTAGCAATCCCACTCCTGTTGGATATACCTGGAGAAAACCTTAGTTTGAAAAGATACGAGCACCCCAGTGTTCATAGCAGCACTGTTTACAGTTGCCAAGACATAGAAGCAACCTAAATGTCCACTGAAAGATGAATGGATAAAGCTATGGTTTATATATGTAATGGAATATTCCTCAGCCGTAAAAAAGAATGAAATAATGCCATTTGCAGCAACTTGGGTGGACCTGCAGATTATAATACTAAGTGAAGTAGTTCAGATGGAGAAAGACAAATACATGATATTGCTTATGTGCAGAATCTTAATGATACAAATGAACTTATTTACAAAACAGACTTGCAGATTTAGAGAGTGAGGGAGACTGGAGGATAGGGATAGATTGGGAGTTTGGGATTAATGGGTACACACTGCTATATTTAAAATAGGTAGCCAACAAGGGCCTACTGTAAAAATTTAAAAAGAAAAAATTCATCCATGTTGAGTGTTTTTTATTTGCATAGATGTACCACAATTCTTTATCCATCCATTCACCAGTTAAGGGATATTTGCATTTTCAGATTCTGGCAGTCACAGCTGCCATTAAACCTTTTCACACAGGTTTTTGTGTACACAAAAGTTTCATTTCCCTTAGATAAACATACCTAGGAATGGGTTTCTTGGGTTATATGGTAAGTATATGTCTAACTTTATAAGAAGCTGCCAAACGCCCTTCCAAAATGGTGGTGCCACTTTGCATTCCCACCAGCAATGTGTGAGAATTCTAGTTGCTCTGAATCCTCATCAGCACTCGATATTGTCAGGTGGTGGTGGTGGTGGTGGTTTTGTTTTTTAACGAGCCATTTAATGTGTGTGTGTGTGGTAATAATCTTATTGTGGTTTTAATTTGCTTTCCTTAATGACTCATGATGTTGTGTATCTTTGGTAATGCTTCTGTTCAAATCTTTTGCCCATTTTCTTTTTTAATTGGATTGTTTGTTTCCAGTTTACTGAGTTTTGAGAATTCCTTATACTCTGGTTACATGTTCTTTATCAAATGTGTGATGCTAACATATTTTCTACCTTCTGTGGCTTCTGATAATCTAATTTAATCAAATGTTTTCTTTTATATATCATGCTTTTAGTGTAATAGCTAAGAAATCTTTGCGTAACCAAGGTCACATACATTGTCTCCTGTTTTCTTCTAGAAATTTTTTTTTTTTAATTTTTTGGCTGCACTGGGTCTTCTTAGCTGTGTGTGGACTTCCTGTAGTTGCGGCACACAGGCGTCTCTTGTTGCAGACCATGGGCTCTGGGTGCACAAGCTTCAACAGTTGTGGCACACAGGATTCATTGCTCCATGATATGTGGGATCTTCTCCGGCCAGGGGTTGAACCCTTGTCCCCTGCATTGGCAGACGGACTCTCAACCACTGGACCGCTTAGGGAAGTCCATTCTTTTAGAAGTTCTGTAGTGTTTTTTCTAGGCCCATTTGTTGACAAGACTGTCCTTTCTCCATTGAATTGCATTTGTATTTTTGTTGAAAATTAATTTCTTTCTTAGGGCTGCCATAATAAAGTATCATAAAGTATTAGAACAACAGTAATGTTGTCTCTCAGTTTTGGAGGCCAGGAATCTGAAATCAAGGTGTCAGCAAGGTCATGCTCACTTTGAAACCTTTAGGGGAGGATCCTTCCTTGCTTCTTCCAGCTTCTAGTAACCTCAGGTGTTCTTTAGCTTATTGCACCATAATTCCAGTCTGTGCTCCACACGGTGTTCTTCCATCTCTTCATATCATCTCTCTCTTATATCCATGTCCAAATTCCCCCTTTTTAAAAGACATCAGATATAATGGATTAGGGCTTACCTTAATGAGGTCGTCTTAAGTTGGTTAAATCAGCAAAGACCCAGTCTCCAAATAAGGTCACATTCTGAGGTACCGAGGGATGGAACTTCAACATACCTTTTTATAGGGGACACAAATCAATCCATAACTTTAATTGACCACAAGTACGGGTCTGTTTCTGGATCACCTCTTCTGTTCCATTGATCTGTGTGTCCTTCGTTTTGCCAGTGTCACCCAGTACTACATGTGTTGGGTTGGCCAAAAAGTTGATTCAGGTTTTTCCATAACATTATGGACAAATGTGAATGAACTTTTTGGTCAACCCAGTGGCTTTGTAGTAAGTATTGAAATCAGGTAGTGTGAATTCTCCAACTTTCTGCTTTTCCAAATTATTGATATTTTGAGTATTTTTATTCTTTTGCCTATCCATTTAACTTTTAAAATCAGTTTGTCAATTTTAGTAAAATACCCTATTGGGATTTTGATTGGAATTATGTTGAATCTTTTCCTTGTTCACAATCTTAGGGGGACAACATTCAGGGATTTATCATTAAGTATGATTTAACTATAGGATTTTAATAGATGCCTTGTATTAGGATAAGAAGTTTCCTCTATTTCTAGATCACTGAGAGTTTTTATCATGAATGGATGTTGACTTCTGTCAAATGTTTCTTCTGCATCTATTGAGATAATCATATAGTTTTTCTTCCTCAGTCTGTTGATATACTGAATCACATTGATTTTTAAATATTAACTTACCTTGCATTCCCAAGGTAAACTCTACTTGGTCATGATGGTATTAATTTTATGTATTATAGAACTTATTGACAGAAGTTGTTCAGAATATTCTCTTATTACCCTCTTAATGCCTACAGGGCCAGTAGTAGTGTATCTTCTTCCATTCCTGATAACATTGGCAATCTGTGTCTTCTTGTTTTCCTGTTCAGTCTGATCAGTTTGATTTTATTGATTTCAGAGGAACAGATTTTGGTTTCATTGATTTTTCTCTTTCTTTTTGGTTTTCTATTGTATTGATTTTTGTTGTTATCTTTATTGTTTGCTTTTTTCTTCTGCATACTCTGGACTCAGTTTACCAATAAATTCAACAACTTGGATAATAGTCAAATTCCTTGAAAGTACACAAACTATCAAAGCTCACTCAGGAGAAATAGATAATCAGAATAGCCTTATCTCTATTAAAAAATTGTAGTTGAAAATCTTTCCATGAAGGAAACTCCAGGCACCGGAGACTTGATTGGTGATTTTATTTCAACATTTGAGGAAGAAATAATGCCGGTTTCTACAGAATCTTTTTCTTAAAATGGAAGAGGAGGGACTACTTCCCATATCATTCTGTAAAGCAGATACCATCCTCATAGCAAACCCAAGAAAGGTGTTACTAGGAAAGAAAACCACAGTCAAGCCTTCTTTATGAACATAGATGAAGTTCTTAAAATTTAAGTGAATTTCCTTCTACAATTTCTGAAAAGGAAAATATAATCATGATGACTCAGTGGGTGAGCTTCATGTATTATTCCTCACATTCCTTGCAGGTGGCTCTCTTCCCAACTTTGGGTAGCTTACACACACACACAATTCATGTGAAGATCTGAGGGTGCTGTCCACAGATTTCTGGAGTTCTCTCTGCAGGTCTCTCTGCTCTACGTAATCAGGCTGCTTTGGTGGCTTTTAGCTCTCGGCAGCTTCTTGGTATTCCTGGGTGCCCAGTCCTGACTGAAGACTTTCCAGGTGGTAACAGGCAATCACAGGGTTCAGCTCAGTTGTTCTGTCTCTCCCTGGCTTCACTGTCCTGTGCGGCTTGTCGTCCAGTGTTTGGAAGCCACAGTTTTATGTATCTTTCTGGCTTTTTAGCTGTTCAGGTTGGGAAAGTAAATCCAATTCCTTATAACTCAATCTTGGCCAGAAGCAGAAGTCTGTGACTGGAATATGAAATGATTATGTCACATTTTACAGTGTCAGTATAGCCAGATGTTATTAATTCCCATAATGTTTGACATATAAATTGATCTCATGTTTTTGCTGTATAGATGATGCCGAAGTAGACCTTTTCATATATGTACCTTTTTGCTTCTATTGAATTATTTCCTTAAGATAAGTTTCCAGGAGAATAGTTACTGGATCAAAAGGTAATTTTAAGAATTGCATTTACATCTTTTAATCTGCTTCCAGTAGTTTCGGCCTCTTAGTACCCCTGTGACAACAGCAGGGCCACCAGTGACCTAGCTGCTCCAGCCAGCTCCCAGATGGCTGCTTTCAGTACGGTTTCCATAACAACTGGAAGCTGGAAAAACCTGCCTGCCCAGATTAGTGATATCACTTCCAGCTCCTGTTGGGAACTCACGGACTTGGGGGCAGTTGGTGAGAGAAATGGCCTATATATATAATTTGCAGAGAGTCTTTAAAATATATCCAGAGTCTGGCCTGTTCTCACTGTTCCCACAATAGCAAAACGAACATCATTCCTATCACGTCATCACATCCTGCCTGCAGTCTTCTCTGCCCAGTGGCCAGAGAGGACTTTCAAATCCTGAGTCAGATTGGCGTTGACCGCCGCTCAGAACCCATAGGAGAATAAGATCCGGTTCTCTGTTGCACTTGAGGCCCTCCTGAGCCAGCTGTCCCCTGCAGCTGCTTCCACCTGCCACATCCCTCCCTGCTGCTCCTGCTGCCTGGATCCTCCTTCCCTCAGGAGCCGCAGGACTTGGTCTCCCACTTCCTTTAGTTTGGGTCTTTGCTTGGATGTCACTTAACCCTCAGAGAGCTTTTCCTGACCATGTTAGCTACCTTTTCCCTCAGAGGACTGTAGATAGCACCGTCTAACAGCTCTTTCTGTGTTCGTTGTCTGATTCTCTGTTGGGATGTAATTGTGAGGACTTGCGTTTTTCAGTGTTGCATCTCAGCCCTGATAGCCATGCTTGGCTCATGGCGACGCTCAGTAACTGCTGAGTGACTGGACGAACAAGGGGCAAGCCAAGGTTGGGAAAGGGGCTGCGTGCTGAGAACTGTCTTCCCAGCCCGCTTCCCAGTCCGCCACAGACAGCACCCGCTCCCTCTGCACATCCTCCGCCCTTCTGGAGGAAACAGCCAGGTCACTACCTCTGAGGCGTTGGTGAGAAGTGTTTCTGATGATCTCAACTGGCGTGTGTTACACTGAACCATAGGAAGCTGTTGTAATGGATGGTTTTAAGCAGTTGCCATATGGCCTTTAGTAACCTCAGTGTAGAAGGTCCAGTTATTAACAGTAACTTCCGGAAGTTATGAGGACTCCTGCTTATCGCCTGATGCTTCCTGAGCATTCACTGTGTGCGGGCAGTAGGGCCCTTTGTGTCCTCACATCACCCTCATAACCGCTACGGGACATAGGTACTGTTATTCTGTCCAGTCTGTGGAGAGGAAAACTGAGACTCAAATAAGTGATGTGAGTGTGCCCAAGGTCATGATGAGCAGGGAACCACAGAGCCGGGGTGTGGATCCACATCTGTCTGACCGGAGAGGTCTTCACTTGAACCGCAGCACCATCTGGCCCTGCGCGAAGGTGGCAGAGGATGAGCTAGGAAGCTGCGCCTTCCTAAGGCTGAGGCCACAGTAGCGCGGTCGCCCAGGGCTCCGGGCCAGCCGTGGCATGGCTGAGCTCGGGGGCTCTTCCCCAGCACTGCCGAGCTGGTTGGCCGACCAACATCCTCTCACTGGGTACCATGCCAGGGACACAGTTTCCAGGATCCATCTGGGAGACTGTACATTGGTCTCCTCGGCTTGTCTGTCATGTGTGAGGACTGGAGATAATCTGGGTCAAAATATGCTGTGAGGATTGAATGCTGACATGACTTTAAGAACTTCTAGATCAGTCCCTTTAATGTAAAAAGGCTTGCTGCATCCATCACAGAATTCTGATTCAAACCAGGCCCCACATACCTGTTACACTGAAGGAAGACATTACGTCTTCCTCTCACAAAGCAGACAGACAGGTCTAGGACGGCTGGCCCATTAAGGAAGTGGGTTCTGCCATCTCTTGGGGCTTGTCTGGAAGCAGGAGGGCTGCCTCCCAGGTGGGCCATCATGATGGGCATTTAGCTCATACATGGCCCAGTTAGGTTGTGTTTTGGCAAGAGGAGAGGTTGGTGACCCTTGAGACAAGCTGACTAGTTTTGGCCCCAGATTTGCAAGTGTGTCTTTAAAGAGAGCTAAGATTTTTTTCATGTGCCTAAATTTCAACATGTGCTGGAGTAAAGGGTCCATAGGCTGATGTTTTCTCACAGTGCCCTCGAAGTGGTTCTGTGATTTTCCTTTTTGGTTCTTTCTCACTCACCTGACCCTTTGAGTTTACCCAGAACTCTGTGCAGACAGCAGGGAGGAGATGAAGCCAACAGCTGCCACCTTCAAGTTCCTGTCACCTGAAAAACGGCAGAAGGATGTTTAGGGCTAGGTGGATATGTTTCCAAAACCTAGAGGGCAACTTGTCCTAAAATATTTCAACCACATCTCCATGGTTACCTTCAGCTTACGTTAACTTCCTTTCGTTTCATGGTTAGAAGTAAAAGGCTTCATTCAGAAAAAGGCTGAGAAACTGCACTTCTGTTGAGACTCAAGTAGTTGATGATAGGTTCTTTCTAGTTCTAAAAGGAGCAGGCTAGAAAGTGAGAGGAAGCCCTGAGGGCTGATGCCTCGGTTGATTATTTATTGTTTTAAAATTGAGATACAAATCACATGCTACAAAGTTCACTACTTTTAAAGTGGATAATTCAGTGGTTTAATATTTCATACTGTTGTGTGGCTAATCACCACTCTCCAATTCCAGACCAGTTTCACCTCCACAAATAGATACCCCGCACCCATAAGCGGTCACTCTGCCTTCCCCTCTCCTCTAGCCCCTGGTAGTCACTAATCTACTTCCTGTAACTGGGTATTTGCCTCTGCTGGATATTTCTTTTAAATAGAATCATACCAATATTCATCCTCTCATGACTGGCTTCTTTTATTGAGCATACTGTTTTTAAAATTCACCCATGGTATAGCATTATTAGCATTTCATTCCTTTTTACAGCTGAATAATATTCCATTGTATGGATATTCTAAGCATTTCATATATCCCTTCACCAGTTCTTGGATATATGGGTTGTTTCTGCATTGTGGCTAGAATAAGTGATTCTGCTGTAAACCCCCACGTACAGTTTTCTTTGTGGATACTTGTTTTAATTTTTTGTGGGTAAATAACTGGGAGTGGGATTCTGGGGTCACATGGCAACCCTGCATTCCACCTTTTGAGGAGCGTCAGAGTTCTTCCCACAGCAGCTACGCCATCTTACACCCCCACCAGCAGCGTGTGAGGCTTCCCATTTCGCCACATCCTCACCAACACTAATCATTGCCTTTTTGATTATAGTCCTCGTGGATATGACATGGTCTCCCACTGTGGTTTTGATGTGCATTTTCCTGGTGACTAATGATGTTGAACATCTTTGTACGTGCTCATTGGCTACTTAACATCTGTTCTTTGGAGAAATGTCTGTTCAAATCTTAAGCCCGTTTTTAAAAATTGAGCTATTTGTTTGTCCTTTTATTGTTGAGTCGTTTTTTTAAGAGGACAAAAAGAGAGGCAAGGGTTTAAACAATAACAGATTTAGTTAGATTGCAGTTTCATAGTTTTCCAGGTGTGAGGTGCTGAAAAGTGTGGTAGATGAAGTGGAAACGCCGGAGTCTGGTGAGTGGAGGTATTGACTCAGACGTGTTCTAAGTGATTCCTCAAAAATTCTGGCTCAGAGGAACCTATTCACGGACATATTGGTGGTGTCTGGTTTTTGTTTTCTGTTTTCAGGGACATTTGCCTGAGCATAGAGCATCAGGAAGTCTGTGTGATCCTCGCCGTCCTTTGGAGTGCAGGGACTGAGCAGACTCTCCTCTTGGCTCACAGAGCTGTTGAGAACAGCAGTTTCATAGCTTCTTCACAGTGTTTTCCTCTTGGACGAAATGTTGAGAACAGTAGGCTTTTTCTTTCAAGTGAGACTTTTCCTTCCCTGTCAAACATTTACCTTGCCACCGCCCTGGACCAGCATATCGGAGTTGTGTAGAAAGGACCCCCTGCAGAGGGGCTGTGGTAGATGACTTTCCCCTTTGCACTCCTGCCCGAGCAGATGTTTCCGGACCAGATGACACTTGAGGAGCCTCCTAGCTCTGAGATGCTAGGCTAGGAAACCCCAGTCTGGATCTGCAGAAGATTCTCCTGTCCTCTCCGCACAATGTCAGGTGGGAAGCAGGGGCCTGACTTGGAAATGGGGTGCTAGGCCTTCCAGGGGGAAGGGAGTCTTACCCAGGAGGACCTCCCTGGTGGGAGGGAAGTAGGCTTGTTTCCCACTAACCTTCGAGGGTCACATGGACTGTCCAGGTCAGAGGTAGAGGAAGTCTTCTGACAGGCCTCTAGGAGAGTTACTGCCACTGTGTCCTCCATTTTCCTGAGTCCCTGCCCTCTCCCTCCGTGCAGTCCTCATGCACAGGTGGAAGGAGAGCCAGAGAAGGAAGTCTGGTTCCGTCTGGTAGCACTCCACAGGTCTCCTGTAACTTGCTCCCAAAGTTGCAGGTTGCTAGCTTTCTCCCCTCCGCCGTCCATCCCACTCTGGATGGTCCAGTCCTTTAATGGTGGGGGTGGAGGAGGGGGTGTCTCAACTTGAATTTCCCCCCTGAGTACTCTGCATTATGTTTATCTCCTATTCCTGGTCTTCCCTGCTTTTAGGAAGTCACGTACCTTCTGCCAATGGCCCCTTCTCAGCCCTGACTCCGAGCATGTGGCCCCAAGAGATCCTGGCCAAGTACACGCAGGTACAGCAGGCTCAGTGGCTCTGCTCCGCGCTGGGCGCCCGGGGGCCCTCACCTGCTGCCGGTGTCCTGGGAGCAGAGCCGCTCCTCTGTATTCACATGGGACCCCACGTCAGAGACAGAGTCTTAGCTCCACGACCTCTGTGAATCAAGTATTAGGTTGGAGAAAAAGTACGACTTCTGCTCTCAGTATTATGGGGACATGAAAACACATAAAAGGTGTTTCTTGCCTTGACCTTATTATCTTTGACCTCTGAGGAAAACAAGAAAAATGCAGGGAGAATTCTAGAGGGTCGTGGGCTCCGTAACTGAGAGATGACCGTAGGAGGCTTCAGGGAAGGCTGGGAGGAGTGCGGTGGCGCTGACCTTCCCACTCTCGCTCTAGAAGGAGGAGGCCGCGGAGCAGCTGGAATTCTGCTATGATGAGTTCGGGTTCCGCGTGGACAAGGAAGGTGAGACTGAGCCCCTCGGGGGTAACCACCCACGTCCTTGTGGGGAGCACCAGCTCTGTGACCGATGACACTGCGGTGGCCTTGAGCTCTGGATGTTTCACCCCGATGTTCTAGAATCGTGGACAAAGCCACATCCGATGCTGACGCTATAGTGTACTGAGTTCTCCAGGGTATTTTTGGTTTTAGAGTGGGCAAGGTTCCCTTTTTTCTTTTCTTTGCCACTCTGCACAGCTTGTGGAATCTTAGTTCCCCAACCAGGGATTGAACCTGTGCCCTCAGCAATGAAAGTGCTAAGTCCTAGCCACTGGACCACCAGGATTTCCCTATTTTTGTTTTTGAGATTAATTTTATTGACCATAATATGGTAAAAAAAAAAAAAAAAGCAATAATGTTCATTATAAAGAATTTTAAAAATATATCAAAATATAAAGATTAAAACAGATTAACCCATAATCCTACAACCTGCAGATAACTGCTGACATTTCAGTGTGTTTTTTTCCTGGCTTTGTGAGTATCTTTCATAACATTGTACCTTTCATAACTAAGATGGTATCATACACATGTTTCTTTTACTGTTCTTATATCTCTTCACCTTATTCCATGAGCATTTTGTCTGTCAGTTAATACCTCTTTTTTAAAGAGTATTTTCTGTGACTGTATACTGTCCCATTGTAATGGACTGGTCATCGTGTATTTGTGACCAGTCTTCTGTAAGTGAACCCCAGGCCGCCCCCACTGCTAGCCGCTGTCGGTTGCCACATGGGCACTTGGGAGGCCATCTGCTAGAACCTAGGGTCGCTGTCGCCAACCAGATAACTGACCGAGGCCAATCGTCTGCAGGTCACACATTTCCAGTTCTGACGAGTCTTCCTTGTTATCTAGTTCATAGGCAGGTATTTGTCAGTTAAAAGCTGCGCCTGAGAGGAACACAGGCAACTTTTTAGTATGACAGGAGTATTCTGTATCATGACAGGGGCAGTGTTTAAACGTTTGTTTATTGATCCTCGACAAAGACGAGGCCAACAGCATTTTCAGGGCAGGAGGATGGACACCTAGGGAGCGGGGATGGCGGGCTCATGGGTCTGGTTTGGGGAGACAGTGCAGAGTGCGGATCTACTGTTCAGGGTGTCTGGGAAGCACCAGGGAAGTGACTGGAGAGGGGGCCCTGGGTTTCGGCAGTGAGATCTGGGCAGTGGATCCAGAGCCCGGCCCTCTGCTCTCGGAGCACAGACAGCGGGATTGCTGTTCCCCCTGCCCACAGATGCCGATGGCACCCCCTATTCCGGCCAGCTGCTGGAGGACCCCCCACAGAGGCTGCGCTGGCAGGCCCACCTGGAGTTCACCCACAACCACGACGTGGGCGACCTCACCTGGGACAAGATCGCCGTCTCCCTGCCCCGCTCCGAGAAGCTCCGCTCACTGGTGCTGGCCGGGGTCCCCCACAGCATGCGGCCACAGGTGAGGCGGGGCCTGCGGAGGCCGTGGGGATCAGGGCCCCACGGGGACTGAGTGCCGTGCCCACTCCTCAGCTGTGGATGCGGCTGTCCGGGGCCCTGCAGAAGAAGAGGAACTCCGAGCTGTCCTACCGAGAGATCGTGAAGAACAGCTCCAACGATGAGACCATTGCCGCCAAGCAGGTGAGGCCCTGTTGGGGGTAGGGAGTTGGGGGAAGGCCCCTTAGGGGTGGCCCAGGAGGCACCCCTGGGTAGTCCTTTCACCCCTACACCTGTGTCTGGAGCCAGCTTCTCCTTTGGTTCCTCTAGGGGTTGGGGGGATAGTCAGAAAGGTCACCATGCCCAGTGCATATTAGGGTCCCCTGGAGACTTTAAATGCAGGTTTCCAGGCTTCTTTCCAGAGATTCTCATTCCATAGCTCTGGCACAAGCCCCAGGCTTCTGTAGCTTTGTTGAGAAGGTCCAGGGTGAATCACGTGGCCTCAGCTGCACACCAGCTGGGGCTGTGATCCCCAGGGGAGTAGGGTTAGCTTTGACCCAGAGCCTGAGGACCTCCCCCTTCCTGGGAGAGAAGCCAACCTGAGGTTTGCCCCACACAGGGGTCCCTGGCCTCCTCCCTGGGGGTCTCGGTGTCGGGGGTGCGGAGGCTGTGCCGCTGCAGCTGCGCCTCACGGGCTCTTGTTGTGGGCGGGCTGCCGGCAGATCGAGAAGGACCTGCTCCGCACCATGCCCAGCAATGCCTGCTTCGCCCACGTGAGCGGCGTCGGGGTGCCCCGCCTACGCAGGGTGCTCCGAGCGCTGGCCTGGCTCTACCCAGAGATCGGCTACTGCCAGGGCACGGGCATGGTAAGCACAGCCCGGGGCGGCCCATCTCACCATCCGGGCGGGAAGCAGGGAGGAGTGGGTGGCGGGGGTGTCCGGAGGTGGGAGAGGGCTGCCAGGCGCGGTGGTTCCAAGCCTGAGGCGGGCACGTGGTCTGTGGTGTGACGCCCACAGAGGCCGCCTTGCTGTCATGGGTCCCCCCGAGGGTGTATGCAGACCTGGGTAGATGTCCCTTGTCCCCCTGCCCTGCCAGGTGGCTGCCTGCCTCCTGCTCTTCCTGGAGGAGGACGACGCCTTCTGGATGATGTGTGCCATCGTCGAGGACCTGCTGCCCGCCTCCTACTTCAGCACCACCCTGCTGGGTGTGCAGACAGACCAGCGGGTCCTGCGGCACCTCATTGTCCAGTACCTGCCTCGCCTGGACAGGCTGCTCCAGGAGCACGACATTGGTGAGGGCCCGACCCGCCTCTGCTCTGGGTCCAGGGGTCCCCGCTCGGACTTAGGTGCCACAGGTCTGAGGACGTGCCGAGGACAGGCACCTGGTAGCTCGGGAGGAAGAAGGGGCGTGCCCCCTGTGCTGCTCTCTTGCTCTCTGACGCTCCTGCCTCCTCCACGGCTCGTGGGCCTGGGGGATACCCCTCTCTGGCGGCCCCATCCCTGGCCCCCGCCTGAGGGCCCCCGCTGTGTGTCCACAGAGCTGTCGCTCATCACGCTGCACTGGTTCCTCACGGCCTTCGCCAGTGTGGTGCACATCCGCTTGCTGCTGCGCCTCTGGGACCTGTTTTTCTACGAGGGCTCCCTGGTGCTGTTCCAGGCCACGCTGGGCATGCTGCGTCTCAAGGTGATGGCCCAGCCCTGGCATCCGAGGCGGCTCCCCGGCAGCCCCACGGGGCCTGCCCTCAGCCTCGGCCTCCTGCAGCCTGAGCACCAGCCCATCTGGGGGGAAAGGGGGTGTCTCTCAGGAACAGGGCCTCCTTGTGCTCAACTTGACCATGCAGGGGAGTCACCCAGGTGGTTGGGGTCCACCAGGCGGTGACACCCGCTCTTCGCCTGGCCCAGGAGGATGAGCTGATCCAGTCGGAGAACTCGGCCTCCATCTTCAACACACTTTCAGACATCCCGTCACAGCTGCAGGACGCAGACCTGCTGCTGGGGGAGGCCATGCGGCTGGCGGGCTCACTCACCGCCATGGCCGTGGAGACCCAGCGCCGCAAGCACCTGGCCTACCTCCTGGCTGACCAGGGCCAGCTCCTGGGTGCCAACGCCACTGCCAGCCTCTCTCAGGTGGGCGCGGGAGGGAGGAGGCCCCACTCATCACCACCCCTCAGCTCAGCTCCCAGGGCCCAGCCTGGCCGGGCCACTGCTGTGGAGGGATCACCACTTTGGCCTTGGCACGTCTCTGCCAAGAGCTACCCTGTTTGAGCGTAGGATAGACCCAGGCTTGAAATGACCCTCAGTGTTGGCTTCAGAGGCCATGTCAGAGAAGGCAGCGTGGGTGAGATGCCAGCCGGGCCTCTGTGTGGAAGGCTCTGCTCACTGCCACCCTGTGCTGGGGTGCCATCTGCTTGGCTGGGTGCTGGGTGTCTGGCACCCACAGGTAGTCTGGGCGCTAGGTGCCCAGGCCCCACTGACCTGACTTCATGCCCACAGGTGGTCTGGGTGCTAGGTGCCCGGCCCCGCCAACCTGACTTCATGCCCACAGGTGGTCTGGGTGCTAGGTGCCCAGCCCCGCTGACCTGACTTCATGCCCACAGGTGGTCTGGGTGCTAGGTGCCCGGCCCCGCCAACCTGACTTCCTGCCCACAGGTGGTCCGCCGCAGGACCCAGCGGAGGAAGTCTGGCATCACATCGCTGCTCTTTGGTGAGAGCTCTGTGCTGGCAACCGGGTGCTGGGCTGGGCTCTGAAAGTGGGGCAACGGGGGCGGCCAGACTCACACCCCATGTGGACTCTGCACTGCTTTGGAGTCGGGACGGGGCACGGCCATGGTTGCCATTGGTCTCTGGGCCTCGCAGGGGAGGACGACCTGGAGGCAATGAAGGCCAAGAACATCAAGCAGACAGAGCTGGTGGCCGACCTCCGGGAAGCCATCCTGCGTGTGGCCCGCCACTTCCAGTGCACGGACCCCAAGAACTGCAGCGTGGTGAGTCTCAGGGCCCAGTGCAGGGCATAACCGGGGCCCCGCTTCCCTGGCCCTCTCCTGAGTGGTGGTCTTTGTGCCACACCGGCAGGAGCTGACCCCGGACTACAGCATGGAGAGCCACCAGCGTGACCACGAGAACTACGTGGCCTGTTCGCGGGGCCACCCGCGCCGGGCCAAGGCCCTGCTGGACTTCGAGCGCCATGACGACGATGAGCTGGGCTTCCGCAAGAACGACATCATCACGGTGCGTGGGGAGCGGGTGGAGTGGCCAGGCCCTCACCTGGCCAGAGCGCTGACCCGGGATGAAGCCGGGCCGCCGGAGCCGAGCTTCCCACGCTTCTCCTTGGCAGATCGTCTCCCAGAAGGACGAGCACTGCTGGGTGGGCGAGCTGAACGGCCTGAGAGGTGAGGCCTCTGTCTGGTCGTGTCGAGGCGGGCTGGGCTGCGAAGCTGCGGCGGCGCTGGGTCTGCTCGGACAGTGTCTCTGTCACCCTGTGTCCTCAGCCCCGTGGGGGGCTGGGGACCTCAGGACACAGAGCTGTGGGCCTCATGGGGTCTGCTTCTCCCGCAGGCTGGTTTCCAGCCAAGTTCGTGGAAGTGCTGGATGAGCGGAGCAAGGAGGTGAGCGCGCACAAAGGTGGGCCTATCCCTGGGGCCCGCCGCCCCTTCTGCCCCGAGGCTGACGCCCTCCTGGCCCCGGGCTGTGTCCCCTGGTGTGTGGAGCGCTTGTGAGGACGGGGAAGGGCTGGCTGGGCCCCTCAGACCCCGTCTTCCCCACTCAGTACTCCATCGCGGGGGACGATGCTGTGACGGAGGGTGTCACAGACCTTGTGCGAGGGACCCTCTGCCCAGCCCTCAAGGCCCTGTTTGAACACGGACTGAAGAAGCCTTCGCTGCTCGGGGGCGCCTGCCACCCCTGGCTGTTTATCGAGGAGGTGAGTGTCCGGACCCCGTGGAGCTGGTGGGGAGGTAACCTGCTCAGCCAGACTCTGTGGCTTTGACCTGGTATCTACCCTCTGGTCCCTGACACTCACCGCACCCCCCAGGCAGCGGGCCGGGAGGTCGAAAGAGACTTTGACTCCGTGTACTCACGCCTGGTGCTGTGCAAGACGTACAGGTAACCCGGCACCTGCACCCTCCTGCAGGGTCGCCCTACTGGCAGCCGGGGGCCGGGGGCAGGGCGGGGCGGGGCCCGAGCCCTCCAGGGCAGTGCGGGCAGCTCTGGTCCCCCCTCAGGTTGGACGAAGATGGCAAAGTCCTGACTCCAGAGGAGCTGCTCTACCGGGTAAGGGGGGGGCCGCGGGCAGACCAGCCTCTAGGGTGGGCAGCTGGGGACGCCCGAGTGACCGCTGTGCCCCGCAGGCTGTGCAGTCTGTGAATGTGACCCACGACGCCGCACACGCACAGATGGACGTGAAGCTCCGCTCCCTCATCTGTGTGGGGCTCAAGTGAGTGTGCGCGCCTGTGAGCGTGCGCGCCCCTCGTGAGCAGGGGTTGTGTGTCGGGGCAGGGCTGAGCTGGACAGCGGCCAGGGTGCTCCTAAAGGTCGTTCTCCAGCATGAGGCCGGCCACCGCTTGGCAGGGAGGGGCGCTGGGGTTCATGAAGTACCGGTTACAGTGAGGTGCGCCATCAGGGCTCACCGGAGACCTGGCTGCAGACTAAGGGACGCTGGCCCCGGGGTCCAGGCTGAGCGTGGTGTTTCTGGACTTGACGCCAGGCAGAGGGGCGGCATCCGGCTGTGCTGATCTGGGGGCGGGGGTCCCCGAGATGAGCTCCGAGCTCGCTGTGGGCCTGCCGGCCAGCGAGCAAAGACATCACTGGCTGTGTGACCCGCGGGCAGAGGGTCCCTGGCAGGAGGTGGTGATGGAGCCTCAGGTGCGGGAGGGGCGGATCCTTGCACTCTGAGCGAGTGCCCTCCCTGCCCCCAGTGAGCAGGTGCTGCACCTGTGGCTGGAGGTGCTCTGCTCCAGCCTGCCAACCGTGGAGAAGTGGTACCAGCCCTGGTCCTTCCTTCGCAGCCCCGGCTGGGTCCAGATCAAGTGCGAGCTGCGGTGAGGAGGCCCTGGGCTCCTGCAGCCCTAGCCGGGGGGTGGGCTGAATTCTTTGGCAGCATCTGACAGCCCCCCTTCTCCCTCCAGGGTTCTCTGCTGCTTCGCATTCAGCCTCTCCCAGGATTGGGAGCTTCCTGCAAAGAGAGAGGTGGGTGGTGGGGCCTGCCTCCCAGGGGACTGTGGTGGGTGGGGCAGGCTGGCATCGGTGCCAGGGGCTGCCTCCCCCAAGTGTTTCCGGGTGGCCGAGGCCTTGGGGGGCCCTGAGTGCTGGTGCCACTTGGAGGACTGTCCTGACCCCTGCCACCTGGCTTCCTCGCCATGTGGCCAGCAGCCATGACAGGAGGGCTGTCTCATGCAGGAGGAGAAGCAGCCCCTGAAGGAGGGTGTTCAGGACATGCTGGTGAAGCACCACCTCTTCAGCTGGGACATCGACGGGTGACATGTTCCTCTAGGGGCCCTGTCACACCCGGTGTGCCCACCAGCATCCCCCACCAGTAAGGAGAGAACAGCCTGGCCTGGGCCAGCCCCAAACTGCAGGGTCAAGGGGAGGACACGCTCCGAGCTGTGACTGGGCACCGTGGTAGGGGGGCAGAAGGTGGCAGGAACTAGAGGGGGTCCCCCCAGTGCTGGGGGAGGGCCCTGTCCTGCCAGGGTCTTCAGAGGCCCTGGGCCCAGCTCCACGGTGCCAACCGAAAACTCTTTGAGGTGGAGCGCCAGCTCTGTGCTGTCAGGTCTTGCTCAGGAAGTGGGTGGGGGTGGCTGAAGGCTCCTGGGCCGCCTTGATTTATAAATAAACTCTTGTCTTTGAGAAAGCATCTCCCCGCCTCCCATCCGGCCAGGGCTGGGAAGTGGTGTCAGGGTCACGGCGTGGACACCTGGGACCCAGCCATACCACCCATGTCTAATCTAACGGATTGAACGAGATGGGCCAACAAGAGGTGTTTTTATTTTAAAAAGTTCACACAGCTGTCCCACCTCTGGTTTTGGTGACTCCACACCTCGTCCCCTGTGGATGACCGTGATGGGCAGGAGGCGGCGGCCAGAGCCTGAGGGCCACCTCAGGCTCCCCCGCCGTCCCCGGCCATGGTGGCTGCAGTGAGGCAGCAGGCGGAATGTGGGCAGGGGGCAGGAAGCACCCTGCCCTCGTGGCACTGATAAGGAGCAGGAAGCAGGAGGGTGAGGCACAGGCTGTGGTGGCTACACGTCAAACACAAGTGATGGGTGGGGCCGCGGGGAGCCGTGTCCAGCCCTGGGAGTGGTGGTCTCCGGGCCCTTCTGTGTGCAGAGGGTGGGGGTGGCCACATCCCCGCCCGCCCCGAGATACATGTGTATATATGGCGATATAATAGAGGTATGTACATCTGTACAGAAAACGTTTGCCACCAACCACTACATGGCTGCACTACACCACGACACTAAGATGAGGGAGCCCCTCCCGGGAAGCCTGGGACACTGGTGGTGGTGTCGCGAGGATGCTGAGGTAGAGGCCCAGGGAAGGGGAGAGGAGGACACGCTGGCCCTGGCTCTGCCTCGGCCCCGGGCCTCGCCTCCTAAGCAGACTGCAGCCAGCAAGCGCACCCCGACCTCACAGAAGGAGGTCAAATAGAAGCCCGGCCCCGCCGCCTCGGTGAGCCAGAGGCAGGCATGGGGGTGCCTGCTGTGGCCTCCCAAGGAGGGGCAGGGCCTGTGATTGTCAGGACTTCCGGCCACATGGAGGGGCTGGATGGGGCTGCAAAGTGCCGGGCGCCCCGGAGTTCTCGGGGCCTCTAGCCCTCGCACTCCCCGGCTCTGCAGCCCCAGAGCTACAAGCAGGAGTCCCAGTGCAGCTGCAGGTCGTGGCCATCGAGGAAGTCCGTGGAGAAGAGGCTGGGGGCCGTGGTGCTGAGCGGGGCCAAGCTGAGCACCGGCCCGCCTGACGACAGCTCCAGCCAGTCCATGCTGTCCAGGTGCCCGTCGGCCAAGTCCAGGCCCACACCGCTGGGCTCAGGCGCAAAGTGCAATTCCGAGGTGTCCATGGGGGATGGGGGGTGGTCCAGGATGGCAGAGCTGCTCAGCATCTGGCTGTGGAGGTCATCGATGAGGGAGAGGGGCTCCGGCCCCTCATGCCCGCCAGTCAGCAGGGGCAGCCCTGTGCTGCTCTCCAGGAAGTCCTCCAGGCGCCCGGGCAGAGCTGGCGAGCCTGACGGAGGCGGGGCGGCATGAGGGAGCTCAGCTGCAGGCGAGGGCTGGGCGGCCAGGGGTGAGCCGCAGGCTGCTGTTGGGGGCGCCTTCTCTTTCCCTGGCTCCTTGAAATCTGCTGAGATCTCTGCCAATCAAGAAAGCAGATGGGCATCAGAAGCCAGCCTGAGTGTGACCTGCAGCTGGAGCTTCCCCTTACAGCACGTACGAACACTGACCCATTTTGAGTTAAATTTAGTAGCCAAAACTATAAAACTCGCAGAAGAAAGGGGAATGTCTTCGTGACACTGAAGTCAGTAGTGATTTCTTGGTTGTAACAGCAAAGGCATAGGCAAAGAAAAAATAAACTGGAAACATTTAAAACTTCGTACATCAAAGATCACTATCGAGAGTGAAAAGACCACACAGCAACTACACTTCAAAAGTTAAAATGAGTGAAAAGACAGACAAACAAGAACGAGAGAAAATATTTGCAAACCATGTATCTGGGTTAAGTCACTGATATCCAGAATAACTCCTAGAACTCAATAAAACCCAACTGGAAAACAGACAAAAAACTCACATTTCTCCAGAAGAATATACAAAGGTGGCCTGCAAGCACATGAAAAGATGCTCAACACTAGTAATCATCAGGGAGACAAAGATTTGAAAATAAGTGTTGGTAAGGATGTGGACCAACTGGAACCCTTGTGCGTGGCTGGTATGAATAAAAAGTGTGGTTGTGTGAAAAACAGTCCTGCAGTTCCTCAAAACATGAAACACAAAATGACTCTATGATCCAGCAGTTCCACTTCTGGGTACGTACCCCAAAGTTCAGAAACACGGACTCAGATACCAGCGCTCAAGACAGCGTTGTTCACAACAGCCAAAAGGTAGAAGCGACCCACGTGTCCAGTGGATGAAGGGATCAACACACTGGTCCTGACACAATGGAACACTATTCAGCCCAGAAGAAATTCTGATAAAAGCTACAACATGGAAGAACCTGGGGACTATTACGCTAAGTGAAGCCAGCCAGAAACAAAAGTAGTGGTGCGTGACTGCCTCACACACGTTTACAACAGTCAATTCACACAGGGAGCAGAAGGGGTGGGTGGGAGGAACCAGGAGTGAGTGTGTAAAGGGGACCGTGTCAGCATGGGACCATGCAAGAGTTCTAGAACCAGGTAGCAGTGATGGCTACACGACGATGTAAATGAACTTGATGCTGCTGAGTCTGCACCGTTCAAAGATGGTTATGATTGAAAACCATGTTATGTATATTTTACCACAATTAAAAAAAAAAAACATGCAGACAACCAGGCTTGCTCCCTGGCCCTCTAGGTCCTGCCCCAGCTGAACGCCAGACGCCCAGCCCTGCTCCCTCCCCTTGCCTGCGGTGCACTGCCGCCCCCCACCACCTCTCTGTGTGAGATCAAAACCAGTGACCTCGATTTTTTTGTAACAGGTAAAATCCACCACTCTAAAGTGTCCAAGAGCACAAGCTCTTGCTCTTCCTACTAACGTAACTGAATCCCTCAGGAGAGAACCCGCCTGTTTCTCTGCCCACACAGACACACTCCTGGAGTCTCCTTCACCTCCAGACCACCAGCTCATCCTACTTTTCCACACCCACCCCTTTGCGGGGAGCCCCCTGTAGAGAGCAGTCTAGACCCGCTGCCTTCCACAGCCCCAGCCTCTCCAACTGGCTTCAAGCAGGCCCCGGCCGCCGACCCACTGTCCGGACTGAGGCCACCAGCCGCCAACACGATGCACAGCCCGCGGCCAGGTCTCGGTCCTCGCCTTTCCTGAGCAGCCCTGGGCCTTGACCCTCTCAAGGATGCAGCTCCCCCTCCGCAGCTTGAACCACACCCCCCAGTCCCCACCACCCCCTCCTTGCTGCACACCCAGCCTCACTGCTCTGAGCACCAGCAACCCCCGACTCCTGCCTTCAACTCAGACCTCCCCCGCCTGGCCTTGGGGCCCCTCCATTCCGCTGTCTAGGGACCAAGGCGCCCACACACCCAGGCGCTCACGCTGCTGCTAACAGCGCAACCCCCCGGCTGTGTCCCCTGGCCACACACCTAACTAAGCTACAGGAAACAGCTGGCGCTTGCACACTCCTGGACCCAGCCCTCCTGTGGCGCCCCTCACACCCCTCTCTCCTGGATCACCAGCCTCCCCATCTGCTCTTCCAAAGGAGCTACCCTTCACGCGAAGCTGTGCTACGGCTCCCAGGGTCACCCAAGGTCCCCCTACCAAGGTCACCCAAGGCGCCCCCAGGCCTCCGGACCACCCACACCAGCTCTACTCCGCCCTGCAGCTGAACAGCACCTGCCCAGCAACCCTGACCCCGACCACTCCCCGCACCTGGGACCCTTGCCTTCCCTGCTTTTCTTGACGCTCTAACATGGGACAATTTATTCTTTTTATTCCTCCATCACCTCCCCACAATAGACTGCAAGCCCCGCAGAGGCAGCATCTCTCTTGCTCACTGCCTCACCCTGGGCTGCGGGCACAGCGCTGGTCACGTGGCGCAGCAGTTCAGGATGAAACAGATGTGCACTGAAGACGCACCCCGCACGGGGGCCCTGCCAGCTTCTGGGACATGTCTTACACAGTGCCGCCTCCTAAGTACTTACCAGGCCTGCCAGGCATTGTGTTCAAGAACCAAACCAAACCCAATCAACCGAGCCCAGGCTAGAGACAGGCGCAGACAGGAGTGCGGGGGAAGCAGCGTGGGGCCCGGACTTTACCTCCACTCTGAATCAGAATGTCAAACAGGTCATCCATCTGCTGGCTTGAGGAACCATTTTCCTGTGGGCCAAAGATCAGGAAAAGATGAAGACCTACAACAGGAAGCCCCAGCCTGGCTCGGCACAGATCCTCCCAGCCCTGAGCCAGCCGTCAGGCCCCAGCAGCCTGCGCCCAGGCTCCCGCAGCACCCCCTCATGCCCCGAGACCCCCTCTCCAAGGCCTCTCTGGCCCAGAAGGCTGGCTCCTGCCAGTCCCCCCTCCCACAAGAACAGGGGGACTGTGACCACCCACCCTACGGGCCCCCAGCCACCCTCTTTACCTGCGGCCTGGGCTGCTGGCTCACAGCTTCCTCGTAGCCAGGCGGCTTCTTCTTCGGCTGAGAAGCGGGGGTCCCAAAAAGGGGTTGGGGTGGAGGCTCCAGGTCCATGTGGGCTGGGGGGCCAGGAGCTGGAGAATCAGGCTGGGACAGGGGCTGAAGGAGGACAGAGAACCACAGCTGGCTGAGGGAGGCGGCCTGGGGCCCGTGCCAGGCAGGCAAGGTGGGGAGCGTCCACCCTCCGCCCAGGCCAGCGGTGCAGCTGCACACACTCTTGGGGAGCTTCGTGGACACCCCCGGGGAGGAAGCCATACGGGATGGGCGCGGCCCTGACCCCTGACCCTGCCGAGGATGACTGGCTCCCTGACGCCCCTCCCCTCCCCCCGAGCTTCTGCTCAGGGCCCAGGTCCCTTCCCCAGTCCCCGGGTCCTGTCACTGCCCCCATCCCCAGAGCCCTGCAGGGCTGAGGCCACACAAAGCCTAAGGCAAGCTCACCTTTGGACCAGGCTGAGTGGAGGGTCTGGGCTGTGAGGGCGGCAGCAGCAGGGAGCCAGCTGCCAGTGTCACTTTGGTGGGGGACGGCTGGCCTCTCTGAGGGGAGGAGGGGCGGGGCTCCTGTCAGGCCCCACCCCCAGCCCCTCTCCCGGGCACCCCACCCTGCAGCAAGGGCAGGAGTGGCCCACCCCGGGGGGCTGCTCAAGAGCCTCCAGACACCGACAGCCTCTGACACTAAGGGCCAGAGTGGGGGGCAGGCCCTCACAGCTCCGCCTTCAAGGTTGGGGGTCTCACACAGGGGCCCCAACCTCCCCAAGTCTCAGCCCTGTGTGGGTAACCTCGGCTGGGGAGCCCTCGTTTTGGGAGGGCCGAAGGGGATGGTCCAAGGACGTGAGCGCAACCTGCCCCCCAGAGGGGGCTCCCGTGAACGGGGCGCTGTCACTAAACGCCTCCTCGCCCTCCCGCAGGTCCTGCCCCCGTCCCCAGGTACCTGCTGGGGGCTCCCGCTGGCCAGGACAGGGCTGTCTGTGTTCTTCTTGGTCACGGTGAGGACAAGATGGGTCCCTGCAGAGTCAGTGAGGAGGGGGGGCGGTGTGACCCCCTTGACGAGGCTGGGGCCCTGTGGGCCCACCAGCAGCTGGGGGGCCGGGGCCGGCTCTGGCTCGGGTGGCACAGCCTCCTGCTTCACCACCACGGCCGGGGGCGCAAGGGCACACGCATCTGCGTGGGGGGCGGCGGGGGCCGCGAGGCTGGGGCTGAAGGGAAGCTCGGGGCCTGGGGGCCGTCGGCTGAGCTGGCAGCTGGTGAAGCTGTTCTCCTGCTTCACCGCGGGGCCCAGAGTGACCAGGGCCGAGGCCGGCTCAGGCTCGGGCCCCATGGCTTCCTGCTTCACCACCACGGCCGGGGACACCAGGGCACGGGCGTCTGCATGGGGAGTGGCAGGGGCCGCGAGGCTGGGGCTGAAGGGGAGCTCGGGGCCCAGGGGCCGCCGGCTGAGCTGGCAGCTAGCCAGGCTGCTCTCCTGCTTCACCGCGGGGCCCAGGGTGAGTGGGGCGGGGGCTGGGCCCGGGGCCGGCTGCTGGGCCCGCTTCTCCTGCTCCAGCTGTAGCCTGAGCCACTCCACCAGCTGCTGCTTCTGCCGGAGCATGCGCGTCAGCTCCTCGATCTGCTTGTCCTTCTCCTGCAGCATCTGGTCCTTGTCCCGGCCCTCCAGTTCGGCCCGCGCCCCCGGGCTCCGGCAGCAGGCTCCGGGGCGGGGGCCCTCCTCCTTCACGAGGACCTGCAGCGGCGAGGCCTGCAGGGTGAGCTGGGTCACGGGGGATGTCACCATCTCGCCAAAGCTGTCCCCCGGCGTGGAGTTCTCGTCGCCTGTGCTGAGCAGCGACCGCTCTGAGGGTGTGGGAGACACGGGGGGCGTGGAGCCCGTGCTGCCAAACTTCACCACGCCATTGCTGGTCACCGTGGCCAGCACCACCTCGGCCGGCGCCAGGCCCGCTGCCACCAGGGCGGGCCCTGTGCTAAGCCGGGCGGTGGGGAAGGCGACCACCACCTCGCCCGCCTTGGGCAGCAGGGAGGCGGCGGGGGCCTTGGGCGTGCCGGGGCTGGCAGGGGTGATCTGCTCCTGGTAGGCACGCAGGCGTTCAATCAGGTCTGTCTTGGTGCCCGAGACAGGCAGTGACCGCAACTTCAGTTCCTGCTTCAGCTCTGCCACCTGCGAGGGCACGGGAGTCAGGGCCGCCAGGGGGCAGAGAGCAAGACCAGCTTCTGTCTGTTGGGCCTTGTCTGTCTGGGCCCCACCAGCCACTTCAGACACATCAAGCCCCAGCCCTCCCACACCCTGGAGGGAGAGACCTGCGTCTGCTGGGCCGGCCCCCCCTTCCCTGTCCTCACACCAGGAGCCTGACCCCACGGCTGGGCAGGACGCGTCCTCAGCTGTCTCCAGCCCCACCCTGTGCTCAACCAACACTTGAGTGAACTCACTGCATCTTGCAGACAAGAAAATTGAGCTCAGGACAGTGAAATGACTCCGTGGGGATCACACTGGTGATGTGGTGGTTGGCAGAGCTAAGAGTGAGGGCTGGGTCTTGAGGACACCGAGGCCTGTAACTCCCCACCAAAGGCTGCGTCTTGCTGGGACCTGGGTCATGACTAGGAGGGAGCAGGCTGGTCCAGGGCACAAACTTGAAGGAGAATTTGATCCCCTTCTGACCAGGGCAGAGCGTACAGGCCAGGCCTGGGCATCTCCCACCCAGCCAAGGCCCAGGACACAGCAGGGTCTGTGCCCCAAGTGTGGCTGCCCTCTCCTAGCTGGAGGCAGCACTCATGAGGCAGGTTCAGCGAGACGCCAGGGGCCGTGAGGCAAGGGCAGTGCTGCAAGGGGCGCCCTGACCAGAGCCCTGGCTCAACCACCACCTGGGCCTGTGACCTCGGGCAGGCCTGTCCACCGCCTCCCCCACGCCTCGGCCTGCTCACCCTGCAGCCAGGGTGACACCCGTTCCTCACACTGCACTGGAGGCGGGGAATCAGAGGCATGCAAGTGCTCGGTGAGCCCACAGCCCGGACGGACACCGGACGGGGTCTTTCATGACGACGACCAGGACGAGCAGAGCCAGGCGAGCTCTAGGCAGGCCCCAGATGCTCCACTGCAGGAGACCAGAGCCTGGAGCCCTGCTCTGCCTTCCACGGCTGCAGCCCCCAGCCGGCCACCTTCCCTGCCTGAAGCCAAGCACCCGAGGGCCCCGCGAGAGGCCAGGCTGGCGGCGGCACGAGGCCACCAGGCGCAACCACCTACCTTCATGTCATCCAGGTTGGCAGGCAGGGCCCCTGGCTTGCCGGTCAGCGTGGTGCTATTCTGTCGGACCAGCCCACTGGGCCCAGAGGCGCCTGAGCCAGAGCTGCTGCTGGTAGTGGAAAGGCTGCGCGTCGGCGGGCCTCCAGTGCTGCCCAGAGCCTCCCCTGCCGGCCTGAGAGGAGGAAAGCACAGGAATCAGCCTGTGCCAGGCATCGCCCTCAGCCTCTGCTGGGCCGGCTGGAGAGGGGCACAGGGAAGGGCCCTGCTCCCGGACGGCTTGGAAGGGACTGGGGCCCAAGGGTCCCTGCCAGTCCAGGGTCACCCACACATCACCAGTTACACGGCCCGTGAGGGGGGGGGGGGGCTACTTGGGCGGGGCTTGAGTGGGCGGGGCAACATCTACTTGTGTGGGGCCTGAGTGGGCGGGGCGATACCTACTTGTGTGGGCCTGAGTGGG